>VWZG01009725.1:24236-52390 GCA_013396735.1 Grallaria varia
TGAGGGGTCGGGCTGAGGGGGCCGCAGTGAGGGGACTGCTATGAGGGGTCGGGCTGAGGGGGCCGCAGTGAGGGGTCGGGCTGAGGGGGCCGCAGTGAGGGGACTGCTATGAGGGGTCGGGCTGAGGGGGCCGCAGTGAGGGGTCGGGCTGAGGGGGCCGCAGTGAGGGGACTGCTATGAGGGGTCGGGCTGAGGGGGCTGCCAGGAGGGGTCGGGCTGAGGGGGCCGCAGTGAGGGTGTCGCAATGAGGGGAGTGCCATGAGGGGCCCCCGTGCACCACTCTGGAGCTTTGCCCTCCGTTGTCTCCCCTTGCTGCGAATGAGGCACAAAAGTGTCCAAAGCCATCGCCCCCCACTGTAACATTGGCACTGACGGCACCCTGAGGTGCTCGGCTGCCAGAAAGGGGACAGTGTAAAATGTGGGTGTCGTGTTTGAAAGAATCCTGGTGACACCCACTCAGGGTCATGTCCCAAAAGTGCCAGTGCAAAAAACCCTTTGAACTGACACCTAAAAGAATTCTCATTGAAATGGAAGCCCTTTCCTTTCCCCAGAGATGTTCCTCAAAGTTACTTGATGCGATCACATCATATTTTTTGAGCTGCTACATATTGGGTTGTGTTGAGGCGATTGCTGCTCCATCGCCCAGATGTGCTGGACTCACCTTGCACAATCCTTCCACCAAACCCTCCACCAAACCTTCTACAAAACCCTCCACAAACTTTCTACAAAACCCTCCACAAACTTTCTACAAAACCCTCCACAAACTTTCTACAAAACCCTCCACAAACTTTCTACAAAACCCTCCACAAACTTTCTACAAAACCCTCCACAAACTTTCTACAAAACCCTCCACAGACCTTCTACAAAACCTTCCACCAACTTTCTACAAACACCCTCCACCACACCTCAAGTAACTCAGCAGCAGATGCTTGTGTCATTCCATGTGGGTTTTTGGACATCCCACGATGGCGCCAATGTCAAGTGCGGGGTAGTAATCCCAGAGAAAGTAAAAAAAATACTGTCTTAAAATCCTCAGCACTGTCCCAGCCACTCAATAGTCAACAACCACCTTTCCTTTCAGAAGATGAATTTCTGATAGAAGTCACAGAAGTTTAAAATAGTGGATTCATTTAGAAGGGGGATTTTAGGTAAGAAAACTGAAAGGGTTTAATCTGCCTTCAAATTGGACCCAGTGCTGTTGTCCCTCTTTGTAACATGTCCCCAGGAGGATCCTGAGGGAAGCTCCTAAAGCAGCGCCACCTCCGTCTGCCTCAGTGCTGTGGGTACAGCCAGGGGGTCACTGAACATGAAACAAAAGAGGAAACGGATGAAAAGCCCAACATCCCACAATTCCAGCTGGAATAAATAGACTTTGACACCAAATACATATCCATTTCTGAGAGCACACGACACTCGGGAAGCAAAAAGGCAATGACAAGTGGTAATAGGGAATTGAATGAAGGCTGGTGTTTTGTAACTAGGTGGGACGATGTCTTTAAAATGGGCTTTATGAGTGGTAACTCTTTTTTCTCAAACACATTTAACTAATCCCTTTGGCCTTACTGCATTCAGTATTTGAAACATGTAAAGTCTGCAGTCAGGGCTCAGTGCTCTCAGACTCCCAAAACCAACAGCCCACCAAAGAGCATAGTGACAATGAGCTGTGAGATGCCCACATTTATACTTTTCTTCTTTTCCTCAAACACTGAGCAATTTTTTAATAACAATTTAAATATTTAACAACACATACATTGATTTCAGAATAGTACTAATGCAACAGTAAGACCACTCTGTTAACCTCATGACTGTTCCAACAGTCATCACTCCAGTGGCAGTCACTCAATCTTAAACTGTGGGTTCCCCAGTTCCTGGGGACTTTTTAAACTGAATTCTGAGTTTAAATGACATCTTGGCAAATTAATCCCTGATGCAGCTCCACAGACAAAGAATCATGGAATTATAGAGTGGTTTGGGTTGGAAGGGACCTTAAAGTCCATCTTGTTCCAACCCTGACACCTTCCACTAGCCCAGGTGGCTCCAAGCCCTGTCCAACCTGGCCTTGGACACTCCCAGGGATCCAGGGGCAGCCACAGCTTCTCTGCCCACCCTGTGCCAGTCCCTGCCCCCCCTCCCAGCCACCAATTCCTTCCCAATATCCCATCTATCCCTGCCCTCTGGCAGTGGGAAGCCATTCCCTGTGTCCTGTCACTTAAATCTGATTCTGTGTCTGCAGCTTCTGAGGCTCAGCTGGTTGATGGTGCCTTGGTGGCCCAACTTGCTGTGTTCCTGCATTGCAGTGGGCATGGAGGCAAGGCTGGGAAGGGGCTCCCAGAGTCATCCTCTCCAGCATGGATTGGATGACAGAGGGGCAGCCAGGAGGGAGAAGAGATGGCCCAGCACATCTATAATTACACAGAAGAGTAATGAGCTAACCTCGCACTGTAGGTGTGGGAGGGCTACAGTCCTTATTTAAACTCAGAAACTATGGCAGGAACCAGGAGACTTTGCTCCACTGAGAGCAACTGTTGTTGTTGTTTTCCTGATTAAACCATTTAATAGATATGTAATCACCTCCTAATCTTCAGAGAGCAAACAGCAACCTATATGCTCCTGAGCAGAGTCTCATTAAAGTGATTAATATATTCACTCACAAGGCAGGAAACAAATATTTCTACTATAGGATTTTCTTCTTACCTCCACAACTTCCTCATACTCTTCTTCCTCCATTCTGAGGGTTTTCTTCTGTCTCTCCCCCACTCACTGGAGACACAACAAATAAAAATGGGAATAAACAGTATTAGCCCAAGACTGCAAGTATCATGAAAAGTGACAAGTAAAGCTCATAAAGCACTTGGGGTCATGGTTGGTAACTAGTCAGATCCTAAATTAAGCTGGGATCTGGCATTACTTTGACTATTATGGAAAAACATTGGATTAAGTTTCAAATGTACTAATACAAATTACCATTGTGGACAAATACTCCATTCTAAAAGTTGTAACACCAAGGAAGTTCAATGAAAATAAAAGATTTCTTGAAGCAATGATGTCATATTGGCATTACAACAGAATAATTTGAAGCATTTTTCTCTGTAACTATTCTCTGCTCTTTCATTACATTATTCAAGCTCCTGTTTGAATGGGAGCTGTATCTGTATGTTCTATGATATTCATTCATAAGCAGGAGCCTAATGTAGAAAAATATAATAAATATTTTTTTAAGTGACTTTCGGTTAATAAGGCAATTTCTGCATTCCCAGCATCAGTCTATATTGATGCTCTGGGGTTTTTTCTTTCTGGTTCTTCAGACCTGGAAAAGATGAAAATCCATAGAGTCGGATGAATTACCACGCACAGATTACTATCAAAAATTAATTAAAGCACTGATTTTGTGTGAGGCAAGGCTACAATTTTCCACCAGAGCGTGCAGCCCTGTTTCTAATGTTGGGGGGGGATGAGGCTTTGGAACAGCTGCTCCTGAGTCCAGGGATATTTGCCGTGTAAGCCGATCCTGCCAAGTGCTGGTTGGGTTTAGTTGGTTCCATTGCAATTCCTTCTGAGGCAAGGGAAGTCGAGTAACGTGGGTTAAATATAGGCACACAGAATACTGACCCTTCTTAGTCCCAATGAGGAGAGAAAAACTGCCCAAAAATTCATTGGTTAAACCAGATCCTTAACTGTTAAAATAAATTAAGAATAACTCAATTAATGGGCAGCGAATCACAAGAAAAAGTAGGCTAAAGTGAACGATTAAACCCAAGAGTGGGGAAGGCACCTAAGGATATGAAGTATAAAAACTGTCACTGTTATAACCTTCAGTTACACTTCGAAACACAATTCCAGGTCCTTTCCTCCTCCTGCAACTGGTTATCCAGACAGGAAATCTCCCTTCCATGGGCAAGGCAAGACAACTGCTCCCAAAAAACTACCAAGTGAGGAAACAGCTCATGATCCTGCTCTAAGGAAAGAAGCGAAATGGGATTAAAATGTCCTTACCAGCAACATCCAGTAAATATCCTTTGGAGCAGAGCCTCTGCAGCTTTCCCTCCTGGGCAGCACTGGGCGAGAGCGAGCGGGTCAGTGGCTCCCCAGGACACGTGTGGCCAGCACAGCCAATCTGGCTCCAGCCCGATCCAGTTTCAGCCCTAAATATACTCGGTGACCCCAGAGGAGCCACCTGTTCCCAGCAGCATCCAGGGGAAGGGAGCTGGGCACCCCTGGGCTCCTGAGGAAACCCAAAACACCCCTGGAGGGGCTTCTGCAGGTCTCTGCTGCAATGGGCCCCCAGGCAAACCCAGCAAACACACGTATTTGCTGCCTTCAGAGTATATAATGACAAGGAATTTCAATGGATTTCGCTCCTATGTTGTACCTCAATCAAAACTATCTGAAGAACCCCTGAACTTCAGAGCAAGGGGTCTGGACTGCAGACTGAATTTTTAGGAGAACTATGTCTTTAATTTCACCCAGTAAGTTCCCCTTTATCAACTTGGTACAAATCACATGTCCTAAGTGATACAAATATGGACATGTTTTGTAGCTGAAGACACAGACCCAGGAACATGTGAAAAGTGCTGCTTGCATGCAAAAAACTTGCAAGGAACCTGAGGAAGAGCCAACCTGCCAGAATCCCAGAATGTGCTGAGGTGGAAGGGACCCAGAGGGATTGTGGATCCAGCCCTCAGCCCTGCACAGGGCACTGCTGACTCACGGCCAACCTGCTGAGACCAAACACCTGGTCAAGGAGGACTAAGAATACTTAATAAACAGATTAAGTGACAGGGGAGCAGCCCTGGTGCACAGAGTATTTTGGAAGGTCAGGAATGACACGATGTATGGAGCAGAATCAGGGTGGTGATGAGAGAAGTGACCTCCTAGGTCATCCAGGGGACTGACAATATAGGGCTGGCTTTGGTTCTGCGGAGAGGTGCATTTCAAAGCCAGTATCAACAGTGTTCCCCTTCCATGTACTAGATCACATAATTCAACAAATCACTGTAGGGGGCCCTTGGGAGACACCTTCTTTTTCCTTAACTCTTTCCAGAAGTTCATATTTATATCCAGATGAAACATTATATCTCATTCACTACTGCCAAGTATTTAATACTCTGCACAGAGGTGCTGACCCTCCCCTTCTCTGGGCAAGCCATAGGCTTTCAATTACTCAACACTTTGCTTTACTAGGCAATCCTTCCCCTCTTTATCTGATTTCTGTTTATTTAAAGGTTTCTTATATCCTTTGAAGATGTCCAGAAATTAATACAATGTGTTGGCAGAGTCTCTTGAGAGCAGTGCCAGCTTGAGCTGCTGCTCTCCAACCCAGACCCTCTGTGTGCATTCCAGAAATAACTCACAGGCTCATTTTTCTCTAAATTGCTGCTTCTCAGTTGACTGGATGCAAAACATGGTGTCTTCATTAGCAGGAACAAACCTTCATGGAGCGAAGGGCCCGTTTTTTCTTATTGACCACAGAATCCATTAATGCCATTTCCAGCTCAAATCTTGGAAGTTCCTGCAAACAATTTATCCCTCAGAGACTGGAACATCCCCTTCAGAGCAATTTATACTGCTGGTTGATAAGTCTTATTTAGAAAGACACTAAACAATTACAGATGGGGTTTAAGAACCAACAGGATTCTTAATGAAATGAAAAGTTGAGCTGACCGTAAGATTGTAGTTCTGACATCAGAACAAAAAGAGGGGAGGAAGGTGCTCTTGGGACACTTGAAGCTGCCAGCAAACCTTTCAATTCTAGCATTTGACGCTTTGCTCCTTCAGCTCCAAATCTCAGGGAACAGCTGTGACAAAACTGTCACTACAAGCTCTATTTCTGTTTAAACTGGAAAACCCACCAAACTCCCTACATTTTCTGTGATTTCTACTCAAGTCCACAAATGGCTTTTATAGATGAAAAATTTAGTGTTCACTTGCTTTATCCAGAAAAACACATATTGATAAATGGAGCTTAACACACCTGCCTACATGTAAGTTGTTATTGTGTATTTATATATAATGCCTCAGGACATGCACATGTATCTTTACATACCTCTATACATCGCATGGGGAGGAGAACCCCAGAATCCCTGAGGCTGGAAAAGTCCTCCCAGCCCACGGAGCCCACCCTGTGCCCAATGCCCACCTTGTCCCCCAGCCCAGAGCACTCAGTGCCACGGCCAGTCCTGCCTTGGGCACCTTCAGGGCTGGGCACTCCAAACCTCCCTGGGCAGACCCTTCCAAACATGTATGAGGTAAAATGAACACTAATGATTAATATTCCTTTCATTGTTTTTTTAAATTGCTTTGTTGTGAAAATTTGTGTGTGACTCAGATTTCATGTCACTGTTTGCTGGAATGTTCATAGAGCCATAAAATCATTAAGGCTGGAAAAGACATTCAAGACCATCAAGTGCAACCTTTGACTTTGTTCTGAGAATATGAATTTGGCTTTGTGGGGACAGGTATTCAAAAGGCATTGGGAGAGCTCTGTTGGAGGTGAGAAGGTGGCAGCTCTGCTCAGGGCTGGCACACAGGCAGTCCAGGAACATCCCTGTGCCCAGCAGTGCTGAGCTGGAGTCACTGAAAGCTGCAGCATGACTAAGGCAGAGGGAGACGCTGTTTTGCATTTCAATCACCCGCAGTTTTAAGGTAGAAAATGAAGTTATTTCAATACTGAGTCCAGTCAGTCCTTCTTATCCAAGAGCAAGCACTCAGGGCAGACCCGATAAACATCCTGCCGTATTTAACCTCCTGAGGTACCCAGGAGAGCACCTGGGCTTAGCAAGCATCACAGCACTGAGAAAGGACATTTAAACACCTATTCGCTGTACCTTTTTTTAACCCACCAGCAGTAAGTTCCTTCTTGTTCTTTTGGCCATTCCCAACTGTGAGGCTTCACTGCCCATTTCGGTCCCACATATAGAAATATTGAGAATTTTTACCAAAAAAGGCATATTTACCAAAAAATACAAAGTGAAGGGCTTGGTTAGACAAAAGTCTCTAAAGTTAAATATACAGGTACAGGTATATACATGTACACATTCCTCTGAGCCCTCCCTTTGCAGCTAGCAGGACATGAAGTCAATCCTTCTGGACCAGACCAGGCCGGGAACACAGGCCTTGTCAGGGATTGGGCCTTGGCTGATCAAGGAAAGGGTTTTTTAGGAGGGGATACATGTTCTAACAAGCTGAATTCCACTTTTTCCTTCAATGCTGCTCATCTTCTTTCCCAAAGTATTAATAGAAAGCATTAGATCATAACAAATAATAATCTCAGAGGCAACGCCATCAAAATGCTGTGAGCAAATCCCTTACACATCTTATTTTCAGGTCTATTTTTTGACCCTGACAGGCTGATATGGGGTGAGTGGCAGCACAAGGTAGTGTCTGTATGGGTGTAAAACAACCACTTACTCTACTGCCAGGAGTCAAAAAGACTGTGCTGGAAAAAAAGGATCAAAGGAATATTGGTATGAAAGCAAAACTCATTTCATCCTTCCCAGTGTTTCTGGACAGAGAAGGAACTGTGAACTCACTGATCGAATTATTGAGGTTATAGAAATCACAGGACTGAAGGTTTTAGTATAGAAAGTGTTCAACCAGGATACTTCAAAGACTGAATCAGGAGAGGATTCAAAGAAGGGGAAAAAAATCCAAACAAACCCACGCTGAAAAGAATAGGAAAAAGACACCAAATATTTGCTAACTTTTTACCATGATGAGATGTGATTGAAGCAAAGAGGAATCACATGAACAAGCACACCTCAACCTGACTCCAGCTAGTTGCAGAAACTGAAAAATGAGATAATATTTAAAGACCTCAGCAATGAAGGTAAAAAACCCCAGTAAAAGGTTCCGTATATCGACACAAGACATTCCGTGTGGCCACTGGCACCAAGGGCAGGTCTCCTCACATGACAGCATCTGTCACAGCCTCCCTTGTGCTTCATTTGGGCCTTTGAGAACTCCAAAAGAAAATATTTATCAACAAGATGATGTCAACCAGCCTAATTTATCTCCCCTACTAATGTTCCCAAGACAGCAGCAGGGTCTGACACAGGCACTGAGCAGCAAGGAGACACACCAAAGGAAGAGTCCTCAGGAACTCAAAGCCAGCTCTGATCGTATTGACCCCATTTCCTGATGCTGAGGGAAGCTGAGATCCAGCACCCAGTTCTCATCTGCAACTCAAAATCTTCAGGTTTTGGAATAATAGTTTAAGTCAGAAAAAGCTAGGAAGGGAAGGTCAGGTCCTTCTCAGACCTTCTTTCCTTCCTGCTGTTTATAAGATAAATAAATCTTTACATTTTTAGAACACACCTCAACTTTCCAAACCTACAAGTTTCCTCAGACCTGTCTCCTTCTCCCTGAGCTCGGACGAGCCTTGCAGTGAACTTACAGCACAGTTGTGGTGTTTTATGGAACTGAGCTGGAACAATTTATTAGGAAATGATAAGCCACTGCAGGTTCATTTCTGTCCCAGGCCACACTCGGGACATTTCACAAGTCTTCTCATTTCTAACAAAGCTTGGCAGCAGGGCAGTTTCACATGGCATGGTCTGGCACTGCCAACTTTCCACAGCACCCCGACAAAGGGACGGACTGACACAGCTGGCATGCAGAGGCACTGCCTGGTGTAAATCCTCTGGGATGAGGGGACAGGGCTGAACAGTGCCTTTGAAAGCAGGATCTGTGCATCACCTGATGCACCTGCAATCCCCTCTGCTGCCTTTGGCAGTCCCAAACCTCCTCTGATGGTGCTGAAAGACAGTTGTGCCCCAAGTGAGAACAGAGGGAAGAAATCAAATATTTACCACATGGCCCTCCAGACCTTTTTTCCCCACAGACATGCTTTGATCCCAAAAGGGAACAGAATCACAGGGTCACTGAACAGTTGGGCTTGGAAGGAACCTCTGGAGATCATCTGATCCAACCCCCTGCCCAGCCAGGTCTGGGGCAGGTGACACAGGAATGTGTCCAGGTGGGATTGGAATGTCTCCAGAGAAGGAGACTCCACATCCGCCCTGGGCAGCTGTTCTAGGCTCTGCCACCCTCATGGAGTTCTTCCTCGTGTAGAGGTGAAACTTCTTGTGTTTTAGTTTATGACCATTGTTCCTTGCCTTGGGCCCCGCTGAAAAGTCTGGCATCACCCTCCTGGCACCCACCTTGTTGGTATTTGCATACACTGATGGGATCCCCTCTCAGTCTTCTCTTCTCCAGGCCAAGCAGGCCCAGTTCCCGCAGTCTCTGCTCACCCAGATGCTCTGGACCCCAGATCACCTCTTTGGCCTCCACTGGCCCCTCTCCAGTAGCTCCTGGTCGTCCTTGCCCCGAGGAGCCCAGAATGAGCTCTGAACAGACAGGTGTGACTGGGGTAACAGTCCTTGGCACATTTTATCCTTGGACAAGAGAAGTGCTACTGTCAGTCCTCCCCATTCCAAGAGTTTTCAAATCAGTGCAGGGTGCATGTGCAGAGCTTCCAGGAAAACAGCCTCATCTCTGCCTCCTGATCCCTCTCCTCCCAAATCCCTCTGACTCCCTTGCATTGCAGAGCAGTTCCTACAGTCAGTGGAAAAGCAAACATGCAGTTCAGAAGAGACATGGGCTTCCAAAAGAATTGTTCAAGGGCAAGATCACAAAAGAAGCCCAAGTTTTAGATCCAAGCTAATCTACTCAAGAAATCCCCAAATAACTAAATCTTCTCAGCAATATAATGTCCATGCACCGTTAGCCTTCCCATCTCAAAGGATGCTGACCAAGTAATGGACTCGAGCTCCCACGTCCAAATTTCACCACAGCCTTTAGCAAACTGTAACTTCTGCCTGAGACTTTTCACATTTCTTTTACTCTGGAACACATTTAAAAGGAACACATTTCCATGAAAGATTCAAACACCTCTGACTGTAAAAGGAGGGGGAACACTGAAACGTGCTCCACATTCCAAACCTGCATAGCTGGCGTGGTGTCTCATATCCTGAAATACATCCTGCATTAGCCCATGAAACATGAAGGCTCTTCGTAGCCGTGGCCAGGAATAACCTGTGGCAGCAGCTCTGGGAAAGGTCGCTGACAACACAAAGGTCCCCAGGGGCAGTTGTGCTCCGCACTGTCACCAACAGCACTGAGCAGCCTGCAGGACCTGCTGCTGCTCCCCCTGCTCTGCACAGCACTGCGCAACCAGCAAACCTGCTGCTGGGGCAATAAAGGGACACTTCATTGCAATAAGGGATGGCACCATCACAAATAACATCCCCCCAGGCGTCGTGCTGGTCCAGCACCAATGTCCTCAGGGAGGACACTCAAGAGCCAACAAACTTCTGCCAGTTGAAGGGATCCTGCTGACCCTCCACCAGTGACAGGAACGGGGATCTTACCTGACCAACTCACCCCGAGGGCAGCTGGAGCCCCTCTGCTCTGTAGCCAGGCTGGGACAGCTGGGGGGGCTCACCTGGAGAAGTGAAGGCTCCAGGGACCTGAGCCTAAAGGGGCTCCAGGAGAGCGGGAGAGGAACTGGGGAAAAGGCATGGAGGGACAGGACACAGGGAATGGCTTCCCAACTGCCAGAGGGCAGGGATGGGTGGGATATTGGGAAGGAATTGCTGTCTGGGAGGGTGGGCAGGGACTGGCACAGGTTGGACAGAGAAGCTGTGGCTGCCCCTGGATCCCTGGGAGTGTCCAAGGCCAGGTTGGACGGGGCTTGGAGCCACCTGGGCTGGTAGGAGGTGTCCCTGCCCATGGCAGGGGTGGGACTGGGTGAGTTTTAAGGTCCCTTTCCACGCACAGCACCCTGTGATTCCATGATCCCATGACTAACTCCAGACCTTGCTGAGGAAAGCTAGGCCATGGTGCTGCCACTCGGCCCACGCCACCAGGGCAGTGGCTGCCCCAGGCCCCCCCCAGTGCCCCCCACTCCCATGGCCTCGTTCAGACTCACAGATCTCTGCACATTTCCTCTCTCCTCTGTCAGAAACAGCTCTGGCTTTTACTGCACTTCTTCTCTGCAATGAGGGATCAAGAGGGAAGAAAACTTTATTCAATTCATTAAATAGCTTTAATTTCAAAGAGCCTGGCAGACTTTCAGCTCGTTTCTTTGAAAACAATTCCATGGGAGGCTGAACTGCTGGTGACTTCATGGGGCTTTTTATAAAGCAACATAATGAGTGTGGAGGGACAGAAACAGCTGCAGAGCCACCCTGGCTGTGGCAGAGATGCTCTGGGCCCTCAGCAAGCCCAGCACCCCGTGTCTCCCAGGGCTGGGATGCTCATGGGACAAGCTGGTTTTTCAGGGAAGGAGACAACTTACCTTCAGTCTGGGAATGTCCTGTGGCAGATGTTGAGCACATGCTCAATGTGTGCTCATGGGGGTGCTGAAGGGTGGGTTTAATGCAAGAATTCCCCTTCTGTTCTGAACATCCAGCGTTGGTCTCACACAGGTCCCACCACCTTCAAACACCTTCCGTGCTGGAAATTCCCCATCATTGCTGCAAAGTCCAGGGAAGATTAAAACACAATCCAGCTCTTGCAGAACTGTTGCTAATCCACAGATTTCTGAGCAACAAACACGGAACAAATATTTTTGTTTGTTGATTTCTTTTTTGCTTCGTTTTGCAAAGCAAGAAAATCTTTTTCAGGTTTGAAGGGGACTCCTACAATGAAACTGCTGTGACAGGCACCAAAACCTGTCTGGGGCAAAACAACCCATGGAAAAGCACCACAAAACAAGGCAATGGCAGGTTTACTGAAGAAGGGCTTTTGTTAAAGAGCAGAAACAACTTAGTCTAAGGCAAGACTAAAGATGGACTGTCCCAAGCAGGACATGAGGCCAGAAAAAACCCAGAACTGCTGTGTGACTGTGCTAAAAGCTCATCCTAAGAGACAAAAACTAAGGTAGGAGGTACTGCTCTGCCAAAGGGATCGTTCCATGACCCCACCACTTAATCTGGGCTCAGAGGGGTTGCAGCAGCACATCAGCTGCCGGGGCAGTGGGAGGAGGATGGGCTACAACACCGGTGGCACAGGGGAGACCAGTCAGAGATAAGCCCCTTTCACATGGCAGGGGGTTGGAATGAGTTGGTCTTTAAGCTCCTTCCAACCCAAACCATTCTGGGATCCTGTGACTTCTGCTTTAGTAACACAGAGCCACAGAATTCCATTCAGCTCCAGCTCTACAGCAAAACTCAGGAGCTCTTCAAACCAAAAACTGGACCCCAGCCCTTGCCCTTTACCCAGGATCCTCCTCCCATCATCAAACTCTGCTGGTCCCAGTTTGCCACTGCTGGCTTCAGCTGGGAATGTCACCTAACAAAGAGCATGTTGCCATCAAAAGAGCACAGGGCTTCATCCCCCTGGCAGGTCCCGGAGCTCCTCTGGTCTCCCTGTAACTGGAACAAAACCATTATCCTGGGATTAGACATTAAAACATCAAGCTGTGCCAGGGGAAGGGCAGGTTGGATACTGGGAAAATTCCTTCATGGGAAGGGATGGTCAGGCATCAGAATGGGCTGCCCAGGGAGGTTTGGAGTGCCCAGCCCTGGAGGTGCCCAAGGCAGGACTGGCCATGGCACTGAGTGCTCTGGGCTGGGGGACAAGGTGAGCATCAGGCACAGGGTGGGCTCCATGAGCTGGGAGGGCTTTTCCAGCCTCAGGGATTCGTGGATTCCTTGCTCCACATTCCAGCTCCTGCAGTGCCCAAAAGAGCAGAGTGAAATCCCTGAGGCTCAGACTAAGCTCCCCAGATCACAAACTGAAGTTTGGTGACTCTCAGCTCCCCAGGGCCCACCCCGGTGCTGGTGGTGCTGCAGCCCAGGGACAGGGGAATGGTTTCTGGTGGTGGCAGCACAGGCTCAAATGGATGGATCCCCCTGGATACGGCAAAATTCCCTGTTACAAAAAGCTTTTAGTTTGAAGTATTTGCTGATAAAAAGGAGGATCCTGCCCCCATCTGGCCTCCCTGGAGGAAGCAACAGAAGCCATAGAGCTTCACATCCCAGGCTGGAAGGGACTCACAAGGGTCGGAGTCCAACGGTGGTTGGAGACTTTCCTTCATTCCCCAGCTAAGCCTGTCCATTGCAGTATCTGGGGCATGCCAGGCACAGTGGGTCCAGAAGAAATTCCCTGGCCAACTTCATACAAACATTTTGGTTTATTTTGGTTTAGTTGTTGCTCCAGTATCCAGCCATTAATTCAGGTTTCAAAGCCATAACACAGGCAACAATGGGAGGATTCAACAGCACAAGGCCCTCTTCAACATTTACACTAAATCTTTTTATCTTTAAAAAAATTTAGACAGTTTCCATTGTTCCCAAAGAGATCTGCATCTCTTTGCATGATCCCAAGAGTTGCCTGCATGTATATACACATATATACATTTGAAGGAAAAAGCCTTCCAGTTGTAAACAATGAAGGCAAAAAAGCAAGTCAGAATTGAAAAATTAATAAAAATAATTAACTCTTGACTATTGTCAATATTGTTGACCATTTTGTAGTTTTGCATCTAATTCAACCTCATATTAAAATAAAACCATATTCAGAGAGAATAAACCAATGCAGACTGTGCAACAAGAGAGTAACAACATAGCCTGTCATTTAAAAAGTGGTAATAGGATCAAGGAGGTGCTGTATTAGTCACAAACCCAGCAGTGAGGGAGAACACAGCAGTCCACCTTTGTACAGTCAAGGAAAAAAGCCAAAAAATAGCACTTTCTGTTCAAAAGTCTATCTGCAGCTCCCTACACCACGTATAAATGTCTAAGGAATGCACAGCTCAGAGAAGCCCTGTGCTAAACCAGACAAAAACGATCTTAATAATGGTGGCTCCTTTTTTAATCAACTTGTATTTAATTGGAGTTACAGGAAAACTAAGAGCAGTTCCCAGAACAGCTGTAGCAAAGTCAAGGAATAACAGAGTTACAGGGAAAAGGAACATTCCTACACCCCCAGCAAAAATGTCCCAGGAGAACTACAGAGTCCCGAGATGGTTTGGGTTGGGAGGGCCCTAAAGCCCACCCAGTTCCAACCCCAACACCTTCCACCATCCCAGGCTGCTCCACATTGTGTCCAACCTGGCCTTGGACATTCTAGGGCTGGGGCAGCCACAGCTCCCCTGGGCCAGAAGAGCAGTGTGGGCACAGCCACAGCACCAGCGCCAGGGAGGAGCTGCAGCCAAGGCCCATCCTGATGGGAAAAAGGTGTCCCAAAGGAAAGAGACCCAGCCAGGCACAGCTAAAGGAGGCAGGAGTTGGAGGAGTGTAGAAAAGCATTTCTTCATCCTCACACCGTCCTACAGGGGTGCTGCAGTTCCTCAGACCCCAGGGAGCACCATCACCCCCCACTTAGTGAACTGGGAAGTTACTCCCCAGGATGCCCCCCGATCCAGCAGTGCACAGCTGGACCTGGCACCAAGAGCCCCGGATCCAGCAGTGCACAGCTGGAAGTGGCACAAGGAGCCCCAGATGAGCACATGGACCATCCCCCCGGATCCAGCAGTGCACAGCTGGAAGTGGCACAAAGAGCCCCAGATGAGCACTTGGACCATCCTCCCGGATCCAGCAGTGCTCAGCTGGAAGTGGCACAAGGAGCCCCAGAGTACCACACTGACCACAGCTGTTGGGGAGCAGAGCTGGGCAGGAACACACAAAATCCCGGGATCACTGAGGTTGGAAAAGCCATTCAGGATCAGAGAGTCCCACCTGTGACCCATTCCCACCTTGTCACCCAGCCCAGAGCACCAAGTGCCATGTCCAGGCAGTTCGTACAGAGCTTTAAGCTTTAAACCCAGCTTTGGCTCCACCTCTTTCACTTTCCGGAAGTTCCCTGTTATCTCCCCCCAACTCCCAAGCATCCACATTCCCAATCACATCCTTGGGATTCAGCATTTTCAACAGGAAAACAGCATTTCAGACTCATTTTAATTCCCATCTCCACACAGTTATCACGAAACCAACCAACCAACCCCCTTCACAGGTTTGGCAGAGCAGCACATTTCCCCCAGAGAGCCCCAAAATCCACGCTAGAAATCACGTATTTGCTGGAGAAGTTTCTCTGCAGCTTCTACAGACACAAAGTTTGATGCAAACAGGCACATTTTGACAGGTGATTTCACCTCAAAACCACAAATACTGGTAGGTTTTAAAGACTCAGCAGTTGTGCCACCATCTGTAAATGCAAGGACAGGATGGCACAGACATGCCCACCCCAAATCCACACTGAGCTTTTGTTTGTTCCACTGCAACAAGAATTGAAACAATGGTATGAGCTCCCTGCAGCAACTCGAAAACCAGACTTTAAGAGGCAGAAAGAGGCAAAGGGGCAGCAATTCACGGAATGTTCTGATAAAATTATAGGGAAAAAAAGTTGCTTAATAGAATCATGGCTTCAATTTATTATAATAAATACCTGTATAAAAGGTTTTAGCTGAATTACTTTCATATCCAAGCGTGAGTTCAGACTCCAGTGCTCCAGATGGGGACTTCCAGCCCTCCCAAGCCTCGAGATTAATTTGAAGCAACCATTTTATACATTGTGGAGCGAGATTTTCTTGCAGTCTCAGCATAAGCCACATACTCACTGAATTTCCTTCAGAAAGAAGATAAACCCTTTGGGCAGAGAAGTACAAAGTGCAGGTGATCCCAGGGAATCTGCCCCTGCTCAGGTGATTCATGGATACACATGGATGTGACCCAGCACTGCACACAACAGCCAGGACATGGAACGTTCCAAGGGGATAATCAAGGAATTGCAGGTTCAGTGGAACAGTCTCCAACCCTTGGCCAGGTCTGAGGTTCCCTCCTACTCAGGCTCAGAGCAGCACACCCAGGCTGAGCCCTGGGCTGCAGGATTGCAAGGGTTGGAGCAGAAAGGAGGATGAAATGTGTAAAAAACATTCATGGAAACATAACAGAGCTCAACTAGACCCTCCAACAAACACCACTAGTGTTACTTGTCACCCACAGGCACGCTCAACTCGTAGCCCGAGGTGTTCCATTTGGTTATTTTTTAGCCTCTCCAAGACAATCCATCTTTTCCTGGCCCCTCTTCCACCCTCCTCGGTGTCTGATGCAGGGAGGATTCAGACAAGGTGACACTGAGCTGAAGATACAAAAAGAACCATCTCCAGCCCTCCAGGTAAAGCTTCATTCACTCCTAGGCAAGCTTGCCACATTTACAAAGAGGAAAAGCTTAAAACCCCCACTCAGCTCGGTCCTTGCTCACCCAAAATCCACCTTAAGGCTGTGGTGGTGCAGGAGTCACTGCACTGTGGATAAAGCTACAACCCAATGCAGAATGAACCACTTGTAAGGCAAGAGGAGAATTTCTGCTCCTGATTCCAATGCACGTTGTAAGAGGTTCCAGTGACAGCCCCTTCTCCTTTGTCATTTTTGTCCATTTAATATATTCACTGCAACAATATACTCAAGTCACATCTGTACTTACAACACGGATGCAAAGACATTTCCCCTCCTCAGTCTCAGATCTCCGACCCTTGGATGGTCCCTGCCCTGCCCAGGGATGCAGCACTTTAAGGCTTCACCTCACATTCATGTGAAATGATGAGCTGCAAATGGTTTTTCAGGCCTAATGACTCTGCCAGTGCCAAAATTAACAGTCCACCAGCCAGGGAGGAAGGAGCCACTTCCACCAGGAGGCTGGGAGGCCAAGGATTCCTGGACTGAGTTATTTAAACAGTTCCTTGACAGGAATCCCAGCCAGCCACCCTGCCACAAGGACAAATCCAGTATTCCCTGTCCCAAAACAAGCTGGGTGATGCCTGATAAATGGAAAACCCTTGGAATGAAGGGGAGATAAGCGCTGGAATAAATGTATCATAAATCATGTTAAAGCTGGTGTGTAGGGAGGGAAAACCCACTCATTTCCCACTCTGAGATGCTTTGATAGATAAGTATCTAGTCTAAGGAAATGGGAATTGTAGCATAGGAAGAAAAAAAGGGATTATGGAATTAGTTTCATGCACTTGAGCTGCACAGACTGTGGCAGGTGCCTGTCAGGTACATTTAATGCTCACACACCCCTCCACCTACAGAATGCTCAGGGAGCAGCTACTCAGCCTCCCTGAAGGGAGAAGTATTAACAAATGAAGGCTGGGAGATCCCTGTTCACATTTGCCAAGTTCATATTCCACCTTTCCACACAATTAAAGGCCTGGATAACTCACATTCCAGAGGCAGCACATTTTAGAGATGATTTACCAGATTTATTACCTGCTAAACCAAAATAAATATTTTAAGTACTACTGAAATGACTTACTGCTAATTTTTTTTGCCAGTAAAATGCCACTCTGCAGCACCAACTTCAATAACCACTTTTTAAGGCTTCTCCCTTCTCTGTAGAATATCCTAAGAAGGAATTTCATGGAGAACAAAGGCAAAGCTGGAAGCCAAGGCAGCACAACACTGAAGGTGAAACACAACTAAGGTCATGACTCAGGGCAAGACAAACCCTTCCCAACAATCCCCCAGCAAAGCTGGAAGCAGCACTGATGCAAAGTTCCCTTGTTTTCCTATGGACAGAACTAGGAGAAAAATGGGAATTGTCCTACAAGGAAAGCAAAAAAAAAGCTGTAAACAAGCCCAGACACAAAGGGTTTGAGAGATCAAAAGTTTGGCTGCTCTTCTGGGGAGGAAAACATTTTTAACTTCCCACATGGGCACTTCAAAGCACCCTCAAAGCAACCATTGCAGGGGGGTTGGAAGTGATCACAGTAACCAGTCCAGGGAAGAGCTTGGAAACATCAATGGGGTGACAAACCCCACCACTGCCCAAATGAAAATGAACATTTCGAACCCCAAGTGTGCCCACCTGGGAGCCCCAAGCCCTGGGCAAGCTGCAGGCACAGGATGTGTCAGTGAACATCAGGCACTGCTGAATTCTGACATCTGCCCCCAAAAACAGAGAACAGACAGAAAACTCAGGCTGCACATGACATAGCAGCTCTTGTTGGTAGCTGGGGTAAGGCTGGGTTGTTTTCACTGTCCCACACACAGAACACAATCCGATTTTTGGTTTACAAACTCCTCAGGGCACAAAAGCCACCGCTGAAGAGTCAGTCTGGGTGTGCAGTTACCCCCAGCTCCTCACTGGGCTCTGTGGCTGCTCCTGAGACCAAGGGGAGGTGACCACAAAGGCCCTCAGAGCCACAGAAAGTGGAAGTGGCCAAGGGAGGGAAGAGTGCACCCAAGATAACTCATGTAAACACAGTGTGTGGGTGCAACACAACTCACACCTGGGGAAACCATCACACCTCCACTGCAAGGACACAGACACCCTACAGGTGTCCAGCCAAGCACAAAGTCCCACTGCAGCCCCATCACTGCCCTGTCACTGGCAGCAACAACTCCCTTCCTTACCAACCAAGGCCCAGCCTGGGTGGAGTCAGCCCAGAGCCCTCAGTGTCAAACACTCCACACCGAGCACCTGGGAGGGACCAAAGCAAAGACTCAAAAACCAAACACTTGGGTTTAGAAGCAAATCTGCTTTTTCTTTTTTTTTTAGACTAGAAAATGTACAATTCCATTTCATATGTGCACAATGCTCATTGGTTGTAGGTACTGTCAGAGAAACTGAGGAATTCTCTGCAGGAAACTGTTAATTCTTCAAACATTGACACACTTTGCAATACACCAGTTAAATACCAAGATCTATGTGCATGCACTATGGGTATATGCATGTACACCTTAATGTTTAACAAAGACAGCAGATCCCAGCCAGGGAACCTCGGAGATACCAAAAAGAGATTAAAAAGTTTGGTTCTTCCCCTGCCTTTGTTAAATACAGACTTGTGAGGCTGCCTCCCTCCCTTTCCCCATGGATTCATGTGTTCCCAGGGAGGCAGGAACACCAGCCAGATTATCCCAGAACCAGAGAGAAGCACCTTAAAAAGTTCAAATTAAGCTTTTGCAGTAAAATGCCTTTTCTCTCCTTCTCAAAAAGGGAAGGACACCTCAAACACAGGCTGTTTCACTCTGCTGTCCTCCCCAAACACCTCCAGCAGAAGAGCCTGTGATTAAGGGCACATGCACTCCCACAACACTGACATTTCAAACTACCATCCCAACTGTCTGT
The DNA here is from genome assembly GCA_013396735.1 of Grallaria varia. NCBI lineage: Eukaryota > Metazoa > Chordata > Aves > Passeriformes > Formicariidae > Grallaria > Grallaria varia. The sequence goes on from VWZG01009725.1 coordinate 43,308, forward strand.
ACCCTCTCCTGTGGGAATCCCCGCACCTCCTGCAAGGGACAGGCATCCCATAAGGTGCTACAGCAAGGAAAGGTTACCCTAGTGTTCCAAAACTGCTCTGGGGACCATGCAAGGAGTTCTGTTTTCACCTGGAACTTGTGTGGGTCACACTGAGATTCCCCAGTAGTGTCATGTTCTGTCCCCACCCAGTCCCCTCCACTGCTTATCGACACATCTGTACCTGCTGTGCAGCAAAGAGAGTCCTTCCTCTGAAATGACTTCATTAGACTGGGACTTGTCCGGTTCCTGTGGGACTGTCAAACATACCTTTGTGCCTCTTCTTTGGTTTAGAGAAAAAAGATATTCCTTCCCTTTCTGACAGCTAAAGGTACTTCTAGACCTGAACCAAACTGTACTGCAAAGGAGAGCAGTGGGCAGGACGTGCATCTGCAGCAGCTCCCAGTCCAAGGGCTGCAACACAAAAGGAAAATCCATCTCATTTGAGACTCTTGGGCAAATTTGTACTGTTTGCCAACACTGTTATTTGCAGCTTCATCCACAGGTGCCCCAATCCACTCCAGCCTCCTCCCTGTCCAGAAACCCCTGCAGAAAACAAGCCATGGGCTGAAGGAAGGGTTGGTTTGTCCAACTGTGGGGATCCAAATTCTGAGTGACGTTACAGCCGCACGGACACAGAGGGAGAGGGCCTGGACACGTGGACACAGCCGTGCCACTGTTAGTAGTACTGCCAACATACTGGTTCAGCTTCACACTGCTCTGAACAGATTGCAATGAACCTAAAACTGAGGTATAAATATACACAAATATGTACAGTTCACATACAGGAAAACAGGCTTGCATTTGTAACATCGGGAACCTTAAAAATACTGGAGTTGATACTTAAGTCAGTGATTTGTTGCTGATTTACTGGAAGAATGAAGCCAACACCTTCCACTAGAGAGGGCTACAATGGGATAATAAAACTCTAAATTAAAAGCTACTTCCTCTCACTTCATCTTCATCATGCCCAAGGCTGGACTGTCCCGAGGGGCTGCAGCTTCAAAAGAAGGTTGGTCGCAGCTTTGAGACAGATCCTCCAGGGAAACCAAACCAAACCAGAGCCAGGGCTGCCCCTTTCCCTCTGGGAACAGTCCTAGTTCCTGTATACTGTGTGTGGCAGCTATGTAGAAAATACAGTTGCAATCAGTTCAGTATAAATACATCCAGCCCACCGACTGCCATGGAACAGCCCCTCTGGAGCAAAGTCTGTGCACTGAGGGCAGTAAAAATCATCTGATCTTGAGTCGTGACATCATCCACTCCAGTCCTTGGCACAGTCTGGGAACAAAGGAGAGAACGGTTAAGGAACACATGCACTTCTCAAGGTAACCCCAAAGGTGCTTCCATGGCATCAGTTTGAATTCTTCCTCAGAACTCCGAATGATTTCCAGGAACTATCCATGCCAAGTGTGGCGTTTTCTAAATTTCATTGTGCAATCTAGTGAGACACTTCAGATCCTGGCGCTTCAGGACAAGAAGTTCTCTGATTAGGACTATTCTTAATAAACCAGAACAGATTTCAGGTCATTCCCTCCTCACCATCATTAAGCCCAAACCATATAAAGTTTCATCTCTGCAAGGTGGGACTGTGGATTTGATGTAAAAGTTGTTTTTTTGATCATACTGACCTTAAGTCTGTGTTCTGAGCCCAAAATAAGTGTCAAGATTATTAAGTGGGGAGGCCCTGGCACAGGATGGGCAGAGAACCTGCCCCTGGATCCCTGGGAGTGTCCAAGGCCAGGCTGGATGGGGCTTGGAGCAACCTGGGCTGGTGGGAGGTGTCCCTGCCCATGGCAGGGGTGGCACTGGATGGAATTAAGGTCCCTTCCCACCCGAACCATTTGAGATTATTACTGACAGGGGAGGAATGTGTGTTTAAACATTGCAATAAAACCCTCATATAACTGCAGATTCCCCTCCTCTCACCCCTCTCCAGTCAGAGCACAGCAGGCCTGAATGTGCCACTGGTGATCCTTAATGGAAGTGAGCTTCAGAAATTGGGAGATTTCAGCCACTGTCATGCACTCCTTCACATCCTGCTTGTTAGCAAAGATCAGCAAACCTGCTTTTTTCAAGTCCTAGGGAGGGAGAAGAGAAAATTATTCCAAAGCAGCTCCTGGAGGCAAATGATGCGATCCCAAAGAGAATCCTCAACAAGCCCACAGGAAAAGTGCTGCAGGAATCCCTTATCTCTGTACCTGAGCAGCACTAAATTTGGGAACAGGGACTCCAGGGACAAGCTGATTTGACCTCACGCTGCTTGGAATTACACCAGTACAGGGGTATATGGAAAACCTTTCCCTTGGAGAGCAAAAGGTGTTCCCAGGAAGCCAAGCCAGCTCAGGTATTAACTGCCTGTCAGGCACACTAATGTTTACAGGCAGCAAAATTAATTCCCAAACCAGCAACTGGTCCAGAAAATAGTTGGAACTGAGCTGGGAAACTCAATTTTGCCTCAACAGGAGCTCAATGGAACCGCTGGGCAGAAATGAAAGATTTCAAGGAGCAAAGAAAAGCCATTTTAGATAAATATTTGAGTTTCATTCCAGCTTGTAGGTATTGCTGTTCTCTCCAAACAACGTCTGGGGAGGGAGTGGGAACAGCCTGGAAACATCCTGCTGGACAACAATGGGCGCATTCACTGGCAGGTAGGGCAGGAATCATCTCCCAACATGGAGCAAGGGCTCCTGCTGCCAGGAATTCCCCCCTTTCCTCAGGGCAAATTTTAATGAACAACTTCCACATCTTCCTTTAGGGATTAGGAAACAGAAGATGCAGGTTTTGTTTCAAAGCAAAACATCCTGGAGAATCCAGCTCTGAAATCCTAATCCCAACAGCAGCAACTCTGATTGCAACAGACCAACACGCCCCCCCAGCCCCCGCAAACCACATTTAACACTTCACAGCCCAACCTGCTCTAGCAGAGTTTACTTTATTAACTCTAATTTAAACACCAAAAAGGGAGGAAAAATTAAACACAAAGAAATTAGAAATTCAAGACACTGTTTTTTTCTCTCCAAGGAAATCCACAGGCAGGCTTTGCCCTTCCTGCAGTCTCTGCACTGTGGCTGTATCTTAAATATAGATGCCATATTTTGGGATATAATGCCATCATTTTTAAGCAGATTTTTTTATTCTGACACTTAAATTTGGGAGCTCAGCATCATCTCATACACTGAGCCAGTCTGGATTCAGGTCATGCCACAGGTTATCCATCAGTTTAGTAGTTATGGCTCAGACCCAGAGAGCTCAGGCTTAGGCCTGACACAGGGCTCAGGTTTAAAGAGGGGTTTCACAATTTAGCAGCTTACATTTTCCCCCTGTAATTCCAAGTACAGAACAATGTATGGCCGTGGGCTGCCTGTTCCTTCAGTTTTGTACCTGGCCGCTATAAAACACAGTATTATTTCACTGAAAACAGAACATCAGGTAACCATAAAGTTACCAAAACAGTGACTGAGTTACTGCAGGAAACAATGGGGTTTTTTTAAGGCTCTAATTCAGGTAGGAACGTGGACTGAACTATAAAATGCACAGAATCATTTACAGGTCCCAAGTGCTGTTTCCTTGAAGCACTGACAAATTTAGGATTAATGTACAGCTTTACTAGGACTTTCACAAAAGGCAGTCACTGGCAGGAACAAGACAGCTCAGGGTGAAATCTGCTCCCTTGATGTGTATCACACAGATAAAGAGTAAAACAAATAAATATGACAGTAAATAAGTATTAAAATAAAGACACAGGGTTTACTCACCTCATGTGCCAACATTTTATACAGCTCTTCCTTAGTCACAGAGATCCTCTCTCTGTCTGTGCTGTCCACCACAACTATCACAAACTGCAAGAAGTGCAGAGTTATCAGAGAACAAACTCCTGCTCAGTGGTCAAATCTTCCTGGTTGCTGCCCAGGACGTTGCTCCCATCCCATTATCCTGCTGGATCACTAGGGATCACCCCCATCCCAGACTCTCCTCCCAGCCCCAGTGGGGTGGTTCAGGACCTGTGGTTTGGGTACAAAGGCAGCTCTGACACAACTTGGGACTTTGTGTTCTCCAATTCTGAGCGGAAAATTCAAATCGAAAGTGAATTCTCCGTAATGCCTTGTCTGGGTTTGTTTGTTCCTGGCACATCTGAGGCACCACAGACACCCCTCAAACGGTTTGCTGCAGCCTTTAACACAAACTGCCTCAGCTTGCTTTCTCTAGTTCTAAAACTAAGAAGCAAATAGGTATTTGCAAGGGATTTAAAAAGGCCCGAAGCTTCAAACTCCAAGAGCTCACATGCAGATAAATGCCACAGAATCGTTTGGGCTGGAAACCCTGAGAGGTCACAGCATCTCACAGGGAAGCACAGGAGAACAAAGGCAATTAGTGTAATAACTGCATTTAACCATATATAACATAAATAATGGTAATGAAATCATATTTGATAACACATAGGAAACCTTGATTTAAAGCATTAATCTAGTTGCGTGCTTGATAAAATTTATATGTATATATGCATTGCAGCTTCAGTGCTAAAGAGTTCTGTAAACTCCTTGAGGTGATGAAGTAAATGGATGATGGGAGTTTGCAAGACAGAGCTGCCAAAGACTTGGAGGAAAACTTTTGGGGTCTCCTCCTTATTCCCGAGGAGTTGGGCAGGTTTTGGAGACAGTGGTCACGGACAAGGAGGGAGGAACTGGGAACAACTGCAAGCAATCTTAGCCCAAGTTGAGCAGTGGCAGATCCCAGACCCAGATCCCTGCAAAGGGGGTGTCTCCCAGCACTCCATGCCCCAGGAGGGCCCCACCTCAGTGTTGGTGTAGTAGGTGTTCCAGGAGGAGCGCAGGGACTCCTGTCCCCCGATGTCCCACATGAGGAAGCGCGTGTTGTTCACCACGATCTCCTCCACGTTGCTCCCGATGGTGGGGGACGTGTGCACCACCTCGTTCATGGAGCTGCACAGGGACACTGGGGTCACCACCAGCACCTCCACGCTGGCCTAACTCCATAAAACCTACACTCGGGGGTATTCTGTGCTTAGAGTGGAATTACAGCAGACACCGCAGACAAAGGGTCATGAGGGGAGGTGCATAAAACCAAATAAAAATAGCAATAAAAATAACCCACTGAACTGTGCAATAATCAAATTATAGAGCTGAGAGCACATTCATGGACAAAACTGTGCTATAATTAATTAAATCATAAAGCTGAGGGGACTTTCCCTTCAGAAGCTGTTTGGAGCTCTCAGCTTTTCCCTCTCCAGGCCCATTTTGGCACACGTGGGACAGAGCAGTTGCTTCGTTTCAAGAACGTGGTTAAGCCACAAGATTTGCAAGGTTTCAGGAAAACATCATCCAGCCCCATCACATCCCACTCTCCTTCCAGGGCAGGACACTGAAAACATATTTTATCCCCAGCTCTGCTGCTTTCTGTCCAAACTTCCAGCTCTTCCCCCCTCAGCGCAGTCCAACATACAACTTTTTGGAGACAAATGCAGTCATAAAACATGCCAAATATATTGTTTAGAGACACTGAACATAACTTTCTCACTGAGACCACCAGGTTCACATCAAAGAGCCAAACGTGTGCCCTGGATACTCCAAAAGTTCTAACTATTTAAATTCTACTGTACCAGGCATAAAAATTAACAGGAGTTTCAAAGCAAACCAATTTTCAAGGAATTTAATTATTTTTTTTCTTCGGATACTCTTGAGGTGTTTTTTCATTATAAATGAACTTCTAAAAGTTTCAGCAGAGGTTTTGGTTACAGTGACAGCAATTTGAGACTTGTAACGTGCAGGGATATTTCCTGAAGAGGATACAGGGAGCCAGGGAGATAAAGGGATGGTCCTGTGTTCTGGAAAGGAATCCCAGTTAGGAATCCCAATTATCCTGTGTGTCACACCATTTAACAAGAAATCTGCTAACCACACACCCTTGAAGGCCAATATACAAGTGAAAGACATGGATTAGAGGAATTGTAAAATCAAATTAGGGGTAACACTGACACAAGATGCCTGTGGCTGATTTCATATTTGAAAAACAGGTTTCAGGAGAGTTCTTTTAATGCTTGGAAGAGACTTATAATCCCCTTTCCTTCACTGAACCCACAGCCTTTCCCATTCCAGCTGCTGGAATCTCCCAGTTTGCAACAGGATAGATGACACCTGATCACAAACTCCCAGGAAGGAGAAGGAGACCTGGGTACAGAACAGGGAGGAATGAAGTGTCTGCAAGAGGGAAAATGGGATATGCAGAGCTGGGGGAGGGCTAAGGAAGGGTCAGGCTGGAGAACAGAGCAAACAGAGAAGGGGGATACAAGAAGAGAGGAGGGAAAGTCCCGTGGAGCTAAACTGGGTATAAAGGAAAAGGAGACACAAAGATCCACTGTATGAAAGGGAAAATAAAACACTGAAACTGCAGAAATAAGGGGAAGAAGAACTGTGAGACATTTGTGAGGAAGTGGAAAGACACAGATGCACAAGGAGCTCTATTAAAAAATTCCCTTCACTGTATTTGTGCTTTTTAAAGCCTCTCACTGCCTGTATACATCCTCAGCCCCATCCTTTCCCTCTCCCTGCAGTGTGAGGGCATGAGCAGCTGGAGATGCTGCACCAGGGTCATGTTTTGGAAAGGCAGAAGCAGGTCAGATTGTGACAAACCCCAAACATTCCCAGAGAGCATATTTTAGATGCAGGATTGGAGCAGCATGGCCACATCTCTTAACAGGAATTATTTCTGGTGCTGACTCGGGAACGCTCCACGTGGGAAAGGGCCAATCTGTTCCCAGCACAGACCTTGAGCCGCCTGCGCCACCAGCAGCTTCCGAGCCTGTGCACAAATTGGTACCCTCTTATCAAACTGCAGTGGAGGGCCTGAGATAGGAAGCTCATATGAGCTTCATGGAAAGCAGGAACAAGGCTAATGCAAGGAAACACAAGTCAAAGCCACCACAAAAGGCAGGAGGCGCAGGACAGCACAGAGATGTTGTCCCAGGTTCATCCCAGGATCATCCCTCCTCCTCTATCCCATGCCATAGAAGTCATCAAAGGACACCCCAGCACTGGGGACAGCAGGCATGGCAGGGAGAGGTGCTCTGCCACTCACACAACAATTTGTCTGGCATTTAAATCTGTGCCACGGATCAGTTTTGCAAGACTGTCCTGCGGCCAATATTCACCTCAACCCTGTTTTACGGTGCTGGCAAAGAGCCGTGGCCGTGACACCACAGGTGAGTGAGTGTGTGCTAAGAGCAGGTGAGCTGGTACATCACACTGAGCAAAGTCTTGCTCACACACCAGCCAAAGCAGAGACCTTCCCAAACTTCAACCCCCCACTGCCACCTGGAAGCAAAACTAATCAGGAAAGCAGCCACACACACAACACACCCCTTGGGAGACACCAAACTTCACCCGCAGGTCATACTCACAATTGGTACAGAATGGTGGTTTTCCCTGCATTGTCCAGGCCCACAATGATCACTTTGTGCTCTGCAATGACAACATCACTAGTAAGTCACATCAGCTGGGTTATCCACAGGTTTCCCAAGCAAGCTCTGCCCAGCTCCAGGTGTTGGTGGCCCAGGCTGGAAAGCCTGCTGGGGAGGTGCTGCCCTGAGGGGGAAAGGGACTGGCAGTTCACCCCGTCTGCAGGAACAGTCCCTGAGAGATTACACGTGGGTCTTTTCCTTCTCTGAACTGCTAGGGCAGCATCACACCAGGATCCTGTCCCAGGCTTCTCCTGCAATCCCACATGGTGAATATTCACCTTCCTTTTACAAGGCCTTTACCCTGGAATCTCTCTCTCTTTGCAAGTTAAAGCCCCGGGTTTTGCAGCTGAAACCCATGCCCATGGCTGTAAGCAGCATGATCACCCGTGCCCCTCAGTGCCCCCGTGAGAACAGCTTTGCCCACGGACATTTCTGAGGGCACACTCGCCCAGCTGAGCTTTGGGTGAGCCATCAGGGACTACACAAACCTCCTCCACAACCTGGAGCTCCATGCCCAGGTCAATCCTTGTTTCTCCCCATCACAAAACAGACTAGGAACTCCACAGCTGGTGCTACCGAGCACACCCAGATTCAGGATTTCCAGGACAGGGGAGCGCAGCCAGCTCTGAGCTCTGTTACACAATTTTACTGCACCAACAACCAGGACTACTCAAGTCAGAGCTCTGAGAAGGGGCTTTTTTTCCCCCCTCACTGCTCCTCAAGGGCAGCAAAAAGCCGCTATGAAGGTGCCCAAGGCTCAGCCACTGAGATCGGTGGTAATTTATCCCAGAGCAGAGGGAGGAGACAGGGGTCAGGTAAGTGGGGTTTCCTCGCGTTTGGTTTTATAAATACTGTGTGGTTTTGCAAGGTTGTCTATACCAACATAAACTCAGTTTTAATAAATTCGCATAACTGCACAATAGTGTAAAAGGAGCCACTTGCCTGACCCCACGTAAGTTTTAGGAACTTTTGGGACACAACCGAGACACTCCCTGTGCACTCTGAGCGCACTGCAACTCCTCAGAACCAGATACCAGGGGCTTATAAACACGGGAAGATGTGGTTTGTAAGTCAAGTGACAACCCCGTACTCTAAGGAGACAGGTGTTGCAAAGCACGGACTCACACGAGGGGTTGGGAAGGGAAATAAGGGATCATCCCCTCCACTGCCCCAGGCGGTTCCAAGCCCCGTCCAGCCTGGCCTTGGACACTTTCAGGGATCCGGGAGCAGCCACAGCTAAAGCTATAAATCACATTTACTCCACAGATGAGCCCGATATCGAGGTTTATCCCCTAAACCCACACTCTGCCCCTAAGGGGGAACCCCATGCCACAGCGCCCCGGCCGCGTTCCCTGCGTGGTAATTCCACAGGGGCTGCGGGGAAAACCGCGCTGCGGGGACGAAGGGCCCATTCCCGGGACCCCGAGCTCGCCGCGGCCCCCCCCGCGCTCACCCTGGTGGTTGAAGAGCCTCCATATCCTGGTGAAGAGGATCCCCATGGCGGGCCGGGCCGCTCGGGGCCGGGCCGGGCGGGCCTGAGGGCGCTCAGGGCCCGGCGCTGCGGCCCGGG
>VWZG01009725.1:52815-104371 GCA_013396735.1 Grallaria varia
CTGAGGGATCCCCCCTGCGCTGAGGGCTCCTGGGGGCACTGAGGGGTCCTGAGGGATCCCCCCTGCGCTGAGGGCTCCTGGGGGCACTGAGGGGTCCTGAGGGATCCCCCCTGCGCTGAGGGGTCCTGGGGTCCTGAGGGATCCCCCCTGCGCTGAGGGGTCCTGGGGCGCTGAGGGGCTCACCTGCACTGAGGGCTCATCAGGGGCACTGAGGGCTCCCCGTGCCCCAGAGCTGTCCCCAGTGGGCATTCGGGATCGTCCCCTCGCCCCCGGCACCGCCTGTGTGGGCAGCCAGAGCCATGGCCTCACAGCCCAGCTGCTCTCACCCCAAACCAGCCCACCCTCAGCTGAAACCCATTCCCTGTGTCCTGTCCCTCCATCCCTTGTCCCCAGTCCCTCTCCAGCTCTCCTGGAGTCCCTTCAAGCACTGGAAAGGGCTCTCAGATCCCCCCAAACCCTCTCTCCTCCAGGAGAGATGTCTCTATCCAAACCCACTAGCAAGTTTGAATCCTCAGGGATCTAAAAACCCTAGGAAATAAATTGATTGTACCTTGGTCTGTTCAGCAGCCTAGAGACAAGACGTAGGGTATTTGTGCTCCTCTGTCCTTCCCCTGACCAAAACGCAGCTATGTTCAACATGAACCCCCCCCCAGTGTTTCCTGTCCCTCACCTGCAGCTCTCCAGGCAGCACCTGCACAGACACCTCACCTGGGCACTCACACTGAGCCTTCCCACAGCACTGGGAGCAGAGGGGAATGGGATTTGTGACTCCACAGGTCACTTGCCCAGGGAGACACAGGTGCCCTGCACAGGTGTTGGGCATCCCTTCATTGGGTTGGTGAGAAAACCCACCCCTGCCCTGCCCTGCAGGAGGATATGGCACTGGGGGACACACTGAGGCTGTGGGAAGGCCGAGGCTCAAGTTCAGAGGTGAAAGGCTTTGCTTGTCATCACAGAACCCCATGGAGTTCCTTTTGGTGAAAGCCTGGCCGGGTGGCAGAGCCAGCTGGGAGTTGAGCCCTGCTCCCTCCTGAGATGGAGATGCTCCTCTTGGGATGGGATGGGATATCTTACTTGGGACGGACAAGTCTCTTTGTCCTAGAAGTCCTGCAGCCCCTTTTCCAGTGCCCACAGGTGCTCACCACTGCCTCTGGTTCTTCCTACTCCTCTGCAGCCTGGCACAACTTCTCAGTTCCACCTTCCCTCCTTTCTGCCTGGTGTGCTGCTTCCATCTTCCCATGTGCTGTCTGCCCCCTTCCCATATGGAATACCAGAGTGGTTTGGGTGGGAAAGGACCTTGAAGCTCGTCCTGTCCTACCTCTGCCATGGGCAGGGACACCTCTCAGTAGACAAGGCTGCTCCAAGCCCTGTCCAACCAGGCCTTGGACACTTCCAGGGACATGACACTCTCCTTTGTTCTTCCAGAGGTTTTTCCTTGTTTCCTTCTAGCAGCTTTTATTCCCACAGCAGCTTTCTTTTCTTTCCCTGCTGCAATATTGGCCCATAACCAAAGCAGCAAAGGCAGAGGAATCGAGTTTCTGTTTGTGTCCACAGGGTTTGTGTTTCCTGTTGCTCTGGAAGGGAATTTATGGCCCAAAACATTGAAGGAAATAAATATCCCAACAATAAACTGTCCCAATCCATCCCCATCCCAGAGCTGTAGGGGCTGTGACAGTCTGGGACAGCAGGGAGATGGAACAGCTTCTCCAGTGTGATGATCCACGTTCCAGAAGATCAGCATCCAGCCTCCGATGGAATTAATTATTCATTAGGCTGCAATTATCCCCCTTTCTGCCGCTCCTCAGCCTGGAATTTCAGATGCATGAGGTTCATTTCTACTCTCAGCTCTCCTGGAGCACGGAGCAAACGTGGAAGGCGTGAGCAGGGTCAGGGGGCTGTACAGTGTGAGAGGGACCAAAAACCAATTAAACCATTTATTCTGATTATTTAAATAGCAAAGCACTGAGGTTTTCCCCCATGGGTTATTCTGGGTTTTTCTGTATGGCAGCCTGGTTTAACCTGGATCACACTGCTGCCTATTTATGGACTAAGTTGGGCTTCCCAGTGCTGCTGGAAGCTTTCTAAGAAAGCACTCCAGTACAGCCTCAGAATTCCCTCCTGGACATCTGGGAAGGCTTTTCCAGGCCATGAACATTTTGTTCACAGCAGTTCTATCGGACGGTGGGTCATGGGAGTTCTCTGCTGGGGCAGTGCTTTGTGTGGCTCTGGAATGGCTTCCCCTTTGTCAGGAAAAACCCAAACATGTAGGGAATCATGGAATGGTTTGGGTTGGAAAAGCCCTCTAACTTCATTGAGTCCAACCATCCCCCAGCACTGCCCAGGCCACCCCTGCCCCCTGTCCCCAAGTGCCACATCTACAGGCCTTTGAAATCCCTCCAGGGGTTGGGACTCCAAACCTCCCTGGGCAGCCCCTTCCAAGGCCTCACCACCCTTTCCAGGAGGAAATTCCTCCTGCTGTCCCACCTGCCCCTGCCCTGGCCCAGCCTGAGGCCGTTCCCTCTCCTCCTGTCCCTGTGCCCTGGGAGCAGAGCCCAATCCCACCTGGATCCATCAGGGACTGGCAGAGCCAGAAGGTCTCCCCTGAGCCTCCTTTTCTCCAGGCTGAGCCCCCCAAGCTCCCTCAGCTGCTCCTGCTGCTCCAGGCCCTTCCCCAGAACACAGAGAGGATAAATGGCTTAGCAAAGTTTAACCTCTAGGACCATATGAACAGACAAAAAAGGGCATTTTTTGTGCAGTCATATTTATTTGAAAGACGTTCTGCTTTTTACGAACAGCTCAGATGAAAACTTGTATGCTGAGATCTGATTTTGAACACACAGACAAGAAAATCCCATTGAATAGAATTTTAGAAGCATTAGGTGTGTAAATGCCCATGTAAATGCAGCTTACCTGGTCCATGTCCTCCTGTCCTTCCGAGGTGGGTTTTTGGGTGCTCTCTGGGAAGTTGCAGGTTCCTGTTGGTCACTTTTTGGGAACTCTCTGCTAGAGGCAGCATCTCCCAGTGCTCCCAGTTTTCCAAGACATCATGAATGACTGGTGGTGGCACTCAGTGCTCTGGGCTGGTGACGATGTAGGCATCGGGCACAGGGTGGACTCCATGACCTTGGAGGGCTTTCCCAGCCAGTGATCCTGTGACAAACTTAATTATCTTTTAACGATCCAAGTCCTGACCCCTCACATCATTGTGACTCTTGCTTCTCCCACCAGTTCCAGTGTCAGACCACACAGAGGCCCAGCTCCAAACCCAGGAACATTCCAAAGAATCCCCCTGGGAGCAGTTGTTTGCAAAGATTTTGCTCCCTGCTGGAGCAGGGAGGAATTATCTGTATTTCTGTAGTCTTGAGCCACAGCTATTTAAGAGCAGATCATTATAAAAATAAACATCATTTATTTCCCAGAGCAGATGCAGCTCCATCCTCGGGATGTCATTAAATCCTACTAAAAATGCAACACTGCCAAAAGCTATTGGCAAACAACAGAAATACCACAGGACTCTGTGGCTCTTCCAAGCATTTTTCCCATCTTAGTGCAGGACACAGAGAGACTGGAGAGACTTTGGAACAGTTCGTACTTTTGGTTCATTTATTGTAGAAAAGTTATTGTAATGCAGTTCATCTTTGTACATCTAAATTCCAGAAAACGAATCCATAGAAATGAGGATACTATGGGCATGCAAGTCTGCATGATCCTGGTCACAAAAATAACACCACTTTAGTTTTATTGTGTTTATTTTTTTTGGAGTTTTCTTCAAAAGCCACTAAAAGCAGAGGGAGAGCAGAGCATGCACCACTGTACACATTGCATAGTATATTGGACCCACATGCCTTGTCGGGTGCTACACACACAGGGTCTATGGGGGAAACAAAGGGCAAACCAGCAGAAAACACCAACTTGGGGAATTTTGTCCCAATAAAGGCAGTAGTGTCTTCACCAGACTCCAAACTGGCTCCCAGTGAGGCCGCAGGCAGTGGGGCCAAGCTCCCACTGGGAGCCAGTCTGGCTGAGAAACAGAGATTTTCTGGGATCTGAGAAGCCCAAGGTCCAGAGTTTGCAGTTGGAATGACTGTTCCCATCCTTCTCCCCCCGCCCTACTTAGACACAATTTGCATTTTCCATGGTTTAGGGCCTGGCTGACTCTCTGCCCGAGAAGAGCATCAGGTGTGTTCCAACCCTGGCCCCACACTTCCTTTAGGTCTGAAATTCTCTGGGATATCAGTGGAGTTTTTGGGTGCTGTGACTCTTCTCTCCCCCACCTCAAAGCTCTGTAACTCCCAAAATATATGTACTAGGAGTGCTTCAATCCTGACCTTGGGCCACTGGTGTGTCGTGGGATATTCACCAGTCACATCCAAAATCTACATACAGGCCAAAATTAAAGTGATTCCTGTGGTTTCAGGAGAAACGAATGCACTGGGCTTTCTGGTTTTAAAAGGTTCTGTCATTCATTAATTAACATGGAAGGAATACAAGTTGTTGAAAAATCAATCCCACGTGCAAAATGCCAAAACCAACTGCTGGAGGACCAGGCAGCGACTCAAGGGTTCAACAATGCAATAAATCCACTGCTGCTGGAGCAGGAAACGTCCCCTTGTTCCCAAAAACACAATGCCAGATGCAGGAGTGGGATTCTTGGAAATTTGTGCTATTACAAATGTGCTTCTTTGTCCCGGCTCTGTTTTCCCAGCGTTGGTAAAACAGATGGTTTGTCCTGACTGGGAGATTTCCTCACTCTGGGGAATTAACCCCGGAGGGGCAGGGGGTGAATTTCAGTACATTTGGGGTTTGCAGGGACATTGGTAAGGCAGGTGATGGGCAGGGGGTGACATTCCTGGTCAGACCTTGCTCCTGGAGAAGACAGGAGTGGGATCCACTCCAGGTAGGAATCTGGGGGAAAGGCAGGTCTAAACCATCGCCAAGACCAAGCCAAGGCTACTCCCAGTTTCAAGGGAATAAAGGAATGACACAGTAACATTTAAAGAATTTCTACCTTCTCCCCAAATTCTCTATATGGAGCTAATGACAACATTTCACTTCTTGAGTGGATTCCACACACAGTGAAAAAAAATCCTAAATTTCAATCCTAAGTAGCATTTTTTGCTCTTTCTGTGAGCTAATTCCTTACATTTATTTTACAACATTATTAAAATTTCCCTTTATTTTCCTATATAAAATAATCTGGGCTCGAATAACAGCCTACCAAAGGTTATCCAAATGCTTCTTCAAGTAACACCCGCTCTTTTGGCCTGACTCTAAGTCCATTTCCCCAGAGTCCCACGGGGCTCCACCACAGGATCCTGCGGCCCTGGGGCTCTTGGTCCAACTAAGATGGGAATTAGAGGCAACTGCAACCCAGAGGCAGCAGAATCTCAGGGATCCCAACAAATGCATGGCAGCAGAATCCCAGAGATCCCACCCAAATACACAGCAGCAGATTCCCAGGGATCCCAACTTGGATTAACACCAGCTGGAGGAATATCTGTAACAGAACTTGATTTTAAAATATACATTTTTAGGAGCAAACCCTGGTTTGTATAAATGACATTTTACAAAATATGCACCTGATTTTGGCATCTCATTACAAAATATGCATCTCATTTTTTTTGTTTGTGGTCTCCAATTATTTTGCCTTAAAAAAACCCATTAGGAATGTGGAATCAAGGACAAGCTTCAGACGGGCTGAACTTGGGAAAGAAGATACAGCAGAGGACACACTTATACATTATGAAAGAAAAAATGAGTATCAGAACCTGTGACTTACCCAAATCAGGGGGATACGGAGCAGAAGGATTGGCAGCTTTGTTTTGGAAGGGTAAAGTCAGGACAGACAGAAGATTCTGGGATGTTTCAGGGAATTCTGTGGAGCTGAGACCAAACTGAGTTCAGAAGATTTGGCACCAAACTGACCCTGATGTTACAAATGTCAGTTGTGAGTTGCACATCCCATGGGATAAATGTTTGGCACCAGTAAAAGAACCTGAACATTTTAAATACAACTTGCCAAGGAGAAAGGACTTGAGATTAAAATTTAACAGTTAACTGACTTTAAAGTGGGCCCAAAAGCTTCAAAATATTTTGTTAATGGAGTCACAAACATAAGAACACACTGAATTTAGTCTTTAGAGACTGCTCTTGTCACCTTTACTGGCTAAATCATTGTTAGTGCCAGTGTCCTAATGAGAAACTCAGATCACAACAAAACTTTACAAAAACTCCTGTTTGTCCTAAGCCAGAGCTCAGGACAGAGCTCTGATCTTTAACAGGATTTTAATAATACGGAGAAATGGTGCAGGGACTGGAAAACGGGTCTGAATTGGATTCAGTCAGGAATATCTGACCTTCCCAATTTTAAATAAATCCCAATCCAGCAGTGCTGGAATTCTGACAGAAATCCTGAGTTACCAAGTCCTGATCCCTAGCACAGCTTTTACTCATTACTGTGTGTCCTAAAAATAAATTCCTTTTCCAAACAAAGACTATCTGGAAAAAATTATGACTCTACAGCACAACTGGTATATTGGTACTTACAGATATATCTGTTTTCAAAGACTAAAAATCCTCAGCAAGGAAGGAAACCTGGGTCACTCCTGACTGGTTCCCTGTATTAAAGTGGAATGGGAAGAGGGAGAAACTCATTACACACAGGAGTAAAACCAACTTAACCTCACAAAATAAAGGACCTCAGGACAATACATGACTTCCCTCACAAGCCTGTTTTTATCCAAACCAAGTGGGTTTTGGCACTTGAGATGCTTCGGGTGGTGGGTTTGTGCAGGTGTGGATCCTTCCCTTGCCTGGCATGACATGGAAGACTTAAAAACAAGGCTCCAAAAGGCTCTACAAAATCTACGTTGGTGCTTGGCAGCGACCTGCAAGTATGCAAATATCTGCAAGCAGTTAATGAGCTGATCCCTAATGATCCCTAATGCTACTGCAGGATACGGAGAAGCAGCTGTTGGGAGGGCTCAGGCTGCTCTGCAATCAGGACTCCAAGCACGAGCAAGGAGCTGGGTGAAGCTCGGAGAAACGTGTCCTAACACTCCTCTCTCATGCAGGTACTGGGCTGTACATGGAAAACAGTGCGGGGAATTCCTGGAGGACGCTCCACTGTGCTGGAGCAGGGGATACTGCAGGAGGCAGCTACTGCTCCCAGGCTGGATCCTGCCGTCCTTCCTCAGCCTGAAGCTCCTTCCTTTGGCATCTTCAGCCAGAGGAGATCGGGCAGGATCAGGTCTGGCAAGTCCATCCCAACACTGTGACTCCAGTGGATGGAGAGGTTTCCACTTTTATTGTAGGAACTGGTCCACTGGGATCACCCAGCAGGGCTGGAGCTGCCTGTTGGATGGTGGAGTTATTAAAATAATTAATCATCATCTGCCACCCTTGAATGCTGCTGAAGATGTCAGTTCGGGGTGTCCCACAAGGAGGTTCCTGACTGTCCTCGTTAACCTCAGGAAGACAATGAGACCCCAGGATGCTGGAAACACCAGTGGGCTTTGCCAACTGGCCCAGAAAGAAGGAGGAACCACAATATTCCAGAAATTCCTTTAGTGCTACATACGTTCAGAGCCTGGTTTCAGCAGGCTCTGGGAGGAAAACAAGCAAATAGAAAAGTTAATGACCCTCATTCTTGGAAAAAAAAGTAGTTTTGACATGAACCTGCATAAAAAATGCACGTTCAGCATAACTGTGGCAATTTTAGGGAATGCACAAGTTGGGGAATGTCAGGAGGCTCTGCTTGAAGATGTCAGTGGTTGTACAAAAGGGTCAGGTGGGGTCAGTTCTCAGTCCCACTGGATCTAAGGCTTCACAAGGTCCAATCCCAGAAATTCACCTAGTGAAAGGAACTCCAGACTCAGCAGGTGGAATAAATGACTGGTAGGAAGTAAGGCAGCAGTATCTCCCAAGGTTTCTCATGGAACCCGAGCTTTGCATCAGCTCTAGGAGCTCCCTGTGCGCAGATGTCTGTCTGACACTCCCGTTATTGCAGTCTGACCAAGAGGTGATACCTGTTTAACCCCACGCCCTCCCCTGGCATTCCATGAGGGAAAGGGAACCAGATTTTCCGAGGAGTTCTTGTGCGACGCTGCAATTTTCAGACATTCAGAGGTGGATTGGGGAAGATGAACACGGGTCTACTGGAATGTAGGTACTCCACACACTGGGGAAGAGGAGGGGATTGTTTCCCATTTAAAAGGTGGGAGAAAAATGGGACAAAAATCTGATGCCTCTACACTCCAGTTCCATCTCAGGAGCTGGAGGTGTACTAGGGAAAACAAGATGAAAAAAACCTATTCCCAGCTTCTAACCACACAAACTAGGGAGTTTGTTCCTTTTCCTGTTCCTATTTCCCTTCTCCTGTCACAGCTCCTCCCTGCTGGTCCCGACAAAACCATCAGGACTGGCTAAAATAAAGAACCATTTGGCTGCAACATTGGTGCCAGGTCTAAAAATAATTCCAAAGTGGAAAGTGTTTTGTCACTGCTGCAGTAATTTGTGATATTTGGCACTCTCGACAGTTTACATTTGGTTTGTCTGAAAAAGCCATTCTGGAAATAAATCAGTATCACAGAAATCCCTTTTTTCTAACTGGAAATGGAAATTGAGCTCCCAGCAAACAAATACTGGAGTTGACTTTCTGGCTTCCAGTGATTTGTAATTTTCAGATTTTTCTCTGTATGTTTTTTTTTTTTTCCCTACTGTTTGCAACATGCTCACATCGACTTTCCAGTCAATTCACCCAAATTCCAACAGGAATTGGTTTATAAATTGGTTCCAACTGGAACTGGTCATTTGGAATTTCCAGCAGAGGAAATTATTTTATAAGTGCCTTGATAAGTACCCGAGATTACAAACGGATGTGTCTAATACCTAAGGACAACAAAAAAAATATGGCTATAAATGCAAACGCTGTATTAAACCCAAAACTAAACCCAAAACAACCCCTATGGTCGGGCAGAAACGGAAGGGCTGGGCCGGGTTTTGTTGCCCCTAATTAATACTAATGAGAGCAGAGTGCAACTGGAGCATCCATCGGTCGTCACACCCGCCGCGTGGAGATGGTTCCATTTTCATTCCTAGCTACGGATGGAGGGATGGATCCTGGAGGGATGGATCCTGGAGGGATGGATCCTGGAGGGATGGATCCTGGCGCGGCTCAGAGCCGGTGCCGCGAGTCGTGGCCGTACCCGCCGGGCGAGCCCCGGCTCCTGTGGGGTTTGTAGGAGTCCTGGAACGAGGCAGAGAATTCCTCCTCCACGAGGGGATAGTGGTCTCGGCTGTGCTGGGAGCTGGAAGACAAGCGGTTCCTGCTCTTGCGGGCCCTGTCGCCGTGGCCGTCGTCCTCGGGGGCGGCGGGGCAGTTGTGCGGGGGCTGCGGGCCGTGCCGCCCGCGCTGGCTCTGCGGGGCCAAACAGCGCCAAGTTAGTACCGCGCGGGGCTGCCCCCTCGCCGGTGCCACGCCGAGGCCGCCTGGCAGTGCCCAGCGCGGGCCGGCGCCCGGCGCCAAGGCGTGCCCGCCCTGCGAACACCACACGGAGCATGGAAAGGGAGCTGATGGGTCAGCATTTATCGCTTGGCTCTGATCAGGAACAGAACGGCCACGCTCCTGCCCTGCCTAGGAAACCTGGGAGTGTCCATTTCTGTGGTCTCAGAAAACGGCTCAAGGTGTTTGGTGGCTCTCTTTGGGGTTTTTTGAAAAGGTGCAGCTCTGAGCCCTATTTAAAGCCTTCAAGTGACCAAACCAACAACGGACTGCTACGCAGGCAGCCGAGGGGAGGTTAAAGTGATTAGATATTAACAAATTTTTTCAACTAAAACATAGTATTTTAAATATGTTGACAAAAAATCCCTAAGATAATTTATTAATTAAAAGCCTTTGCTCTCATGTTCCCATAATGACAATGCCCATCATTTGTCACATGAACAAAATGAGTTCTTATTTTTTGCCAGTTAATTGGCACAATGAAGAAACAGCCTAAAATAACTGTTTTGTTTCCTGCTATCACACATCAAACCTCTCAGAAGTATCAGCACCCATGAGGACAAACTCGGTGCTGAAACTCCAGCCTCTGCTCCCTGCGCTGTAAAACCTCCTTCCTGCTGCTTCTCCCTCTGCCTGGAGATGGTTTTCCTGCATAATTTATGCCCAAGGCTCTCAGGACAGGCAGGGATGGAGCAGAGGGTGTGAGGTTACAGGGATGGAGCAGAGGGGTGAGGTTACAGGGTTGGAGCAGTGGGGTGAGGTGACAGCCCAGCTGGTGCCACGGTGCCATCAAGGGGGCAGACACGTGGAGTGGGGCCATGAGAGAGGTGCCATCCTGAAACCCACAGGGAGCTGCTGGGGAGCAACTTCTCCACATTATCCCCAGGTTCTCCTCAGAGCACCGTGTTTTAGTAGGGATTATATGGCAAAGTGCACATTTTTTGTTCATAAATTGGAGCCAGCCTGGGAGACCTGGGGGGAGTTCCCCTGGAGAAGGGAAGGCTCCAGGAAGACCTGAGAGCCCCTGCCAGTGCCTGAAGGGGCTCCAGGAGAGCTGGAGAGGGACTGGGGACAAGGCATGGAGGGACAGGACACAGGGAATGGCTTCCCACTGCCAGAGGGCAGGGATGGGTGGGATATCGGGAAGGGATTGCTGGCTGGGAGGGTGGGCAGGCCCTGGCACAGGATGGGCAGAGAAGCTGTGGCTGCCCCTGGATCCCTGGGAGTGTCCAAGGCCAGGCTGGACGGGGCTTGGAGCAACCTGGGCTGGTGGAAGGTGTCCCTGCCCATGGCAGAGAGTGGCACTGGATGGGCTTTGAGGTCCTTCCAATACAAACCAGGGTGTGGTTCCATGATTCTGTGATAGATTATCCTTCTATTTATCTGACCTACACAAATGCAATTTGAATCTATAATCACATAATCAATTGTAACTTTAACCCTCTGCCTTCCCTGATGTAATTTACCTCTCTGGCTGCAACCTGCTGTCTTCTAGAACTTTCCTGCTCCCCTCCCCTGGCTGTGTGTTCATGCCAATCCTGCTGTTCACCTCCCGAGGTGTCAGCTGGGACACACCTGGGGTGGGCACACCTGGTTTATGTCACAGGGAAATTTTGATCTTCCCAAAACCTGAGCTACAGGATTTGAGTCCAGCTGCTGAAATTAGACTAAACTAAGTTTAGAGCTAATCAGTGATTAGTCACAGAGGGGAATGACTGCTCCCTAGGAGTTACAGCATCCCAGACTGGTTTGGGCTGGAAGGGACCTTAAACCCCATCCAGTCCCACCCCCTGCCATGGCCAGGGACACCTTCCACCAGCCCAGGTTGTCCCAAGCCCCATCCAACCTTGTCTGGGACACTTCCAGGGATCCAGGGGCAGCCACAGCTCCTCTGGGCAATCAATACTTTTCTAGTCCATGTTGGCAGTGATCAAAGTCCCTCTTCTCCTGAGGACTGGAAACACCCCCAGCTCTGCATGGACACCTTCCCTTCAAGGCAGGTGATTCCCAGGGCCTAGGTGTGGCAGCCCCAGCCCTGTCCCCTCTGCCCTCTGTGCCACTTCACTGCACCCTCATGACCTCCCTGAGTCACAAGTTCAGTCAGAGGTTTCAGTTCTCAGTACACTGAAGTCCAAGGCACAGTCAGGGAAGAAAGGGAGGCTTCCAAATCCTGGCTGGGTGCAGCAGGGACAGACTGTCCCAGCACTTCTGGATCAGTGTCACCGATGTCTCACATGAGGCTTTAGGCTTTTGGATTTTAGTTCCTGAGATATCAAGGTCGTAAGTAATATAAAATCTTACAGCATCAGAAGCACCTCTGCTACTTTAATTAGCGTGAGTGCTTTCTAATTACCATACACATCATTACAGTGAATACTGATGCAAATCCTTCTAAAGACTTGAATTAGCAGAAAACCTCCACGTGGATAAACGGGGATGGTGGAAGTCCTTACATGGGACAACCATGGAAAACACTGGGGCCTGAACCCCCAGTGGCAGCGAGGGCCAAACCCTGCAGCAGCCCCTGGTTGGGCATCACTGACTCCAGGAGAAATTTACCCCTCTGCAGAGCACCAGCACCAGTCACCCCACCAAAACCCTTGAGAATCCGGGTGGAGTGGGGATTAAGTGATGCATACCTTCAGCCAGCCCACTGCACAGGGGTGATTTTCATCTTCAGTGTGAGTTTTCCCTAAGTAAATGGAGCAACATTGCACAGTTATTGCTGGTGTCCATTGATCAGAGAGAAATAAATGCCTGAAAAAAATTCCGTGGATACACCCAGTTCTCAAAATGAAACTGAAGAGGTGAAAAGTTCTGCAGATGGCATTTTATTGGCATGGAGGGATGGAAAACTGAAATTTTAAGGCAAGTGAAAATGGAAACAACAGTTTACATGTGCATGTTCTCAGTAACAGAGCAGTGCTTGTGCATTCAGCCAGTCAGGAGACAGTGACTTGCTGGTCCTACTAAAACCAAGCACGGCACTAGTGCCAGGAATTGTGCACCTGCAGGAGTGCAGTCACTCACAGCAACACTGAAAACAGCATTTCCTCCCCAAATGTTACCTGCTTCCAGACACTCTACAAGCAGAGCAGACGTTACATTTGTCAAGTGAATTATTCATTAAATGTCATTTGTTCAGCTCTATTTCTGACAGACATTAGCAAGTGCCACTCCTGGAGGTCCTCCCCCCCATCACAAAGCTCCCTGCAATCCTGATCCCCTCCAGCACTCACAACTCTTAACCAAAAACATTTCTGGTTTCAAACTTAATAAAGCACGTACTTCTCATTAAGGACTATTTACATGCCACGATTGAAGTGTCAAAGTTCAGCCGAGTTTGAGCTATCCCTGTGGAAAAAAAGGGTCACAATTTTTTTCAATGGGTAAAAAAAAAGGAATGTCTTTAATTCACACTCAAAGAACCCAAAAGAGGGGAAGGCATTTTGCTGATACAAGAGACAAGCATGGAGGCTTTTTGTGAAGTTTTGAGGGGAGGAATAAAAGGGATCATTCTAGAACTGGATGGAGAGAATCGGTGGGCATTTTAACTCGCACTGAAGGCAGAGCAGTGCCAGTGCCTCGGCACCCAGCTGAGTGAGGGGCTACTCCCTGGTTACACCCCTCAGCCTGTCCCTGCTGGCAGTGGGCAGAGAGCGAGCAGCAGCTAGGGAGCAGACACAGGTGTGCAGAGCCCCCCAGCCAAGGCCCGGGGGGAGAGGGGCCGCGCCGCGCTGCCTACCTGCAGTCCCGAGATTGCCGCGGGGTACGGGGCCAGCGCGCCGGGGCCCAGCGTCCTGCCCAGCAGCGGCGTCAGCGGCGTGGCCCCGGTGCTGTGCGTGGCTCGCCAGTACGCCTCCAGGTACTCGGCCAGGTGCTCGCACGCGTCCTCCAGCTGGTTCTCGTCCAGGATCACATCGAACATGTCCTGCGCGCACAGGGGACAACAGGGGGGTCACAGCGCTCCTCATGGCACGCCTCTGAGTCAGCAAACAGGGGTCAGAGCACGGCGCTGCTGGAGGAGCCCACAAGGAAGATGGAGAGGGCTTTTTACAGGAGTACGGAGCATAGGACAAGAGGGAATAGATTCCCACTGAAACACAGTACATTTAGATGGCATACTGGGAAGGAATTGCTGTCTGGGAGGGTAGGCAGGTCCTGGCACAGATTGGGCAGAAAAGCTGTGGCTGCCCCTGGATCCCTGGGAGTGTCCAAGGCCAGGTTAGATGGGGCTTGGAGCCACCTGGGATAATGGAAGGTGTTGGGGTTGGAATGGACAAGCTTTAAGGTTCCTCCCAACCCAGCCCATTCCATGACCCTGTGATGATTCTGTGACTGCAAAACAAAATGGTCCAAGTGGGTTCAGAAGGTGACCAAGAGCCAAAGCTCTCAGGAGTCACCAAGCCCTGTCCCTGAGGGTCACTGGACATCATGTGAGCCCTTCCAAGCTCAGAGGCACAAAACTGCTAAAGGAATAGATTTATTTCCAGTGGTGATGCCCCTAAGGCCAGTGAAGGCAGCAGGCAGTCCTGGAGTCAGCAGCACTCCTGCTTCAGGAATTGCTCAGACACCACCTCCGTGTGCTGGCTCAACCTCCCCTCCTGCCTGCTCTCAACCCTGCAGCCACCACCCGCTGAGGCCCTCGGGAGAACACAACTGCATATTCAGCAGCTGAATTTCATATCTCATCTCTAATCTTAACTTTGAAAAACACTGTGAAAATAGCACAGGAAATGGCAAACGAGTGCAGGTGCTGCGGGTGCGAAGGGCGTCCGATACCAGCCACAGGCTGCTTTTCCTCCACGTGTTTTCACAGATCTCTCCATGCACACCGAGTAAGATTTAAAATAATAAAGCCATTTAACTTCCTTTTCAACTTATTCTCTCTTCTCAGCATGGTAGAGAAGTCTTTCTCCTCTGCCAGCAAGGAGGAGTTTTCTTCCAATCAGAATATTCCTGACACTGCATCCCTTGGTTCAGGTCAGAGTTTACTGCTCTTCTTTTGCTCCTCTATTTATTTATTTTAAAGGCCTTTACACCCTCTTTGCTAATCACCCCATCATACACTTCACATTCCAGTCTATCACTTACATCATCGCTTGTGGAAGAAGTTATTAATTAAAACATAGTAAAATTAGGGAAGAAAAGAGTGTGGTTTGCTCACATATACTTTGCTTTGGAAAGATTGAAATTATAAGACTACTCTTGAGTATAATTGGGTTTTCTTGAATGAAGAATTAAGCTGGATTTAGGGAAGAAGAACTCAGCAGTTGCAGGAGAACTGTCACCTTTTTAATATTTCAGTGTAAAACAACACTGGGACTGGGGAGCCTCTGAGGCTGTCACTGAAGTCCCCTGGAGAAGCTGCAGGACTGGCAGGATCCCGACTGCAGGGCTCCACAGGGAAAACAATGACAGGGAAAACACTCAGGTTTTCTCTTGCATTTAGCAGTTCTGCTCATACTGGGCTTGTTCTATTTCCACGGATCTGGCAGGAAAGAATCTTTTAAGGAGATCCCTGTTTCTAAGGGTCATGAAGTAAAGCAACTCCTCCCCAGCTTTCCTCACAAGGCACTTGTTTCTCTGCAGGATTTTCTTACAACTTGCATAAAACAGACATCACAGGAGCATCACAGATTCTGGGATTCTTTTGGTTTGCTGTAGAACCATTTTGCACCTGAGAGGAGGAGCAGGAATTTCAACTTGTAGATACATCTTCGTTGTATTTTAATTATTCTAATGCATTTCAGTTTTGCTGGAGTATAATTTCAGTTCTTTTTCGGGTTGTGCCCAGTAGCCCAGAGAGGTTTGTACCCTCTCTTAGCATGGCTCAAAGTTAAAAAAAATTATCACAATGACCTGTTTCTGACCAGTGTGTTTAGAGATGTACAGTTAGTGCAGGTTGTGTTTCTCTGAGCCATATAATGTTCCTGCAGTGGAGTTCCTGGAGTCCTGTAATATTCCTGGAACCCTGCAGTGCTTAACACCGGCTCGAGCAGCATCAGTGAGAGATTAGCAAGGAATTAATAATGAAAGCAGTTCCTCAACTCAAATATGCCCAAAGAGACAGCTATTTTTAAAATGTCTAGACATGCAGCAGCAGCTGATTCCTTAAGGCTGGTTCTCAGCACAGGATTGGGTGGCTCACGTTAAACAAATACTCCAAATTCTCCTCTTTCAGGAACTGGAGCTGCGAGGTGGATGAAGCAGGAGAGAGGCAGCAGCGCCTTTGCTCTTAGCAGGATACTTTTACTTAATTAAATCATGGATCAACTTTAAATTAAACCTAAGCAGGACTGCCATGTCCCTTGGAGAGCTCTAAGTCAGCAACCACTTTCTTCCACCATGCAGTGCAAAGTGCTGAGCTGGTTTCTGAGAAGGCTCCTGTGCACAGCAGTGCGGAAGCCGCCTCTGAGCAAGGAGGGCTCGGGTCTGAAAATGGGTGCTCTGACCTTTGGAAGGCATTTTCTTGTCCAGCTGGGGCCTCCCTTTGCTGCCTTAGGCACCAGGACAGAACTCCAGGACTGGGTGTTAAGGCAGAGCTTGGTAGGTCCTGGGATGGACAATCTGAGTGCCACACGGTACTGAACGAGCTACAACAGCACAATGATGATTTCACAGAATCATGGAATTCCAGAAAGGTTTGGGTTGAAGGGACCTCAAAGCCCATCCAGTCCCACCCCTGCCATGGGCAGGGACACCTCCCACCAGCCCAGGTTGCTCCAAGCCCCATCCAACCTGGCCTTGGACACTTCCAGGGATGCAGGAGCAGCCACAGCTTCTCTGGGACATTTCCTTCATGTTAACTGTAAGCAAAGCAAAGCTGAGTAAGAAGAAACCACTGTCTAAAGAGCCAAAAAGAGGCATTGTGGAACATGCCCAGGGCTCTCTGTGCAGGTGCCAAAGGCAACACCCCATTCACGGGGCGAATGGCCCCGGTTGTTGTGTGTGAGCTCTGTGTCAACCCCACAAACCAGTATCCAACAGGTGCAGCTCCAGGTACAGCAGCTCACACCCCTCGGGGGAGGAAGGGATGTGCTTTACAGAAACCCTGCACAGCAGTGCACAAACTTGGGTTAGCCAGGGGCACCTGAACAGCTCACAGCAATTCCCCATCAGCACTGTAAGAGATCACAGCTCAGCGAAGCTTGAACCTTTTTCCTCTGCTTTCCAAGACTTCAGTGTGAATTTGTATTGAAACACTACCAGAACCTGCCCAGAGTCAGAGTTTCCACAGGTCCTTAGTAATTATTCGTTTTGATTCTGTGTGAAACTGCTAAGCAAACACCCCCTGCACTCCCTCAGTGTCAACCTGAAAGGGTGTTTTTCTGAAAGCAGCACCAGCAGTGCCTCTGGGACTCTGGAGGGGCACAAGGCCTCAAGGAGATGTGGCTCAGCCTCAATTCCCAGCACTGGCAACAGCTGAAAATCAACACCCACGCCTATAACTTAGGGTGAGTGCCCAGAAATACCTGGACTCTCTTTTTATGGCTGGTGGGGACCAGAGGGGAGGTGGCTCTGAAATGTGGGATCTGAAGAAGCATTCAAAGCCAAGTCATGTTCCATGGAAATCAGTCCCTGAGGATCATTATTCCAGGGCAAAAGCTCCTTGAACTTTGTCACTTAAATTTGAAGTGGAAATTAAGCCATCTGGAATGGAGGCAACTTCTTCAGGACCTGCAGAACATGAGGCAAAGTGTTCCAGAAGCATTATCTGACCACTAGGGCTGGGCATTCACTCTGCTGAACTCCCAGGTTTGTTCCTAGATTGTCCCAGGACATTTCTTCAGTCAGCACTTTGCCTGTTTGAAGTGACATGGAAACTTCCCAGTGCCTGGTGTGAATTTCTGTGAATTTCTGTGAAGAGGATGGATTTCCAACCACAGTTCTTTGGCACAAGAGAGGTGGGGAATGACCAGCCCCAGGCTGGGCTGTCTGACCCTGCCCTGGTCCCAGCAGCGGTCTCTGCATTCCCATCCCCACTGTCCCTGTCACAGAAGCCACGGGTGGCTTCCCACAACAATGCCCCTTTGAGCTGCCCTGTCCAAGCCCCTGCTCAGCCCCTCCCCACACACATTCCAGGCTCTCTGCTCCTGGAGCAGCCAGTGATTCCAGGGGAGGAGGCAGGACCTTTGATCCAGAGGTGGGAGGGCAGTGACTGCTCCCATGAGGTAACACCTGGCTGGCAGGATGAGGATGAGGATCAGGGATCACGTGCCTGCACACACCCTTTGCCCACACACACACAGTGGACTCCAACCTTCACTGCAGTGAGGGAGCTCCAGACCAGCAGGCTCCCCCTTTGGCCCTGGGGACCTGAAGCTCCCCAAGGGTGCAATCTGCTAATGCAGCACCAGGTCTGCTGCACCCTACATGTCACCTCTGAGCTGCCACAGAGCAGAACAAGCCCAGCTCAGGAGATAACCAGGAGGAAAGTCTCAAGCATTTGTGTCTCACAGTCAGGGCTGATCAGGGTCCAAGAGCAGGGCTGTGGGAGCCACACAAAGGGAGTGGTAAGGGACAAACTCGGCTCTGAACAGGAACCAACATGGCAGGAATCATGACAACTCACGAGCTCCTCAGCCCTTCTTCTGCACTTACTGGAGGGCACTGTGCAAGTTTATCAGCTGCCACCAACTGCACATTCAAGTGTTTGCTCTGGGATTTCCCCCTGGATTTGATCAGTCGCTGCAAAACCTGACAGGAGGAAAGGGGAAAAGATAAGTTTAAGGATCATTCACCTCCCTAAAGCTCAGCCCAACGTTCCCACTGGCAGAATGCCAAGGTCAGCAGCTCTGCTGGAATATCAGCCCCAAGCTCTCTGATACCCCCTGAGAGCTGTGCACCTCTACCTCTGCACCATGTTTGAGCCCTGGCAAGAATTTCAGATGCAGTGCCTTTGCTTTATTCCCCTTGAGGTAATAATTTGGTTTTGATAAGAGAGGACCATGAAAATTATACATATATGTATATACACAGAATTACTGGGTTGCTGGATGGACTGCGGCACAGCAGCCACAGATGTCATGATGTCACTTTTTTTCCTCTTCAGGGGCAGAGTCCACCCACTCCCTCCCTGGCCTCAGGTGGATTTTAAGGTGAGACATTACCTTTGGAGAGGACACTTTCACATGGACAATAATTGGTGCTAAGGATGTCTTGATAAGCTGTGCGGGGTGATTTATAGTGTCTGCATCCAGGACAACCAGCTGTAAGGACCTTGCCAGCTCAAAGATCCTTTCAATCTCACTCTGCACTTCAGCTGGGGAAGGAAAACAAAGCAGGTGAAGCCATTCACCCCCACAGCACCCAGACAAAAATACCATCACCCACTTACTTTCATAGTAGGGAAAATTATGTCATTTCCATAAAATAACATATTACTCAGGGCATTTTAAAAATAAGTATTACCTTTGAGACAATTCTGCTGCCTGAAAACACGGACGTGCCATGTTCCTTATAGTATCAGTGCATTAAACACTGGGGACAGTTAAATGTCTAGTAACATAAAAGAGTGTATTTCCCAAATCTGCTAAGTAGCTTTGGAGTCACAAGATTTTTTATTTCAGACAACAAGTGTTTGGATATTCCTTAAAACCTTTTTTTGTTCTCAGATTGTAATTCTGATTTGACTTAAAGAAGGGTCTCTGTGAAAGGTAAAACTGTGAGCTCCTAATTCTGTCCCCACAAAAAAAATCAGTTAAATAATTGACAGGGTATTATTTAAAAACACACTATGCACATGTTATGTCCAAATTTCCACCTTTGTGCAAGAACTAATCATGGAATCATGCAATCACACAACCATGGAGGTGGGAAAAG
The DNA here is from genome assembly GCA_013396735.1 of Grallaria varia. NCBI lineage: Eukaryota > Metazoa > Chordata > Aves > Passeriformes > Formicariidae > Grallaria > Grallaria varia. Next base: position 72,143 of record VWZG01009725.1, read on the forward strand.
ACCTCCAAGATCATCAAGTCTCAATAAAAACCCACCAGGCCACTGCAACACAGCAGGCATGACTCTGGGCAGAGGGGAAGAGCCAGAGTCTCACAGCTGAACAGCCAAATCAACCTGGAGATGCTCGTCAGGGAACACAGAGCTGGTCCCTGGGTCAGGAAGGACACGTTTCCTTGGCTGCACAAAGGAGAGCTCTCTGGCCCCGTGATGTGGGGTTAAAGGCACACGGGCCAGAAGAAAGAGCTGGGAGGCAAATTCAGGATTACCCAGTAAAATTCTGTGGACACAACTGAACTTGAGGAACTGATGACACCTTGGGAACGGCTGGAGCTGTGCCAGGGGAGGTTTGGGCTGGTATCAGGAAAAGGTCCTTCCCCCAGAGGGTGGTGGGCACTGACCAGGCTGCCCAGGGCAGTCGGCATGGCCCCGAGGCTGCCAGAGCTCCAGGGGCATTGGGACAATGGGACAGGGTGGGATTGCTGGGGTGTTTGTGCAGGGCCAGGGATTGGACTGGATGGTCCTTGGGGTCCCTTCTGTGATTCCATGATCTTGATCCGTGCTGTTATTGCCCCTGAGTGTGACTGTGCTCTGAACCCCTCAGTGCCAGTGCCTTACCCAGGCTGGATCTGGTGTTGGAGCGCTCAATTATTGCTCTCTTGCTGGGGTTGTTGAGCACAGACCTCTTGGCCAGGGAGATGTCAGCTGTCACTCTGGTTATTGATATCCTGGCAGGGAGAACAAGCACAGAGCGCAAGCCCGGCAGTCAGACAGGCAGGATTTCCAGCCACATCCCATTCCAGCTTGAGTTATGTCATCACTAAGGACAGCCAAAGGGAAGTGCTGCCTAACCAGGAAGGATTTCCCATTCCCTGAGCTATTGTGGACTCTGGCATGGTTTCTACCATTCCACTTAGGGAGTTAATTCACTTTTCTCCTCACAACTCACTCATCTCCCTCATGAATTTACACAGTGCCACAAATATTACAAGTGACACGAGTCTGCCATGGGGGAACAGGAGCAAAAGAAGTTGAGTCACAACTCTCTGCATGGCTTTGAGTCTAACTTTACTGCACCTCTTTAACTCTAGGAAGGTGATTTTTCACTTGATTTATCAGTGAACTGACAAGACGAAATGGTATAAAACAAAGACCACACAATCCCTTCACATAAAATCCATTTAGGAGGCCTGGGATGAGCCAAAGAGCCATGAATAATGAAAAGCAAGCAAGCTGGGAATGACCAGCAGCTCTTCCACAGAACCTGAGATTTATGCAGCTCTGAGTGAGTTCATCAGATGGAGGGTTATAAAGAAGTGCAAGTGTCTTTCTAAATAATGCATAAATAAATGTATTGCTAGAAAATAACAGTCAAGACCAAAACTATAAATGAATTTCAAATGGAAATGGGAGAAATTAATGGATTGTGGGTCTTTGGTTCGGTGGCCAGAAGAGGAGGTTGCAGTTACAAAGGAAGGAGCTGGCACAGCACAGGGAATTCAAAGGTGAGGAAGGAGCCAAGTCTCACTGAAGCCTTTGGAAAGGCTTTCCCTTGGACAGTCAGTTCCTTTCCTGGTAACACGGACCTGTCACAAAACTGCAGAAGAGATGGAGAGAGAGAAAGAGAAAAGGGAGGGAGGAGAAAGACCACAGAGCCATAAAAGTTGGCAGGAGGACCAAGAAGCAGCTCTTTTTCTAAGTTACTCAGAGCAAAAATCAATGGGATCAGTTTGCTGGTGGCACTTCACTTTTCAGTGCTGAAATCCCATACCCTACCTGATCCAGCTGCCAATACTGCTAATGGAATTAGGATTCCCAGAAAATCACTTGAGCAGGGCAGCTCCAAACTGGAGAGGAGAGGAGATACTTTGCACAGAAGTTGATAATTAAATGTTTTGTCTAAGCTGTTTATGCATCAATTCAGCCCCCCAAAATCCATACATCCTGCTCCAGCTCTTCTACGCATAATTTTCCCTGTCGCAGTGCCCACGGTTTAGTTATTTCTAAACCTTAGTGTTATATACTGCCTAGAACAGTCTAGGCTCCTTTTCCCAGTTAGAATATACTGGATAAACTGGGAATAAGGACAGGCAGAACATCCCAAAGATGTAGCAGACACCTCCCCAGGGAAAGGGAAGAGATGCCACGGACAAGCCTGTGCTCCTGGCAGAGAAATCCAAATTATCCTCCTCACAGCTCACTAGGAAATATTCTCAGTGCTCCAGCTGAAAATGAACCCTCCTTACAATTTTTGAAGCTCTGAACACTGTTTCTCAATATTTTTTCTCAGCATCTCCTTCTTCAACCCCCCTTTTCTGGTATTTTTGCCTGCTTAGAGCAGTCAAAACAAAGTCTTTAACAAGGAATATTGAAGAGCTGCTTTTCCTTAGGTGTTGGTAAGATACTGAAATGGAATTGTTGTGTTAAAGTAAGCAATCCTACCCCAGGAAAAGCAGAAATGAGGGCAGGTGCACTGCAGTGACACACTAGTAGTGCTCCACTCTTCAGTGGTGCCACAGGGGCAGTAAATCACTTGGGAACATGCAACAGGAATAAAAAGCAAACCACTGACACGTTAGTAACACGTGGGCAAAGCAGCATGAGAAGGCCAGTGTTTCTCACCTCCCATCAAACCTGTGCTTCAGGAAGTCAAAGAGAGCTTTCTGCATCATGTCTGTCACCTTGGCAGAGGGGAGCGAGGTTGGACAGGGGGGTGCACAGCGGGAAAAGCAGCAAAAAGGAAGGAAAAGGAGGAAAGAGGTGAGTAGAAGGTAAGGATATGGCCAACAATCAATCCCTTTGATGGGCAGCAATCCTCTGTCAGCTCCTGTCCTGACCTGCACTGAGCTATCCTCACCCCCTTCCCCAGCAGCAGCCCATTCCCAAAGGCTTGTTCCCAAACATGGCACACTCAGGTTGAACAGACCATATGGGTTTATTTCCCGACAGTAACATTATTAAGATTGGCTTCAAACTCCAGGTACCAGTTTTACTGTGTTGGGTTATTGTTCTCACAGAGAACACTCTTCTCAGAGAGGCAGAAAGGCAAAAAAATGGGATGTTTCCACTGCTGTACATGGGGAGACATCCAAGAACTGTCAGCTCTGTAATCCCCATTATTGATCAGGCTCCTTGTCCCTTCCAGGTCTGACAACTATTATCTGCCAGGAGCTCCATCAAAGCCCCCTCAGGCCCCTGCCACTGTATTTCTCTCCTTCAAATTGGTTCCTTCACAATTTATCCAGAAAAAAACACTCAAAATAATTTCCCCACAGAGGCTGCAAAGTCAGATCAAGCATTTTGTTATGCAGACCACTGTTTGTAGTTTTAATTAATAACCTGTGTTAACATTTATACACATTTACGTGTTCAAGATGTCGTGTTTAGTATTATTTTCTTCTAAAAAAAGGCGGAATGAAAATATTTGAATATTGAATATTTCAAATACATGAAGAGGTTTTTATTAGCAAACAGGCTCTCTCCCCTGCAAATTCCAGAAGCAAACTGATCTGTGGTGCAGCACAGATGGAATTTACTCCTGTCACAAAACTTCACCATGGAATTCCAAGGCAGCAAAGAACACGAAGTTCCTGCTTTGCTGAACTGCACCTTCCGTGACTTTTACAAGCCCCCGCCCATGTAACAGCCCTGCCTGATGCCAATAATGGCACCACGCTGCAATTTTCCAAAAGGAGCCAGTCCAATGTGTCTGACAATATCCTATTAAGAACTCCCAACATTAATTAGGCTTAATGAAGTGCATCTTTGATTTTCTGTTCATTCAGTTCCTAGGTCCAACACAATGTTCACCAGATGGGGGAGTTCACTAAACTGCCCCTGCTCACTTGGCATGTGGGAAAGGCTCCCAAAAACATGGTGGGGGCGGGTCCTGGTTACCTGGGCACCTTATCCTGACCATGTGCAACACTGAGGGTCTTTCAGAAGGGCTGGAGTTTCTTTACAGATATATCTGAATACACTAATGAAGTGAAAAAGGAACAACAAGCAAGCCCTCTGAAAATGGTTTGCTAATTAAGTTCAAAGCATGTGCTGGTTTGACTAAAATGTTACATGTGTACAGGTGTCCAGCTCTTTAGTTTGACTGCTCCTACTTTTTATTGTAGAAGACACCAATTCTGTTTTTCTAACATGATTTAATCAATAATAAGTGCACTGAAAAGAGTGGATGAGCAGTACAGGTTAAAAGTAAAGCTCTTAGTTCTTACAGAACATTCTGGATAATTGAGCAAAGATCACTTCAAATTATCATAAAACAGCTGCACTGGACCACACACTGAATTACTAAGGAAGATCACAGATAACAAAACATTAATTAATTGCAAGTACCTCATAGCCTTTGAGTGATGGACCCACCAAGACAACAGGTCTCATTGATGGCACTACATCATATGGGGGAATATGTTCTGTCTAGAAGAAGAAAACAAGCCTTCAGATCATTAATCAAACAAGATCGACACAAAAAACCTGGGAATTACAGTAAGAATTAAATAAGATGGAAACAAAAGCACTACTTACCACTTTTTGTTTCTGTTTTGCTGGAAGACCAAAGGAGACTGTGGTTAAAACACACCGGTGCCAACAGAAATCCCTCTGTCCATGCACTTGGATTCCTCTCCCTCTGTCCATGCACTTGGATTCCTCTCCCTTTGGCCCCGCTGTTTAAACTGGTCCTCCTGTCCATCCTGGGGCAGCTGCCACTGTTCCCCAGGGATGTTACCAGCCCCTCAACAACTCCTGCTAGAAGCAGCTATTTTCCTCCCCCTCCACACACAAGCACCTTGCTGTAAAAATCTTAATATCTCCTCTAAGGGGCAAACCTGCATTCCTCAGGTGTGGTTTGGAAAACAGAGTAACAAGAGCTCCCTTAAGTAACATCCTGTCTCACCTGTGGCAGTAGGTGTGGCTCGAAATGTGCCAGAAACCATTTCTCCAAGGCTTGAAGAAGAATTCCCACTGGATTTCCTATGGTAGCAAAGAGTCCCATTGAGGCACCCAGAGATGCAAATGTGAGAGGTTTTGGGGAGAAACTGCCCCATGAGGAATCCCAAGGTCATACAGATTTCTGTGTCTCTGCCTTACAAAGGTGCTCAAAAATAAACTGTTTATTTTAAATATATCATTACACATAACTTTGAGTTTTATGACACAAATCCAGGAGGGTCTCAATGAACCAGATAATCTCCCTCTCCACGGAGACCCTCTGAAGTTATTTCAAAAGTTATAAAAGCAATTTGGAAGGAGTAAAATAGATGCTGTTTAATCATTCTGAAAAATTTCCCCAGGTTCACCTCCCAGACCTGCGATCAAGTTTGTATTTTCCCATGGATGTGCAGGGTGGAGACACAGAAAGCTCAGGCTGGAAGATGAAAGATAAAGGAAGTCGAATGGCAAAGCTCATCTGATAAAGTTTGCAAAGTCTGGCTTGGGCTGACATGGAGAGAATGAAAAAAAAAAAAAAAAAGGAAGAAAAAAGGCCCAGCGTTAAGAAAATCTGGGAAAAAATCCAGGAATCTTTGAGCACCAAGTTGACTTTAAGCCATGGGGAGACAAAACTCTCAGACACTCCTGTCATTGCCCCTCCTTGAAGTCAAACACACTTCTCTTGTTTCTCCCCACCAATAACTACAATATCTGTTCTCTGCAAACATGTATTTTCAGTGGGAATCCCAAATCCAACACTCCATGGGCACTGAAATAAAGCAGCACTGAGTGACCTTTGGAAATATTGCCCAGTGCCCAAGTGATTGGAGGTGGTTCCGAGGCTGCAGCCCCCTCACCCTCCATGGAAGCGGCCCCTCTTCTGCTCCTGCTGGATGCGGATGTTCTCCAGCCGCAGTGGGCTTGGGATGAAGCCGATCTCGCAGCCCTCCTTCACCAGCCTCCCTATCCACCAGTCGTTGTTGTATTTCTGCAACACAAAAGGCCACTGGGTCAGTTCTGGATGCTCCCGGGGCCCACATCCCACTGTTTGTTATCCACAGTGCTTGCCCCACAGAGGGTAATGAAAACAAGACCCACAGCGACACCCGAGTGCTGGACACTCAGTGGGACTGAGGGGACTCAGGTGGTGCTTGGGAGTGTCCTTTGCAGCTGACACTGGGAACTGGGTTACCCCTGAACTGCCCCACCACATCCTGCTGGGGTCACCAACCCGGGGGCCCCCCGAGTGTGATCCCAGAGTTGTTTAAGTTGGAAAAGCCCTGCCAGCCCCCAGAGCCCGCCCTGTGCCCGATGCCCACCTTGTCCCCCAGCCCAGAGCACTCAGTGCCACGGCCAGTCCTGCCTTGGGCACCTCCAGGGCTGGGCACTCCAAACCTCCCTGGGCAGCCCCTTCCAGTGCCTGACCACCCTTTCCAGGAAGAAGTTCCCCCTGGTGTCCCACCTGGCCCTCCCCCAGCACAGCTTGAGGCTGTTTTCTCTTGTCCTGCCACTTTTTGATTTAATTTTAAGGTTGATTTAATAAGAAGAACCAATTTCTGGAGAACTGAGGCCACCCAACTACCCCCCGGCAGCCATATAAGGCAGTCAAATATAAAAATAACACCTTCAGATCCCCATCCCAACCATCACTGCTGGTTCCCTGTCACATTTAATGCTCTACACTGAAGATCTCCACCACTGCTGCCACTTTCCCTTCCTCTTTGCCAGCTCTGGATGTTATTACCGTGTTATCCCTTTGCAAGAACCGTGACAGCTGAAGAAAAATTCACCTTATGGAAGAAACTTTTAATAAATACCTGAAATTAGAACATTTGATTTTACCATTAGCCTTTGGTAACTTAGATTTTTCTGCACTATCGAAAGTCTGACCTAACCTTAATGATGGGAAGATTAAAGCAGCATCATAGTAGATCTGGTAGCGGAAAAGGATTTGTTGTAGCTGCTGCCAGCAGAGCTTTTGAAGAAAAATATCTGAAAACCTTCTCCTCTGTTATGCTTCATTAGGCACCTCAGTGCTCCAAAGAAACATTGCTTTTCACAGCTGCCTTTGGAGTCATTAAGAGCAGCACGGGTGGAGGGTTTGTTTGCCTGCCTGGAGGAAAGAGCTATGACAGAGATCTCTCGAACAATGAGCAGCGCTCCTGGCTCCGTGTTTTCTTGCAGAAACACAGAAATGCCATGTCCCTGTTGTCAAGGTACAGCACTGCCTGCTGATGACTGTGAAACACGGAGCCTCAGCATCTCTGAGAAAGAAATGGGTTTTTTTATTAACCCCTGCACACAGATAATAACCTTAACCCACACATACATCCCAAATAACATACACAGCGCAGGGAAATGCAGTCCTCAGACCCTCACCTTGGAAACCTGTCCTCTTTCTACAGGTGTAATTTATGCAAGAGGTTCATTATTTTATCCTCCCAACTCTTTCATTATCTATTTTTCATGCTGAAAGACGAGGTCGGCATCAAAGCTTACTTTTTAGTGTCTTAAGTCAACAGAGCTCTTTAGAGTCTGCAAACCAGACAACACCTCTGGATCCAGCCGTCTGCTGCTGGAGATCAGTGAACTGGGAGGTTGTGGACTCCCCATCCCTGGGTGTGTCCAAGGGCAGGGTGGACAGGGCTTGGAGCAACCTGGGCTAGTGGGAGGTGTCGCTGCCCATGGCAGGGGTGGGACAGGATGATTTTAAGGTCTCTTGCAACCCAAACCAGGCTGGGATTCTGTGGTTATGCTGGTAGTATCTGCACCATACAAAGGCTGAGGATGCAGCACGAACATGGGACTTATCTACATGAGGTCATTCCCTCCCATATGTTGCTCAGCGTGTGGGAGGCCCACGCTCCCTCCCATTGGCTGCCAGGCCCATGATTCCTTCTGCTTTGTCAGGAATTGTTGCCACTTCATCTTTTAAGTAAGCACATAATGTATAGTCTTGGAGACAGATGAGACATACAGGACACATCCTCAAAATAGCAGCTCCTCAGTCCTACTGTTCCACCCTGGCAGAGCGGGATCTTCCTTTGTAACCAGTTTAGCATTATTCCAAAATCTGGAACCATTGTTCCAGTCCAAGCAGGCCCTGCCAGATCACTGAAAAACAAATTCCGCAGAGCCTTTTTCCAGCAAGGGGAACCATTCCCAAAATCCTACTGAGTTACAGCCAGGGCTTCAGGCAAGCTGAAGGTCTGAGTGCTAACAAAGGGAATATGCAAAACCCTCAGCAGAGCTCACATACACCACTAAGCCAGATGGTTTACAGCTTAGTGACAATGTGATTCTGGGTATTTAGACCTTGGAAGACAACGCAGGGAATGCCAAGACATGGATTTGGGACGCTTGCCTGGAAGGATGCACAGGGCAGAGTGGCAAGGGCTTAGCACGTTAAACTCAATCAGAGCCCTGACAATAAACATGGCCACGGCCAAGGAAGGCCAGGATGAAAAACTGGCTCAAGGGATTCCAGTGACCCTCCCGAGTCCTTCCCAGGGCGAGAAGGCATGAAGCAATTCCCTGTTCCAGCCCCAGTCTGTGCCTCTGGAGGGGCAGAGGCAGGTGCTCTCCCCCAGAGCGGGCTCACTCTGAGGCACATCAGCGCTCTGAAGTGATGACGAGCACACACTCAGAGAAAGAGGCAGCTGAGCACTGAACACCCTAAAATAACCCCAGAATGCTGAGAGGGAAAAGTGCTTCTGCAAGCCTGTGTATCCATCTACAGCACAACAGGGGGTTATGCAAATTTGGAGGGCTCAATTCACATAAAAAATTGCAGAAATATGCTCAGCATGCAATAAAATGCAATTTTCTCTACCAAAGCCATACTTAGGGCCCATTTATTCCCATTTTTTTCCTTATTTTTGTATCTGTCCTCTTCAGTGTTTTCTTTTCTAAATGTGTTATTCTAAGGCGTCTTTTCTCCTTGACAAGCCCATCTGGTGCTTTATGAAGACCTGGTGTGACCTGGTGCAACTCCACTCTGTGATCCCTGGAATCCCTTTCTGCTCCAAGACCTCTGACCCGTCACAAACTTCATTTGAGGAAAGGAATCTGAACCCACCATACTGAAGGGTATTATTTCCTTCCTGCGCCATGAAAATCCAACAAGTTGGTAACAACCAGTGTTATGGGAGTGCAGGATAACCACCCCACGGTGCTGGAACTCTCCTGAAGGAGCACCTCATCCTCCTGTGCTCTCCTGCCTCCTCCCAGCTCTTGGATCTCATGTTAATCCACTGTGGCTCAGCTTGACTGTTCAATCAAAGATTCCCTTTTCCTAGTTCTTGGGTTTACCTCTTTAATGTGCAGGAAGTCCTTGGCATCAAAGGAGATGGCAGTGCTTGGGACAGGAACATCTTCATCCAGAGCTCCACAGTAACTCACGTTGGTCTTGACAGCAAATGCTACTGGTTTGGACTACAGAGAGAAACACATCACAACCAGGGGAAACTTCTCAGTCAATAATTGCACCAAATTACAAAAAATGCAGCAGAGGATCTTGCCAAATCCATAAAAATTCAGCCCTAGTAAATTCACACATGCAGAGTTCACCTCAGTGGAGAATATCCCCATTTATAGGAGAATATTTATACCGTATTCCCAATTTGCCTCAACTACCAAACTATGTCAAAAGAGCATCACCATTATAAACCAAGAGTGAATTTTAACACCAAGCAGAAGATGAATGGCACAGAACTTGGTTCTTAGAGCTGAGCAGAACACACCTTGGCCCTCTCAAGCTGGATAGCTGCTTGCTGCTCCCTTTCCTGGCGGATTGCTTCCCTGTCTTCTTCCAGAGAGACATCAGAGTCCGAGGGTCTGCTCGTGTATGAATCTGCTGAGCCCTGAAAGGAAATCCAGGTCACTAAGAAAACACAGGGAACAAACAGAAACCCCTTCCCCAGTCAAATTCAAAGAATAATTTAAAAATATTTACTTATTCCTTTCTTTGAGTGGGTTTTACCCATACAAGACCTGCAGGATTTAGCAGAGAAATAACCTGACTTTGCCCATCAGGTGCACTAAGGCAAAGACAAAAATTCCAAGAAAAACCTCTCTCCTTCACTTTCTTACTGACACAGTGAAACCCAGCTCAGTTGTGGGCTCTGTGCAGAATTCTTTATAATACTCAAATCCTGTTTGACAACCTCAGACTCAGGACAGTCAAGGGTTAGGTCGCATCAAATGTAATTAAGGTATTATAAAGCTTGGTTTGAATCATCCCTCCTTGTGAATACACTCCATTGTGTAAGTGGTTTGCTCCCACTCACACTGAGCTTTGTTCTGGGCTTCCAGAGGGAAACAGTGGCAAAGATGACATTATTAGAAGCTACTCAATAAGGCAACACCAAAGCTCTCTATTGCTATGAAATGAACACAGCACGCACAACAGCAGAGAGCAACAGCCAGAAAGGGAGGAAAGAAGGGGCCGCCACACTTGGACTTTTTGCCTGGGACATTATTCAGGACATCTGGAAGCCCCCTGAGTTTGCAGTGGCTCCTCTCTTCTCTGTACAGATTCCAGCATCCTACACACCTGATCTCTGTGTGTGCGTGGAGCCCATGGAAACACAGAGCTTGAACCTTGTAAAATGGGGAATGTTGTCTCCTGATGAATCCAAAATAGAGCTGTGAAACCTGGTGCTCCATACATGTCCCAAAAGAGCCATTCTGCACCGTTATGCCCTTCTTTGCTTTTTCCTTACATTGATGTGTATCCTGCAGCTCAGGGTTTGTGCCACAGAAGTCAATATTCTTACTCTCCATGTAAACTAAAGTATTCTTAAATATTGCTGTGGATCCATGTCCATTGTGAATCCAGATCCACTGACGTGAATCCATATCCATCAGAAGATTCCTGGCAATGCACCCCTGATGAACACATGCTCTCCTCATTCCCTGCTCCTAACACAGCCTGTCCCTGGGAAGGGCAGATTTCCTTATGTCACAAATAGAATTTGCCTGACAGGAGCTAACCCGCAGATGTGACTGATCCTGCTCTTCCTTCTGCTTCCTTTGGGATGTAGCAGAGACCAGGGAACTCAGCAGCCATAGCACTTCTCATGCTGCTCGGGGCTGCCAGTTCTTCCCCTCTCCCCATCCTGGTTGGTACTGACAGGGAGGTAAGACCATTTCCTCTTCTTTTCTATCCTACAACTCTGTCTAGCTTCTGAAGGGGAAGGCTGAATTTATACAGCCAAATATTCTAGTCCTAAATTTACAGCCTGTCCTCCACACCAGAACCTGCCAAAGCAATGAAAAAATAGAAAGCAAACAAAAAACCAACCAGCACCCCCCACCAACCAGGAGCTGCAAAGCCAGACCAACTCTGTGGTAAAGAACAGCTTATCATTTATTTGTCCAACAAACACTCTGAAGATACTTTGGACCTGCTTTATAGCTGCTGATCATCACATTTTTTTATTTAAAGACAACAAAGCTTCAACAGCAGCAGAAAGGAAGAAGAAAAAGCAACCACATGCTCTAAATAATAAATCAAAAGGCATAATAAGAAATATAAGTAATATACTGCAGTAGGAATGGGCTTCTCTCCCAGGTTTAGTACCACCTGGAATAATACACTGCACCAGGAAGGCACCACACCCTGGGATGCCTGAGCCTGAAACAAGGCCACTCCTGGGGTCACTGAGAGCAGCAGACACTGGTCATCACCCACATCTCTCCGACCACACCACGTTCCCCTACATTTTCTGGGCTCTGCAAAGTGCATGAGAACAGGGCCCAGAACCCTCTGCCAGGACAGGTAACAGCACTGCCCATGTGGGGGGATGGCAGGGCTCATCTGTGGGGGGTGGGGAACAAAATGTGCACAGCCCCGTCTCTGTCACAGGATCCCTGAGGCTGGAGAAGCCCTCCAGGATCTCAAAGCCCACCCTGTGCCCGATGCCCACCTTGTCCCCCAGCCCAGAGCTCTGAGTGCCACAGCCAGTCCTGCCTTGGGCACCTCCAGGGCTGGGCACTCCAAACCTCCCTGGGCAGCCCCTGCCAAGGCCTCACCACCCTTTCCAGGAGGAAATTCCTCCTGCTGTCCCACCTGCCCCTGCCCTGGCCCAGCCTGAGGCCGTTCCCTCTCCTCCTGTCCCTGTGCCCTGGGAGCAGAGCCCAATCCCACCTGGATCCATCAGGGAGTGGCAGAGCCAGAAGGTCCCCCCTGAGCCTCCTTTTCTCCAGGCTGAGCCCCCCCAGCTCCCTCAGCCGCTCCTGCTGCTCCAGCCCCTTCCCAGCTCCCTTCCCTTCCCTGCACACGCTCCAGCCCTTCAATGTCTCTCCTGTCTGAGGGTCCCAGATGTGCCCTCAGCACTGGAGGTGCCCTGGCAGTGCCAGTGCAGGGACAGGCACTGCCTTGGGGCTGTGACACACCGGGGCTGGCACAGCCCAGGGGCCACAGGCCTCCTACCCGTCTGAGCACACCTGGCCTGTACGTTTATTCAAGTCTCCTGATGGGATTCAGTGTAGCTCCATAAGGAAATTTAGCAGGGACAGATCCCTGTGCTGGACACACAGTCCCCATCCTGGCTTTCACCGGTGCACGTGTGAGCACTGACTTACTTAATGCTGCCAGAACAAACCAGTCCTACCCAAAGCAGCTGATCCTGCAGGGCCACCCCCGGCTGCTCTGCCAGGCTCAGCACTGCCTGTGTGCCAAGCGAGCTCCGGTGGTACAGTCAGAGCCGCATGATCCCGCTCTCCCAAGTTGTGCCAAACAGCGAGTGGCTTATCTGGAAGATGCAGCCCCAGGACTGTGACTCACATGATGCTGAACTGCAGAATCACACGGAAAATAAGGCACCGTTCTGCAAATAGCAAGAGGGGCAGGAAAGAAGCCTGGCTTGTACTGAGTTTTTGGTTCTGTCTGCAGGATTTCATTTAGGATCAGAATATTGCCAGAAATATTGTGCAATACTGACAGAATATTGTGCAACAAGCCAACACAAACACTGCTGTCTGCTCAGCACCAAGTGCGATGAGCTCTGCTCCGACAGCTCCCATTTGCTGAAACTGCAATAGGGAAGTGAGAGGAAAAGAAAGAGGAAAGAAGCCATTCCGCAACTTTTCGTACACCAAAATGTTACTAAAGGCAGAATTTCTTCCCCTGGAAAGGGTGGTCAGGCCTTGGAAGGGCTGCCCAGGGAGGTTTGGAGTGCCCAGCCCTGGAGGTGCCCAAGGCAGGACTGGCCATGGCACTGGGTGCTCTGGGCTGGGGGACAAGGTGGGCATCGGGCACAGGGTGGGCTTTGGGCTGGGAGGACTTTTCTAACCTCAGTGATCCTGAGATCCTGTAAAAAGACCCTTTAACTTCTTTATTTTCATTTTCACACTTGCACATAATATTCAAAGACTCATTATCGCTCTGTTACCCAGCCTTAATCACAATCCCCTGAGAGACAGAGGAACTTTGGCAAGTGGGGCATCAGTGAGTTCAAGTGACATCAGGTTTGACAGATTGAAGGAAACAGGCATTGCTGGATAATTATGTTATCCAAGGCAATGAAAGGCTTTCATAGCCTTTATACTTTAGGCTTCTGTGAATTCATTCTCCATGCAATTTATTATTTATTTTCTCCCTTGTTCATTTTCCTCTCTCATCAATTAGTGCAAATCAGCTCTGATAAAAACATGGAGGTTTGAAGCAATTCCAAAACCACCAGGGAACAGGGTAAAGCAGAAAGAACAGTGGGTCTTACTCTCTTGCTCACTGCCTGGTCTTACACTGAGCCTGACTGAATTTGTGCGCCGAGGTGGAAAGGGGAACACAATATTCCAAGTGAACAGGGAAGTCCCAGGATTTTTGGGAGGAAAAGGTGACATGAATCTTCTTGCTGGACACTGCAGGCAACAGTCCAGCCGTCCTGCTTGCTGAAGGAATTACCAACCCTTAGCTGTTACGGCTAAAAAATAAAGACTTTCTGAGCTTGCAAATGATTTTTCCCCAAGTACCATGAACACACAGCTCCAAATTGCTCTGCCCATCCCTAACTTGGGATGCTGTGTCACACAGCTCGTGCAATTAAAGCAACAATCCATAGGCAGCTCCCATCCACCAGAGGACATGCAGGCTCTCTGGGAAAGCTTTAGGGTATGCAGAGCCCACCACAGCCCAGCCAGCCCCTGGGAAAACATCCCTGCTCGCACAGAGCTCCTGCCTCAGCCACTAAACGAGACAACAGGGGAGCAGGGTCTAACTGGAGCATACTCCTCTCCGAGCCAGACTAGCCAGGGGCGTTTGGAGTACATCCCTCCATCCACGGATGTGCAGACATCGGGCACACATGGCCATCCCTGTGCCTAATAAGGCAGCCGTGCCCCTGGAGAGGAGGAGATCTGTGCTCACACATACACACTGTGCTCAGCTGAGCACATGAGAAATGTCTCTGCAATGGCAGAGTTCACTCTGAAACCCACTTCTCAAATGACAAAGGATCAGAACTGGCAGTGCTCCTCCAGGCAGCCAATTATCTGGAATGGTTTGCTGGAGTTTGGATAAAATCTGAGCTGGGGGCAGGGACACCTTCCACCAGCCCAGGTGGCTCCAACCTGGCCTTGGACACTCCCAGGGATCCAGGGGCAGCCACAGCTTCTCTGCCCAACCTGTGCCAGTCCCTGCCCACCCTCCCAGCCAGCAATCCCTTCCCAATATCCCACCCCTCCCTGCCCTCTGGCAGTGGGAAGCCATTCCCTGTGTCCTGTCCCTCCATGCCTTGTCCCCAGTCCCTCTCCAGCTCTCCTGGAGCCCCATTAGGCCCTGAATGGGCTCTCAGGTCTCCCTGGAGCCTTCCCTTCCCCAGGTGAACACCCCAAACTCTCTCAGCCTTTCAGGACATATATTTAGGGAGAGCGACTTATTTAAGTTCCACTGTGATACAGGTCTTTAAACTGCTTTAAACTTCTGAATTTGGTGTGGATGGAAAAAAGGAGAGAAGACTCTTTTTTACTACCAGAACAGCACAGAAAAGCAGAAGGTCAATATAACCCTGTCAGAGAGGAGGCTGTTTTTATGTGCCATATAACACAAGGTTTAGGCAACTCAAGAATTATTTCTTGTTATTATTACTAATATTATCTTTTTTTCTATGCTTTGTCACTTCTTTTCCTTTGCAGCCATAACCTCCCAAGCACATCTCTGTCCCTCTGTGGGGCTGAGGCAGGAAAACTGTTTCCATTAGCAGGAATCCACTGTCCCATCCTCCCCCTGTCTTTCACCCCAGCCAAATCCATCACAAACTAGAGCCTCAAGCTGAGAAAATCCCAAGAGCCCTCAGCCCTCTGCGGCTTGCAGGGAGAATCGAGGTCGCTGCGCATCGCACGCGAGGCCACGTCCCTCCTTTACGCGTTCCCAGAGACCCGACAAAGCTCTTGACAAAGCAAAGGCAGAACAAACAGGCACAGAGGTGGCTGCAGGGCCATATGCTGCCATATGCCAGGGACGTTCCAGAAATCATTTAAAAAAAACCCCACAGGAGCCCTATTCCTTGGGGATGCAGCTCGGCCCGAGAACAGGAACCATCTCATTGGTGCAGGTGCGCCAGAGTAGGTTTGACTCACAGGTTACCACCCTGAGTATGCCACGGAGACGGGCATTACAGAAAATGAGTGCTAACTCATTGCTACATGGGGACAACAAGCAAAGCTTGAGGACTTGAGAAGGACCCCCATTTTAAATAAGTGGTCCCCACAGTTGGAGCTCCCTGGTGCCAGCACAGGGTGGGCAGCTGAAGGGAATTACTGGGCAGGTGATGTCGATTCAGAGGCAAATCCAGAGCAGCGGGAGCTCTTGGTTTGGCATGGGAACATTGCTGTGCTGCAATGGGAGCTGGGGCCAGGAAAATCTGCATGTCCCCAGAAAATTCCACAGAGAGTCCTATCCCAAGGGCCGGAGCAAGCCTTCCAGGGGAGCTCCAGGCTGGAGGAGCACTAAGGAAACCAAAGGGGTCATTCCACCAGCAGAAGAGCCTTTATTTTGCTTTTAGTTTTGTCCAGAATTATTACTATCCCCCTTGAATTACAAAATGCACTACTGCAATGTTAAAGATCGAAGTCCAGTAGCAAAGTGGTTCAATAGGACTTTTCCACAAATTCCCATGTAGGAAACACTGTGAATGTGGCACTGAAAGTGCAAGCAGGACAAGGCTCAGTTCCCAAGCAAATGATTTTTCTGCTGAATCCCCAACACATATAAACCAGCTGCAGAACCACTTGGCACTGAGTTATGATTGCAGAATGAAATGCTCAGCAATTATTTCCTTCTATATGTTTGGTAAATTTATTTAAGACAACTCATTAGGTGTCTCAGCAATTTGGAAATTACTAGGTAGACAGAACATGTTTTTTTCTTTGTGAATACTAATTATTAGAAACTAGGGCAACTGTTCTAACATTTCATGATCTCCTTTTTACCCTGGATTTCAAATCTTGCAGTCATATCTCCTTCCTCCAGCTGCCTTCAGTTCAGCACAGATTGTGTTTCTACATTTAAGAAATGGAGTTTTAAAAAATACTAGTAATATATATGTATTTACTGCCAAAATACTCCATCTTTTTGGGTAATGTTCAAATGAACATGCAAGACACAAGATTCGACCTGACAGGAATTGCATGAAGCCCAAGGTAGTGCTTACACAATGTATTAGCTGTTCTGAACTTTTCCTTTCCATATGTTAAACATTCAGATCTTCCCCTACACGGTAACATCGGTTTTCCACAGTCTCTGAGCCAAGTGAAAGGTGAGGATCACAGCCAGAATGAGGGCCACAGGCTCACAGGGTTTTACCCAAAAATGGGTTTGAACCACAAAACATGAACAACACAAACCTTTCAAACACCATTTTTTTGTTCAGGCACAAAAGAGCAGAGATCTGGGAATGCTCTGATCTGTGCATTATCCCAATTGCTCCTAGTGAGACCTGGGAGTGAATCAACACCTGAACAGCTCTAGTCTGAACCTTGCTTCAATCTCTGCAGCTGGTCCTTCTCTTTCAGCAACCCTATTCAGAAGTCCCAGGAGAGAATAAAGGTGTTTTTTCTGTGATAAAAAGCACCAAACTAAAGCTGCAACAGTACAGAGACACTGCTTTATTTTTTCTAATTACTTCGGCTCTTGAAGGCTTTGAATGATCTTCCCAAGGCTCTGGGGAAGCTGCTCTTGGGTTTGATGACACCTGATAATAAAAGTGCACCTGGGACCCTAAATGAGCCCTGACAGGATGGAGCTCTGTATCTGTTCCCCAAGTTAAGAATATTCCACAAGTCTCCAGGAAAAAAATAAATCACAAATACTGCCCCCAAACTAAATTCAATCATCCTGCCAACTCCACAAGCATCTGTGTTGCCATATGTGGTCTGCCACAGCGTTCCCTCAGACACACAGAGGGAAGGCTTTAGCCAGGAAGTCCTGGAATAATGTGGTGTATTCCTAAATCATCCTCCAATCACCTCCCTGTGCTGGCTGGGATGAAATGTTCCTGCTGAAATGGGTGGGTCACCTTTCTTTTTTTTTAACATCACACCTCCATCTAGTTCCTTGTTCCAGCAACACGGACATCTAACTTGGGATCTGGAAGAGGATGAGCTCCCACTTCTCCTCTCGCTTCACTCTGTTCAAGCTCATCCCAATTTCCCTTTTGTTTTCATCCAGCTTAGCCAGGTTTTGTCTCTCTGGTGCCCTTGTGCCACCACGACACCTTTGGGAAAGCTGGGCTGCCCTGTGCCAGCATGTGCCCTGTCCTGGGACTGCTCTCAGGTATCACGGAATCATCAAAGAGCCTGGAACGGCTTGGGTTGGAAGGGACATTAAAGCCCATCCAGTCCCACCTTCTGCCATGGGCAGGGACACCTCCCACCAGCCCAGGCTGCTCCAAGCACCGTCCAGCCTGGCCTTGGACACTCCAGGGATCCAGGGGCAGCCAAAGCTTCTCTGCCCAACCTGTGCCAGGGCCTGCCCACCCTCCCAGCCAAAAATTCCTTCCCAATATCCCACCCATCCCTGCCCTCTGGCAGTGGGAAGCCATTCCCTGTGTCCTGCTCCAAGTCCCATTTCCTCAGTGTAGAGAAGATTGTTGCCACCTGTCTGTTTTCCCTGCATGCTCTTCCTAATTCCAACTGCTAATTTAAAGAACATACATATTTTTAAAGATTTTTATGATTAGTGTCCTGATTTTCTTCTAGCATGGTGTCACCACTTCCCACACCATCAGGTTTGACACCACTAAAATAACTCTGAATATTTCCTTTCAGTTTTTAAACATCACAGAATCACAGAACCAGACTTCCATCTCCTCCAGAATGATAGGAAAATCACTTTGTTTCAAACACCCCCGCTGTGCAGTGAATGGCACGGAGCTGGGCCACGCTGGGAGGGCATTGGCGGAATGAATTTCATGCTGCTTCATTTAAGCCAAGCCACTGATCGAGCCTGGGCTTAGGTTGGGTCTGTTGTGTTGTGGCTTTGATCAGCTTCTTCCTTCCAAAAGCTTCCAAACCGGGAGGTTTAGGAACAACTTTAAACACTGATAAATGAGGCTTATAAATGGAGCATTTAATTTTATTATTTTTTACATTTTCTACTGCTTTTCTTTATTATTTTTTAGGGAGCTGCCACGACCTCAGACTATTTCTCTTGCAGCAAATTCTGGACTCACCTGACTGCTGAACCTACCGTAAGCTCTTACAGACTCCTAGAAAGATCTTGTAAGAAAAAGCCCTAATTTTTCAAGTACTTTTCCCGCTGTAAATAGCAACTCCTTCCCTCAAACCCTTGCAATCTAAAAACTCAACGTGCTGAGAGCAAAACACAAGTGAAAGCCCATCTTGTTGTCACCTGCTGAGGTAATGTTTGAGAGGTACTTTGTGGGACCTAATTGGTGTAATCAAACAGGGCATCCAAGGACTTTACAGGACCTCAAGGTTGTTGCAGGCTGTACTTTGCTGCCCACTGGCTGGCTGGGAATTCACAGGGATAGAGCTGGAAATTCAGTGGGCCCAATTACAGCAAGCGTGCCCTAATCTTGTAGCTCTGAGAGCACTGATGAGCGCCAAACAAATTAGGGGGTTTTATCACAACTCCATAAACCAGAAGGAAAAAATCCCCACTGACAATATTTGTTGTTCCCATATCTGTTCCTGCTTGGGTATCAGTCCACATGTTGAAAACACACCGGTGTTTTGATAGGTGCTTGTTGTTATCAGGTATTTTCAGGTGGTTTGTAAGAAGGACAGAAAGCATAGGACAACCAACCAAACAACAGTTATTTTGGGAAATGAGAAGCAGGAACAAACAAATAGCAAATATTTTTCAAAGAAACTTGGGATGCCACTAGTTAAATGGTCTCTCCAAATATTCCCTGTAGGGATTGATGGGAAGGGACTAAGTTAAACCAGGTAGGAATGAAAATCCAGGAGAACAGCAAAACCTCAGGCAAAGTCTCAACTCCAGACACTGTAAATATTTTTATATATAGCATGGTCTGAACTTATTTTACCAGATTCTTATGAACACCATGAGCTTATGACAGACTACTTCCACTTTACACAGTACAGCAGTATTTGACTACATTTGAGTATACCAAGGACTGGTTGGACGGGGCTTGGAGCAACCTGGGACAGTGGAAGGTGTCCCTGCCCATGGCAGAGGGTGGGATTGGATGGGCTTTAAGGTCCCTTCCTACCCAAACCAGACAGGGATTCCATGAGTGACAGCAATTTAGAGAGTTAAATATTAGAAATTCAAAGACAAAATTTTTCTTCTTTAATAACTGCCTCCAAAAGGGATTCTTAATTAAATGTCTTAGGAGTAACAGTAGTTTAATATTCCTTCTTACTAGCATCCAACAATCATCAATCAAGAAAAATCCCTTTAGGAATCACTGTCATACTCGCAAACCCTTGGATTTGGCATAAACAATAACTGAGAAAGACCCCAATGGTCTCATTCTGTGTAAAGAGCTCCTTCTCCATCAAAATTGTCACATGCACCAGTAAACACAAATCTACAGAAGCAAACAGGACAACTTTAAGCACCTGGATATTGTTCGTTGCTGAAAGAAGCGAAAAAAATGCCTTGTCAGGAGTGGAATCTGTCAAAAGCTTGACAAGATTTAAACCCCTTATTTTGTTCTAAAGCTTTGCCATTATTTTGGGATATTGTAGAAGAGGTACATCTGTTCCAAAGAAAATGTCACTGCTGCCAAAGGTTCTGCTGGTGCACTATAAATCTGCACCCAAACAGAACCACAAAGGCAGGGAATGGGTATGATGAATGAAGTCAGAGTCTGGTCAAAGGTACAGAAAAATATCCAGCAGGAAAAGGAAAACACTCAAAGATGAGCAACTAGAATATGGAAGTCACAAGCAAGGAACCCAAGTCCCAAAATGGATATGGTGGCTCCTCCCAACCACCCTGACGCTGATGGTACCCCTGGGTAGGAAAGTCTTCCACTGAGGTCAGATGCAAAACCATTCCTCACAGTTTAAAAGAAAGAGGAGGACGAGGGGAAGGATGTAAATCCATTGCTGAACTTTAGAAACTTCACAAATTCCCTTTCTGCCCTGGGCTAACCAGAGCAAAACCCCCAGCACTCCACCCTTGAGCAGACAAACCCTCCTCTTGCACTGCAGCTCTTCTGCCAGCATATTCCAAGGTGGTGATACCGTGATCCAAACACACACAGGAACACCAGCCCTATTCACCCTCTGTCATGGACAGAAGAGGTGTGGGATAACACAGGCACAGGTTAAATGAGCATCAGTGCATCCCTGGCACCCCTGCACAGAGCACTCTGAGATCTCCGTGCTCCGCAATGATTCCCTCCCAGCCTCGGTGCCCTGCGCTGCCGGCAGGAAGGAAAGGCTTGCATTAACTCCCATTTTCCCTAATGCGTTTCAGCATTAACCATGTCTTATTTCCTCCCTTCCATGCACTTGCAGAGCGTTTTCCACTCCAGGGGCTTTGTCCCTGGAAGCTCCAGTGTGGATGGTCCCTGTGGGATGGGCTCTGTGCTCAGCCGCAGCGGCTGCCGTGCACATCCCGCTTCCCACGGCACAGAGCTGCGGGAGGATCCAGCCCCTGGCCCGGGATGGCACGGCCCGGTGGCGCTCCTGCCACAGCAGCGCTCCTGCCATAGCAGCGCTCCCTCCGTGCCCGCCTCCCATGGCACAGAGCTGCGGGAGGATCCAGCCCCTGGCCCGGGATGGCACGGCCCGGTGGCGCTCCTGCCACAGCAGCGCTCCTGCCATAGCAGCGCTCCCTCCGTGCCCGCCTCCCATGGCACAGAGCTGCGGGAGGATCCAGCCCCTGGCCCGGGATGGCACGGCCCGGCGGCGCTCCTGCCCCAGCAGCGCTCCCTCCGTGCCCAGCATCCCTCTCCCGGATGGGCAGCCTCGGGAATGCCGCGGCCACGGCAGGCGGCAGCGAGGAGGGGAGGAGAAGGAGGCCACGCTCCGGCAACCTCCTGCATCCCGCAGAGCTGAGGATCCTCCGGGAGCACGGCCACTCCTAATCCAAGCAATGGGCCAGCGCTGACTGTCGGCGGCAACTCCGAGTGGCAGAGGCCATGGATACGCCAGTTCTCCCTTCGAGAGAGCAAAACCTTCCTGAGACAGGGCCAGGGAGGGGACAGTGACCTGCTCTGTCCCCAGCACAGGCTGCACTTTCATATCTGTTCGGAGGAGGGGAGGTACCACACACCATTCCCAGACTCATGTTCTATCTCCAAGGAGTTTTTTCCCCCCAGATCTAGCAGCAATGCACAGCAGAGGGAAAAGCACAAAATCTCAGTCTTCCCTCCCCCTGCAGGCACACTTCATGGATCTCCCCTCCAGAAAGCCTGCCTAGAGAAGCCGTGGCTTCCCCTGGATCCCTGGAAGTGTCCAAGGCCAGGCTGGACGGGGCTTGGAGTAACCTGGGCTGGTGGAAGTGGCAGTGGAAGGGACTAGATGGGCTTTAAGGTCCCTTTCAACCCAGGCCATTCCATGATTCCTGCATTCCTATTAAGTTCCTGCCCTGCAGAACATCTTTTCCAGTAGGGAACTGCAGAGAAGCAGAGGGGCATTGTAGGCACAGCCGTGAGCAGAGCTGGCTCTCGCTGCCCTTCGTGTCTGTATCGCTCCCGAGCTGCAGCTCCCCTCACACAGGGGGGCCTGCCTCCATCCTGCAGCCCTTATGTCCATCCCCAACCGCAGGAAGAACTGTGCAAGCCACACTGCTGAAACACAAATCAGCCGATTAGTAAGAGGGACCGAATAAACGAGGAGAACCGCGCGGAGGCTCTGGGAGGAGGGGCTGTGACCCGTGTGGAGCCCCTCCTGCAGCTCGGCTCCCCGGGATGTGCCAGCGGGAACACCAGCAGCGCTGCTGAGGGACAGAGGACAACAGAGGAGCAGGAGGCGGCTGCTTCCCCCTGGCAGCCAGAGCTCCTCTCTGGCAGCATCTCCCAGCACAGGCACACAGGGACCTGCTCCAGGAGAAAGGGGCAAAATAGACTGAACACAAAGAGCCCAAAGTGGCTCCCACCTCCAGAGACTGCAGCACGTTCCCAGCCAGGCAACAGCCACTTGGGACACCACTTTGCTGATTTCCTTCCTGAAATGCTGGTTAAGCTTCCAGCTGCTGGGAAGAAGCTTTTTTTCCCCTTCTTTTTTTTTGCAAGTAATGCAGCAACTGCAGTTGGGTGAAGAGGGAAAGGGAGGAATTATTTAACAGCTGAAAGAAAAGAGCAGGAATCAGGACTTTTGGGCTGCACTTCACTGAAATACATCAATCTAGCACCGCTGAAAACAAGGTTTGGTTTTATTGCTCAGTTCAGTTCTGGCCTCAAATTTCAGATTTAAGGGCATATGTAATTTCTATTTAGGCCAGACAGGTTTGAAAATGTTCAGCAAAACCAGCCTGAAAAGCTGTGATTCCTTCAGACAGATCTCTTCACTCATCAGTTTTCAGTCAAACAACACTGCAGTGTTTATATTTATTTACATCCTTGTGGCTGTTACTCTGAGGATACAACTAGGATTGTAAGAGATCAGACAATCCAGAAGAAAGGCAGATGAGCTTTATGAATATCCAATTCTTGTTGAGGAATGTAAAACATTCAATTCTGATGCCAAATAGATCTCATGCAGGAGACATAAAATATCTGCACAAAGTTACAATCCTTTGAACGCATCTTACCCCCAGCAGGTACCACTTGCACATAAAAACCTGAATAAGAAATCACAGGAACTGAAGCTTCCTCCTGCAGACAACAAGGAGTCTATGGAAATACGATGGGTCTGTGTGTTATATCCAAGCATTGCAGAGGTTGCCCAGAGAAGTTGTGGATGTCCCACCCTTGGAAGTGTCCAAGGCCAGACTTGGAGTAACCTGGGATAGTGGAGCTTTTATTGTCCTATCCAGCCCAAACCATTCCAGGATTCTACAAAATTTGATTCTAAGCCAACAAAAAGAAAACATTCCTATGTGATATATTCAGAACAGAGTACTGAAGCTAAAAAATTGACAAGGTTCTTAAATATTCTAGTAGCCAAAACATCTTCAGCATCAGCACTGAAATGACATCCAATGGCAAGTTTCAAGGCCTAAGTCAACTTCTCAGTTCCATTCAGCAAAACAACTTCCTTGGATCCACCACCACTCCATGAATTTTAGAGGCATAGCAGGAAATATTGAAGTCTGTGGCTCTGTTCCTCCCAAACTCCCACTCATCCTGCATGTTTACATAGAGCAGACCTAATCTATTAAAGGGAAATATTGCTTAATGCCTTCCTGAAATGAATCCACTGCAGAGTGTGACACAGGAGCTCCTCAGCAGCGTACTGTCACACTTACTACCACTCTGCTCCTTAGGGCAGCAAGTGAAAAACAACAGACAGCTGTAATTAGCACGGAAAAATGTAGGGAGGCAAAGTAAAACTAATTTGTCTGATTTTCCATCTGTCAATATCCCGTTCACTTTCTAATAAGAGATCAATAACAAGTGCAAAGTTCCAATATTCCTGGTTTATGGTGAGCAAAAACATCTTGAGAACATTTTAACTCAAATAAGCAGCACAGTGGGGATGAAGATGGTCCTCGTACCTCGTCAGAAACTTTGAAAATATATTTTGAAGTAATTCCGCCCACTCTTCTTGTTCAAACAGACACTTCAGTAACACCCTTCAATATAAGTGTGTGTTGCTTTTAAAGAACGAAGCCTTCCATGAATCCAGCAGAGCCAACAGCACAGACTGCCTTGGTGGGGCAAGATGAGCACAGCCACTGGTTGTTTTTCCTTGGTGGGATTTTCCCTGGATTGGTCCTAAGTGAGACATCCCTGCCCAAGACTGAGGCTGGGGCTTGTTCTGTCAGAACCTGAGGAGATCACCACTAATTGTTCTGGAACATGGAAAGTTATCATGGTATCTCATGACCTCTGTATCTTAGCAGAGATTAATGGGTGATTTCTCAGAACACATCATTTTCCCAGGCAAGAGAGATACATTTTCTTCAGGGAATACTCCAATCACAGCAGGAATGGGGCTTAAAAATATTGTCAAGAAATCCTGCACGGTGAGGAGAGGTTCATAAAGAAGCAGCATAGGGGAATGAGCATTACAAATATAATTTTATTCTAAGAGATTAAGGGATGAAAGGTTGTGATAAGGTTTGAACTAATAGGCCAGAGGTTTTCAGGCTGAGCAGGAGGAGGCAATGAGGAGGATGTCCTGGACACCCTATAGCTCATCCCAGGAGGGAAGAGGTGCAAAGGGCTTAGTCCTGGCCATAATGGGCATGGCTACTAAAGAATAAATCCTCCAGCCTCATACACACCAAGAGCACCCAGCACAGCTTCTACAGCAACACACTTCCCAAGGAAACCTGACATTTCTGATAACACAGTCACTGTGATGCCATTGTCCCAAGGGCACACAGCCCATGGGAGGGAGCAGAAAGCACACACGAGCTGAGCAGCACCAGAGTCAATTTGCAGGGAAATGTCCCAGCACGGAAAAGCCATGGGAGGACTCACCGAGAAAATGTATTTGGTATAAGCAGAATTCTCTCAAAATAGAAAGGCTTGTGGAGTTTTATATGACGTGTTAGCAGCTCGTTCAGACACACTCTTCACCACTTCAGTACTCAGCAAGATGATAGGGAGTATTTTTTCCTCATGATTTCTCCCATGTTGCTGTAATAAATCAAGGCCCTGCCAGGCTGCATTCCCCATGCTGGGG
Organism: Grallaria varia; assembly: GCA_013396735.1. Lineage (NCBI taxonomy): Eukaryota > Metazoa > Chordata > Aves > Passeriformes > Formicariidae > Grallaria > Grallaria varia. Next base: position 97,319 of record VWZG01009725.1, read on the forward strand.
AAGCTGCATGACCAAAGAGCTCCATTGCTGTAACTTACATAGCCTTGGTACTATGTGACTTTTTAGGAAAACAAAACAAAACAGAAGAGCAGCTCCTTGTCCCCTCTCCAGGGATTTTCTTTTCCACGTCCTTGTGAAAATTAAAACCCTCCTTAGGGGTAGAGCAGAGCCTGTAGCCCCACTGCTCCTTTGGAGTCCTTTCCTCAAGACACTTCAAACCCTTTCTGACAAGGCTTTAGAGAGAAACAGAAAAGGCAGATTTACATCCTGCATTGTGTATGCACAAAGTCAGGCACTGCCAGCAGCCTCCAGCTCTCTGTGCTGCTGGAAAAGCTTGGCTGGCTCTGGATATCTGGGTAATCCTCCAAATGACAAATCCAGTTTCCCTGATCAGTGGGGCAGACAAAGATAAGTGGGCACAAGACAGAGTCAGTGGGACAGAAGCCCCTCACTGCCTCCCTTTCTGCTCTGGAAATCCTCGTGGAGTAAGGGAATGGCTGAGGTTGGAAGGGCCCTCCTGAGCCCAACCCCCTAAACACATATATGTGTTTATACACCGCTGTGTGTGTACCTATAGACACAAACCCAACAGCTGTTCAAGGGACTGTGTGAGGAACCCAGCTGAGACAGAGGCTTAAAGCAAGAGAAGGGAATGAAGGATGCAGGAATGAGGAAGACGAGGCCCCAGAGTTATCAGGCACACGCTGAACTCCACTGGCTGCCTGTGGTTGGCTCTCTCCGCTAAGCCACCCACCTCTCCTTTGCCAAGAGCTGCTCTCTTGTGTCTTTTTCCCAGAGGAGAAATCCCTTTGGATGCCCAGTCACATAAAACCAGTGCTCCATGAATGAACCAGTAAGCTTTATGGAGCACGGGAGCTCCAGACCAATTTTTCTTTCCTTTGGAAGCCACACTCCCAAACAGTCCCATACAGACTGGCAGGCAGTAAACTCACTCGGAATGCACCGCTCCAGGACCTGAAATACGTAAAGAGTGAAGAGAACCAAGATGCCCACCAGCAATGGAACCTCTCCTGAAAGAGGGAAAACACCTAGAAAAGCCCGTGCCTACTGACAGCCTGTTAACCTGCTCACTGTGCTCCACATTCTGCTCCTGAATGGAAATACATGTTGAGACATGGAAAGAAGGAAGGGACATGGCAACACAAGACACTCAGGAACTGAAAACAGTTCACTTTTGGCATGAAAATTAGTGACAAGGCACTGTGGAAAAATACAAGGAGAGCTTGCAAGCAAATCTTGACACCACCTGTGATCCCTATGGAACTCAGCACTCAGCCAGCCAAATGACATCTTGGAATTAATTACCGGATTCCAAATGACCATGCACAGTTGTCAGCCTTGTCCTGTTTGTAAAGTAATCTGCATTTTTGCTGATTTTTAAACCCAGGCTCTACTATCTCTGTAAATGCACACTCAAAGGGAAAACATCCAACAGCTCAGGAGCTCCCAAGCAGAACATGTTTGAGGGAGATAGGGAAGCAAGCCATGACATCAACAAATCCTAGGTTAAGCTTCTCCCCTTGTTATTTATTATTCCTCTGATGTGTTCCTTCAGCACCAAGGGACACATTCCTCCCTCCAATGCCCTTGAGCCCAGGGAGAGCCGCTTATGCTTCCCAGCAGCCGCATTTCCACAAGCACTGGGCAGTTTGGGGAGCAATGCGCACTCCAGGAGCAGCACAGTTGGGAGAAGGCCCTGTGGTTTTGGCTGCACTCCACGGTCAGTCAGGAGCTCCCCAGAAGGGAGCCAAAAGCAGGATAGAGCCACAGTTAACCACACACCTCAGTCCTTCCCGTGAACACACACTACCACCAACCACACACCATCCCATCAGGTGAGCTCTGACCTGCAGCTGGAATTGAAAACACACACTCATTTTGTCCTTTTGTTTAGATGACTTGAAGCTTTTCTCTTTTTTTTTTTTTTCCTATTTCAATGTATTTTAGTATAAAAAAGGTACCTCTATGGAAACAGCAAGCAGCAATTTATAAAAATGATTGATGATTTGTACTGAAAGTTTTATTTGACTACTATACTATCAAATCATGTTACATTTAACAAACAAGATCTGAGTCAGATAGAAAACCATTTTCACACGAACACAACACATGGCAAGGACAGTTAATGTTGTAGTAGTAGGATTTTAGAAATTTTAGTAGGAAATTCTAAGCAAAAACACCCAATCAAACCCCTAAAGAAGCCAACTGTACAACCTGTCAGGCAGCTCTTTCTACACAAGACAAATGTCAGGCAACTGATGATTCATTAGTCAAGGCAGCCTATTAAGGACTAATGGAAATGAAAACAGATTTGAAGCTGTCAAAAACACACACATGCTCTCACCATGTAAAAGTCAAATCTCCCTGAGAATTCAGAAGACATAATAGGCAGAGGATGATCTCTTTGTATCAAAAATACTATCTTCCTAGTCAAGGAAGACTTCAGTGCACACTTGAAAGTAAAAATCCTCCACAAGCAAACAGGTAGATGAGTGGTTAGGCCAATGATCCTGCATGACTAGGTCCTGACATTCCTCATCCTTTTTGGATTAAACATTAGAAAACTGAACTAACTGAAACGGAGGAACAAAGAACAGCTTCCTTGAAGACAAGCTGGGTGTCTCCAACAAACCAGCAGCACTGCAAACACTGTTCTCCCAGTTCAGGTACACATCCACACACAGTCCTGCTCCTGGCCCCTCTTGTGTCAAACTGAACACCAGCTACCAGGGTCGGTCTCACTGGTGTTTAGTTCCTATAAACACCAAAGGACTCTCAGAATCTAAAATACTTTTCTTTCCTGCTGTGTAAGACAGGATGATGTCCTTCAGCCAAAGGTGCTGTGCAAGTTCAGACTATGGCACCAAGAATTAGATAAGCGTTTTTGGTGGGATTCATGCCCACAAAAGTCCTGCTTCCCTGGTGAAGAGAATACCAGCTCTAGTAGGGGCAGCAGGAGGGAGGTTGTGCATGCAAGGATGGGAATTGCCTGGGGGAGGCCAGGCGGGGTCAGGTGCAGGTCACACAGCTAAGAGGAGCACAGAAAAGAAGATGGTTTAGCAGAATGAGGCTATGCCGGACAAAACGCAAACAAGGAAAAGCAGTTACTAAAAAAATCTGCTGCAACAGGGATGCACAGGGCAAGCAAAGCCACATTTGCATCTCCTTTAGGGATCGAAGCTCACACGGAAATCCAATCAATGCCCAAATATGAACTTCCCAGGCGGAAGAGGAAGGCATAAATGAAGAGCCAGGAGCAAGGAGGAAGAGGCTGGCCTGACTGGGCACCACTGGCATTACTAAGCGGGCAGGCACGCGGAGCCAGTGCCATGGACTGTCACCAGTGCCACGGGCTGTCACCGCTGCCCCGAGCGCTGACACTGCACAGCACCCTCACTCCCCTGGCACCTTCCTGAGCTTCCCAGCCCTCCCATGCCAGCCCCATCCCTGCTCTTTGCAGAACCCTGCCGAACTCCCCTACCCACAGGCAGCTATTCCTGCCCGCCCCGATAACCCTTTCGAGTGCACAGATAAAGCCTCTCACGTGCTGACAGGCCTTAAACTCGCACCCTGCGAGGTGAGGGAAGATGTTCCGCATGCTCAGGTGTGGCTCTGAAGGGATAAATATAAGCAAACAACCTCAAAGGGACTGTTCTGACAGTGCTGTGGGCGTAAAACACACTGCCCCAAGGCAGGTGTCATTCCCGATCATTTCCAGGGGTTGGGAAGGACTCTACTTGTTGCCAACTCCCAGAGGCAATTTTTTAATGAAATGCTGCTTTAATGGAAATGTAATTTCACAGAAAAAAAAAAGTGATTTCTTATGGGAAGGTGCCCCTGAAGTTTATTCCTGAAAAAGACGGAGTCTTTCCTGAAACCAAAGAGCACTGGGAAACTGTGGACTGGCCAATGGAACAGCATTCAGACCCCTCCCCATCTCACATACCCAAGAGTTCACAACTCTGCAGATAAACAGTATTATTTTATTATTTGCTTACCTAATGGATTTCACTGTCTTAAGCCCCTGTGCTAATGGGGCTGTATGTCTTATACTCTTATTACCAAGAATGTGAAATACTTCCCTACATGGCAAAGAAGCTTGAATTCCCAAAAGGGTGACACTGTTAGAACTACCCAAAGCACTAAAAAAGTCACAAAAATCACAGGGCAAGGCAAAAAACAGGCAAAAATCTTCCCTGGGAAGATGTTTCTCTCTACAGTCATGCACTTTCCATCTGCTTTTCTGTGTTCCTGACAAGGACACTGGTCACGGAACAAGTTGTTTGCTTCCATATCCCTGCACCTCTTTTCCTAAATGTGGGAACTACTTTTTGTCTACAATCACTGGCAGTTTTTCTCAGCTTCAACAGTGTAATTTTTCTCCTTCAAAAAGCCTCACACTAACCAGTGCATCATCTACTTCACATTAATCATCACAGCTGGTAAGGGATTGTATTACCATGCACACACTCATTTCTTTATGTATAGTCAATAAAAATTGTATTTTTTCATGTTTTATATACACGTACACAAGACAAACACACTATAATAATAGCTGCTATTACAAAAATCATCGCTAGATCTGTTCACTGTTAAAAAAATGCAATGTTTGTTGCTGCTTTTAACAGGAAAATTTCACCTGCATGCTTCTGCTGGTGCTCTCTGAGCAGTTAATCTGTACATTATCTGCCAGGAGAAATGAGGTATAAATTTTATAGCCCCTTTCCAGAAGCGATCATGTTTACTCAGTGTAAGTGCCTTCTTCCTTTAATGCCAATTAAAACTGGATGATGCACAGAGGGGCTGGATGGGTTTTGTGAGGGCAAATGCCCACTTTAGGCAGCCGTTCTGCACTAATGACTCATGTGCTGTGGTTTATTCCGGGCTAGAAGCACTGCAATTAGCACGAGCTCCATCACAGCTCCCGGGGCTCCGGGGGAGGAAAGAGCCCAGCTCGGGGCTCCTCCAGCTGCACAGCAGCCGGGATAAACCTTCCAGGTCCTAAACCACAACAATAGGAAGGCCTGTCCTTTCATCTCTGCACGCTCACAGTTATCTGCTCCTACCCGCAGGGAACCGCAATTCTCCCCCTGATTTGTTTTTCACCGTATTAATTCTACCACGGTGGCTCTCTCTGGCTAGAACGTAATACTCATGTGAGCCATCCTGCTACCTGTTTGCCAGGATATTGTCTCAGCAGGCATTCCCAATCCCTGAGTCAGGAGCTAAAATAATAAGGGACAATGGTTTAAGCAAGTGGTTCAGGAGCATAAAGCAAACAAACACCCGGGGAATTTTAACTACTTTGTGCCTGAGCCTTTCTGCTTTATGGCTTCTGGCTTTTCCATATGACTGCAAGACTCAGATTGCTTTTAGGGTTTGGGGGTTTTTCTGTTTATGAGAATGAAATTCTCACGTATTCCCATGATTCTGGAAATTAAGTTTATCCAAAAACATTCTCTATTAATGAGAGTCTGTAAAATTACAAAAGCTGTAAACAGCACTATCATGAACTACTGAAAGGAGTATTAAGGAACCTGGGAACGAATCCTTCATCCCAGTCCTTTCAAGGGGACAGCCAAAGACCTGATTCCTCACTTCTATTACATGACCCTTCCAGCAGAAATACTAATGCAGATGTTTGTGTACAGGTAGATCTCTGCTGCCATTAAAACTGCTTTTCCCAAACAATGTTCTTGGAAGAGATCAGTGGGGCTTTAATGAAATCTAAACTAAAACACAAGAAGTTCCACCTCAACCTGAAGAAGAACTTCTTTCCACAAGGGTGGCAGAGCCCTGGGACAGCTGCCCAGGGAGGATGTGGGGTCTCCCTCTCTGGAGACATTCCAAACCCTCCTGGGGTTCCTGCGCCATCTGCTCCAGGTGACCCTGTCTTGGTTGGGGTTGGAGTGGGTGATCTCCAGAGGTCCCTTCCAATCCCCTGGGATTCTGTGAATACATGGAATTGAGCATCACAGAAGCACCTTCAAATCTCACTACACACTTATCAGTGTTCTCTCTGATACAGATAATACATTTCTTCTACACCAAACCCTATCAAGCAACTCCTTTTTCTTAGCCCTACTACCATGCTTTTCAATTGTCTTCTTAAGAACATATTTATACTTTGTTGAAAGACGTTATACCAGCACAAGACACATTCAGGATTGAGAACAGCTCCCAGAATTCACGCTTTGCCTGGTTTACAGAAACATCCCGTTGGATCCCAAAACACATCTCTGAAGGAACCAACACACTCATATGCACTTGGCATGGCAGCTTGGGAGCAGCAGCAGTGACAGAGAAAACACAAACCACAAATTAACACACCCACCGAAAGGGCAGGAATTCCTAAACTGACCCAAAGAATTTCCTGGAAGTGCTCAAGGCCAGGCTGGCCAGGGCTTGGAGCAACCTGGTCTGTGTTCCTGCCCACGGAAAGAGATGGGCTTTAAGGTCCCTTCCAACCCAAACCATTCTGGAATTCTCAGAAACACAGTCATTAAACATTCCAGACACATCGTTCGGAAAGACCCAGGTTTTTCCCTCAACATGGTGCAGTGCGTTCGTCTCAGCGTCGCACAGCCGTCGTTCCTGTATCCCCGACAGAGGGATGCTGGAACAAGCTGCCGGTACGTGAGACAACAGCGGAGGGACCGACCCGGGCAGGGAACCCTCCTGTGCGGGGACGGGGACAGGGGCAGGGGCAGGGCCGGCCGCTCTCCTGGGACACCCCCCGTCCCACCCGCGCGCCCGGGCGCTGTCTGCTGTCCTTCTCGGCGCGTTTTACGAGCCGGCCACAGCGCCTTATGTAACGGAGCCCAGTTAACACGGAGCACCGCGGCCGTGCCGCCAGAGGGGCCGCGCACCCACCGGGCCCGCGGGGAGCGCTCCCGCTTCGGGCCGTTCTCTGAGGGGCCGCATCGCCCAGGGCCCCGCGCCGGCACCTCGGCGCAGCAGAGCCGCCGCCCGCCCCACACGCGCCGCGCCACTCACCGCCTCCGAGTCCTCAAACCCATGCAGGTACAAGTT
>VWZG01009725.1:104391-133672 GCA_013396735.1 Grallaria varia
CGCGCCGCCGCGTCCCATTGGCTGCGACGCGCCGCCGCCGCCGCCCCATTGGCTGAGACGCGCCGGCCGCGAGCCGCGCTGCCCGCTGGCGCCGCCCCGTGGCCGGGATGGCGCAGTGCCCGCCGGCGGGGCGCTGTTTGTTCTCACCAGAACATACCCGTTTTACCGCAAAAATCCCTGCCTTGCAATCAAACTCGGCCTAGACCGAGTTACTCTCAGTAACGCGCATAAACAGCCCAGAGGCAGGTGCCGAGAGCACGCTGCCAGCACCCGGCGGTGCCCAGGCCGAGGAGCGGTAACCAGGAATTCAACACGCAGAGTCGCCCTCAGCGAGAGGGAGGATTTGGCTCCACGGAGGTGGCAGAGCACACAACAGCCGCCCAGGAGTCTCCGAGACATTCCAAAGCCCCCGGGACACGTCCCTGTCCACCTGGCCGGGCCGAGGATCCCCACAGGCCCCCCCAGCCCTCAAGAGTCTGTGATGCTGTGACTTACTTACAATAAAATTCAGCCTCGCTTCTTATCACAGACAACAGCTATTCGTTCCTGAGGAAACAAGCAAGAATTAAACACCAAATGCTAAGATTAAACACCAAGAATTAACAGAACACACACAACTTCTGAAAATGAACAAACCAGGGCCTGGACACCAAGGACTAACAGAAGTTTGAACCTTACTGACAGTGAAATTAAGGGACAAAATCTCTCAGCTGGTTCCTGCTGGAGTGCCAGGACTGCAGCTTCTGGTGTAACGCTACAGGATTAAAGAGTGAATAGATAATTAAAAAATAATGGCAGCACTAAGTTACAATTTGCTTCCTATCCTTATTAAAACAATTACTTCAAATCCCATCTTCGGTGCAATGTGATGCAACATCGGTGTGTTCACAAATGCTCCCCACTTCCCTTTTCCATTATTTTCATTTACTTTTCCTTCCAAATGCTCCCTTTAGACCTGCAGAGTTCCCACTAATCCCTTGGGAAGTGCCAAAAATCACCTGAAGCAAAGCCAAGGGTGTTTTTCTTACCATATTCACACTTTCTTACAAATTTCATCAGAGGTTCCCCAGAGTTATGCCAAGTCTTACTCCCAGTTTGCTGCTTCTCCCGAAGGAGGAGGATCTCAGCCCTAAGATGGCCTTTAAAATGTCATTAAAGTCCCTTTATAGGAGTTAATTTTTGCAGCCTGTGTTCCAGAGCAGGTTCCTTCCCCACCCCGAAGATCTGTGATGGTACAGATTTGAAGAGCCAATGATTGTCAGCTCAAAATTTAAAAAAGGCTGTGAAATCACAAGAGAAAATGTATCTGAACTTCACATGGATTTGTAATTAAATAATTTAATTCAGAAGTCAGGGGGAATCACTATTTGATTTCCAGTCCTTACATTTCACATTGTGCTTTTAAGACACAGAGGTTATTAAAAATACATATTTAATGACTCAACTTGAAAGGCTCCTAAAAGATGTTATAAAAATACACACAGCTCATTAAATTGGGATTGTACTTGGAAAAGACCTAAATATAAGGAGCAGCTGCACAACCTACTTCAAGGATTTCACTTGGGTGCCTAAAATGCAGTGATGGGGCAGTTCTGTTGGGCTGGGGGGTCTGAATCCCTTCCAGCAGCTCCAAATCCTGCCCTCCTGGGACCAGCCTGTGTTCCCAGCACAAGGGAGGGGACGTGGGACAGACCTGGACTGACTGACAAACAAACCACAGTCAGCCGGAACTCACACACTGAACACCCATTTTCGTGCTCTGAGTTGGAGGAAATTATCAACAGAGCCAAAAAAAAAAAAAAAAATCCCTGCAAGAACTCCTGTATTTCCAAGGGTTTTTTCCCAGCCATGTGTCTAAAATCTTAAATACAAATCCCTGTATACAGAGGAATTAGAAAACAAAGGCTGTTTGGAATATTATGGGGTAGTTTATCCAAGAGGAGGTAACACACTGAGGTGAGAGAGGAAGACATCCAGCTCTTCTAAGTTGTCTGAAAAGTAATATAAACATAATAAATCTACTGAAGGAACAGTGGGCTGGATGGAGCTTGGAAACAGGGAGCCAGGAAGGTTTGCAGAGGGAAGGAGGGATTAACAGGGCAAGGAAAGTAGCACCAAATTTATTTCCATGACAAGCCACCACTATTCCACTGAGATCTCTAAAGCAGAGGGACTTTACTCTGGATTTATGGGTGGTCGTCTCTGTGGGACTCCAGAAAGCCAAATCTTTTCCTTTTCAACTTCTAGGACAGCAGAGGCGAAATGGAAGGAGTAGAAGAGGAAGACACTTGAAAGCTCCATCTTTTTGAGGCGAGCTCCCAAAGGAGTGGCTCAAACGAGACAAAAAAACCCCTACTGTGACAAAAAATGAGGGTCACGCATTCAGTGAAGGTTTGGAGAGATCAAAATCACCCCTGACCTGTTTCCTAAAGAGAATCCAGATGGACTGATAATGGAGCAGGGAATTCCACTGCCTCGGGCCACAGAGAAAGGCTCTGGCCCCTGTCACCTGCAGTGTGCACTTGGCTGGCACTGAAGGAAGGAGCATCCAAAACCCCAGTTTGTGTGTCCACAGGAGAGACCATTTTATTGGGCAGAGTTGGGGAAAACAGAGAAAAAAATACAAGAACTCCTGTGTTTGTAAGTTTTTTCACCAGCCAGGTGTCTAAAATGCCCAAACACAAATTCCTGTGCACAGGGGAGCCCTAAATCAAAGGCCATTTTTAGTGAGGTAATTTAGCCAGGGGACATGGAATGGGTGAATGAGCTGAACTGAGGTTTTGCGAGGTCTAACCCCTTAAAAATTGTTAGTTTTTGAATGGTTTCAGTTGCTGCATTACATATTGTTTTCTGTATCACTCATTTATGATGTTAATGAACAAAGCCTGGTAAACAGACACTTCCAAGCAGTCCAGGCTCTGCTTTTCCTAGGATTTAACCATGGGGTGTTACAATCTCTACAGGCATGAGGAATCTTCCCCCCTGAGGATGCCCACCCTGTGCTGATGTTGTCAGGACCCCTCTGGAGTGGCTTTCACATGGATTACTGCAATATTCTCTGTAGGGAGCATGTGCTGGCTTTGACTGGAGCCCACAGCTCCACGTGTCCCACAGGCACAGGCGATTCTGAAGATGTAAACAGACACCACAAAACAATTGAGTTTCTATGGGATATCTATAGGTTTCTGTTGGGTTTCTATAGGACCTACCCGACACATCAGAAACCAGGCTGCCCCTTTGATCTTGGATTATGGAAAATGATCCTGCAAGCGCAGCCCGTGAGACAGAACTACCTAGAACTGCTGCTTCCACCTGGAGAGAGTCATCCCAGCCTTTCCCTCACCCATAAGTCACTGGGGAGAGAACACAGACCGACGCATTTCCTTCTGGCTTCCAATAAAAGCTTTGCTGCACCCCGTTAGGTGGGGCTGAGGGGAAGAGAAGGGCTTGGAATTCGGAATGCTTTGAGCATCCCCACTCCTCCCAGAGCCCAGGCTTCCTCCGAGCCCTGCGCAGGCCATTCACGTGGGAGCTGCACCCCATGGTCCCTGTGGGTCCCGTCCAACCCAGACCATTCTGGAAAATCAGCTGCCCCACTGCAAAGGGAGCTCGGCCACTCCATCCATTCCCTGTGTCGATACAACAAGGGGAATCTAATTCCAGAGAATGCCACTAGAAATTATCACATCCTCTTTTTTTTTAACTCAGAACCAGCCCTTTCTCAAGTACAGAGCAAATCTCCTTGAGACAATGCATCCATCTACGCCCAAATATCAATTATTTAGTCATTTCTGAGCTACCCAAATGTGGGAATCCTGGTGTTTTTTTTCCCAGGGCACGAATACAGAACCAGAGGAAGTTTTATTTCAAGCCTCATCTGATGATTACTCAATCAAATGACAGCACTTGTAGGGTTCTTTCAGGACATGTAGCAAGAACTATTTGCATAAACACAGCAAAGTGCTCTTTGCATCAATGGGACCAGATTGCCAAGCCAAGGGAACGCCCCAGCACCGCACTGCGCCAACCCAGAATGTAAGTCAGCAAGTTCTCTCTCCTCTGCACTTCCACAAATCCCACTTCCACCTGGGATCTCACTGTCGGGAGCTCAGTGGGAGCCGAGTGGAGCAGCAGCACTGCAGGTCTCAGTGCCCCGGTTTTGGGGGAGAGAAGGATCCACAGGAATATCAGCCCTGAAGCAACACAAGCCCAACCCCAGCACTGTGAAGTTCCTTCCAGCCTCTCCCTGCTCACATGGGGTCATGATCCCAGATTTATAACACTCCTTGGGAGCAGTGAGACAGAACCCCAAGAAGGCAAGAGCACATTAACAAGAAGCATTAGTGGTTATGTTCATAGCACGCTTGGATATGAATCCACTCCTTCCAGAGGACTCCAAAACCCGCACTCTCCATCAGCAGCCCTCAGATGAAACACAAATTTGGGATTCATCATCCCTTGCCTGGATTCTGGGGCCTGTTGAAGCAAAGTGCTGGTCCTGTTGAAGTCAGCAAAGCAGCCCAAGGATCCATGTCATTAATGCAAAGGAAAAGGACCGTCAGCATTCTCCAGCAATCCACCAAAGGCAGCACTTGCTTCCATCAGTTGGAAGGAGTCCAGTTCCTCACTCTCCTAAGTTATTTGGCAGAGCCCAGTTCCTCGGGGACACAGGGTGTGACTCTTGGGGATGGGCCTGTGCAGGGCTGAGGCTTGGACTCGATGGTCCTTATGGGTCCTTCCAGCTCAGCAGATTCTGGGACTCTGGAATTCCTTACCCCTTCTGCCCCCTAATTCCTTCCCTCTCTCCCTCCTCTCCTGTTTTATAACACAGATTAGAGAAGAATCTGGTTCAGTGGCAGCAGCTTCTGCCTGGGGTGGAGGTGGGGACAGGACAACCCTCTGAGATCCCTGTTTTCCAGCATCTGACAGCAAAGAGCATGGGATGGCATTTGTGGTACTCAACAGTCCTGGAAGCCATCAGGTGGATAAGGATGTATTTCTGTTTCAAAAGAAAGGGGTATTGGGAAGGAAGGATTCTGCTCTCTGTGTGGAAGGTTCTGTGCGTTTCAAGGGTTTATTCCAAGGGACTGGTGGATGGTGTGCTTTAATTCTTGGAATTCCAAGTGAGAAATTAGCCTGGTAGGGTCTAATCTGGCAGTCTGGAGGCTGAGGTGCCACCTATCCTAAAGCACAGCTATGTGACACCGTTACATAAAGCTGCTATAATTAAAGAGAGTGAGAAGACTTGGGTGTCACTTCCTCTGGGTTCCGAGTCCCTCCGGGGAGGGTGACTGGGCACCTCTGTGGGCACCCTCTCATTTAAGCAGCTTGAAATGAAGTCCCTCTGCCCTGCAGGCACTGTGGGCACGTGGAAGGAGCCGAGCTGCAGGAGCTGGAGCCACAAGCACAGCCTTCCCAAGGGCTCTGGCTGCAGAGGAGCAGCTCCTGCATGGCTGAGCTTTGGGGAGCTCCATCCAGCTCCAACTTCCACCGGCACGCAGGACCGAGCAAAGCAAGTCCCAAATTTCCTGCAAAGCATTCCAGGTACAGCTCAGAGCTACAGCCCTGTGTGAGCCCATGGATCCTGGTGAATGCCACGGGGCTGGGGCTGAAGGACCCACACAGCTCCGTGGGCAGCCGCGCTCTCGGGATGCTCCCACACCCACCACGGAGATCCCGGTGCCCACCAGGCTGTGGGAAGCTCCAAAACCCCCCTCCAGGTCCCACCCCGAGCAGCCAGAGTGGATCTGTGGCTGGCACTGTGTCGTATTTCTTGGCTGGAAGGATGATGGGATGGTTCTGTTTTTAGAGAAGACACATTTTTATCTTCCATGCCAAGAACCATCTGGGCCAAAGGATTAAGCACTTGTTTTATTTCTTATTTTAAGCTGCTCCGCTTTCCTTCTGGATGTTGATCAATCTCCTGAGCTGCCATAAGTGCTGATGCTCAGTGTTTCTGTACAACACTTTGGGCTGCAGCTGTTGGGATGACGGGAAACAATCACTACGAGCCAATTGCAAAGTTTCTGGGAAGCTGGAGGTGTTTCACCCAAGGAGGGAAAGTCACCATTGCACTCTGAGAAGCCCCACGATGACTGAAACACACCCCCACGGGCCACAGCCATCCTCCCAGGGCTGAGATCAGCAAGGCTGTGACAGGGAAGGAGCGCTGGAAGTGTCCTGGGAATGTCAGGTACATCCCACCCAGCCACCACTGAGCAATAAGCAGAACGATCTTCCAGTCTCACAAAAGACACAGCTCACAAAGCTCCTGGTCAGTGCAAAGTTCCCAAATGCATTCAGAGATTTGCAGTTTTATCAGTAAACACTCATGAAAAGGTTGCCTGAAATACATATTTGATGAATTACGGCTATCAAAGTAACAGCTCTTTAGAGAAAATAGAGCATTAAGTGAGCAGTTGGAGCTGGACAAAGATAGCCCTGGAAGTTAAAATGAAATTCCAGCTGCTGTAAAATACAGGATCTCATGGAGATTTTTTTTCTTTAGCTAAACCAGTAAAACTACAACTTTTACTTTGTGTGTAGGGTGACAGACTGGGACAAAGGGTGTCTGAAAAAGAGTCAGACTGAGAGCTTTGAAGTCCCCTGCTAAGAAGAATTTGTTGTTCTTGTGAAGAGGTTAAAGGAAGAAAGAAAGAAATAAAAAGCAAACACAGCTCAAACTTATCTCTAGTTTGCTTCTTCTCCTTGGGATTTTACAGGGATGGCTTGATTAGCTTGATTTTATTGCATTTCCTTCTGCCTTATAATCCAATTCTTGCACACTGCAACACAGCACTTGGAATTTCATGGCAAGGGAGTGGAGGAAAGCCCTCAGTTCAGTTCAGGAAATTTCCATGACACCCATCCAAGTGGAGAAATGGATCCAGAAACAACAGATCAATGGATGAGGAGCCACTTACCCAACCTGATGTCGTTAAATATTTAGTCAGAATCCCTGGGAACTGAGAGGAGAGGAACACAGAGTCACGGATTTAGCTCTGCATATTTCAGTAAGCTGAGTTCTTGCCTGGGAAGCCTCTGAGAGACCTTTCCTTATGGCCCTGGTGAAATGATGACTCTGTGATGTTCTTCCCATCCAGGAGCAGCACACACGGGCTGGGGGAAGATGCTGAAAATGAGGACTGAGCATCATGTTCATGGGACTGCCCTGGAACAGGTGAAACCCTGGTTCTGTGTTTCTGATGTCTCCATTTGAGAGGTTCATCCCCTCCCACTGGCAATTCTGGAAGGAAACACAGGGGAACGTTTCCAGGAGGAGGATTAAAGGCCCACGTTGTGCCGACTAGAATGGCTCAAAACAGACACCAAGGTGCCAAAACATCCCCCCTCTTTTTCCACAATGGACTCTCACTGCAGGGAGACCTCGTTCCAGGTGGGATCTGCACCAGCAGACCCAGGTACAGCAGTGCTTGGGGCAGGACAAGAGTTCCGGGATCCCTGGGCATCCACATCCTACAAAGTCAGGGGGGAACGTGGGATGAACTGAGCTCTGCTGAGGGTGACAGACCCCTGCAATTCTCACGTCATCAGTCACATCTCCACCACTGCCCGCGTCAGCAGCGCTGTGTCACCTTCCCAAAGCCCAGCGGTGACAAGTGGCTCAAAGTGCCTCCTGCCCTGGGCTTACAAAAGAGACACCAGCACTGCCGGCAGCCCTGCGGCAGCAGAGCCACCTTCCTGCTGCAGCTCCCACAGACCCCGCTGGACAAGGGGGGCTGACCCACGAGGAGCTGCTGAAACAGCAGGGAACGGGCTCTGTATCCCATCTCTGGCTTTAGGCACAGGTGCCGGAACCCCCCAGGAAACCTTCGGAATTCCCAGTGTGACACGATGCACCAGTGCATCGGGTGATGTTGGGATGTCACTCTGGGTGGTTCACAGAACCCCAGAACCCCACACTGGTTTGGGTTGGAAGGACCTCAAAGCCCAGTCAGTCCCACCCTGCCATGGGCAGGGACATCTCCTACTGTCCCAGGCTGCTCCAAGCCCCGGAAACTTGATTAAATCAGGTCATTTCTGATGCTCTAAACACTTACAAAACACCAGCATTTCCCCTCTGACTCTTCCCTGCAGTTTCAGACACCTCTTCTCCCTAATCTCCCAAACCCTGCAGTCATGCATGAAAAAAGAACAGACTGATTGGTTTATTCCAGCCTTTGACAACATCCTTACAGAGACTCCTTAAAAAAGCCCCAGCCCCTAAATAGACTGCTGAGAGGGAAGTTCTGTCCTAGATCTAAACCTGCCTACGAGACAGGAAACAAAAAAGCAGGAATAAATGCAGAAGGATCAATATTTCGGGTCTAATATTTCCCATGGTCCCCCCAAAAAAGTGTCCATCACATTCTAAGTGAGAATTAAAATCATTAATGGGAAAATTCAGCTTGAATAGCCCAGTTCGACAGAGTTACAAGCGGAAAACAGAATATTATAATTGAAAGTGTGGAGAATAATAACTAATGGCAGCTCTGCCATCCCTGGCTATAATCATGAGGAGCAAGAGAGAAGCGGATCAGAACCTCATGTTCCCAGAATTTAATTCAATGTCCAGATGAGGGAGCATGGAATTAAAAGGTGATGAAACCCAAAATTAATAATAGGGCAAATTTATCCGAAATGCAGAAGAATTCCAGTCTCTGTTAAAATCAATGATGAGTTTGTAAAGTTATCCTTAAAAAAAAAGATTGGATAATAATTTGAATAGTACAACTATTGTAGCCCTACACATTCTGCTTAGCAAAATCTGAAGAGATGTAGTAAAATCTTTGCTTTCAGCCTTGATCCCAGGGCAGATACACGTTTAGGAGGAGACCTAAAGCTGACATATTATTCTGTACATGTTTTTCACTGTATTTCATTCTCCAAAAATAGCTGCTGTTACATGCTGTGATGGGCAGAATAAGAGATCAGACTCATCTTCCCTTCACTCAATTATGGTAATTATTATTTTGTACAACACTGACCCCTGTGCAGCCAAAGGACACCCAACATTTGTGGTCCAGACCCCAAACTTTCTAAGCTTTATTTTCAGACACATTGGTGCAATGATGAAAAATGGGGTTTATTGCAGTTCAGCCTAGAACTGCAAAGACTTGAACCCTCATTATTGCCACTGAACATGTAAAGCACATCAAAGGCCTTAGGAGGGAGTGTTGCTGCCACCTCTTGGCTCAGCAGAATGAACAGAGGAATAAAGACTCCTAAAAACTCTGTTCAATACAATAAAAATGAAGACAGATCTGCAGGTGGAGTGGATGCAGGAGGAAAATCCAGCATGGTTTGTACAGGCAGAGCTGTGGCCCTTGGAAGGCTGTGGGGTTGGGAGGGCTCTCCAGAGCCAGCTGGCAGTGGGACACTCAGAAGTCACTTATGGTCACCTCGAGTGAAGCAGAATGTGCTGGACATGGAGCAGAGCTGGAGGGGAAGAGCCACATTTGGACTTTAATATTCAAGTTCTCCATGGAAGTGCATCAGTGGATGAGCTCCTGAACAGCTGGAGGTGAAGCTGCTCCGAGGCTGGTCACCCTGACCACTGCAATGCCCCTGACAGATCTCGTCAGGGAGCTCAGCGCCAGGATTTTTGTTCTCTGAATCTGGGGAACTGTTGCCTTATTTCTCTTCAAAGCACATGAGCAAAGGTTCCTGGAGATCAGCTTCCCACAAAACCAAAATCTACCCGGACACCACCAGTCTCTGTGTCCCTTCCCGACCACACACCAGGCGTGTCCCATTCCAAGGGTTTGTAATCCAGACATCAGGGGGTGACACAGCGACCCCTGAACAAGTGGCCTCAAAGTGTCAGACCCCACCCAAAGCCTGCCCTGTCATGCACCCACCAAAACCCATTGGTGCCTCTCATCATCCATGTCACGCTGTGTCTCCAGGAAAACTCTGTTTTCCACTGGAAGATTCCCAGTCTTTGGTTATGACTCTTCTCCATCAGCTCCCGCCAGGCTCGGTCTGTCCTGGGTGTCACAGGAAGGTGGGGAGTCCAGGTGAGGGGACCCCCCTGACCGCCCCAATCCCACCCCATTCTCAGTAATCCCCCTCTCCCCAGGATGAACAACTTCTGCTTCCCACTGGGCCTGGATCGTGACCCAGTCAAGGGCATCCAGCCTGGATCCAGGTGGGATGCAAGGAGGGCACTGCGGAAGGAGTGGGGGTAGAGGGAGGTGTAGGGAAGGCTGCAGGTACAAAACCCAAAACACAGAGCCGGAATCACTTAATACTGGCACAGGAACTGAAATTCCACCACCTGGAACGACACGTGCTACAAGAAAACGAGGTGGGGCAAGTCCAGCATGAGAAATAAAGGAAGAGCACTAATCTTGCACGGTGGGAAGGGGAGAAGGACCCACTGGTGATTAATCAGAGGGGAAGGGATCAACCTCTGGAGCACCACATGGCTTGAGCACAAAAGCAACAAATCTATGATGAGAGAACATTGACTCAGCATTTCCCTGCTGTGTGATGCTCCTGGAATTCCTGCCTTGGTGTTCCAACACACTTGGATCTCCATAAATCCCTGCAGGGCTACTCCTGAAAAGAACTTGCTGCTGCCAGAGCAGGGAATGGCCCTTCCAGCGGGTGTTAACACACCCTCAACAGCCAAGGAATGGAACCCAAGATCAGCATGGCAGCTTTACATGAGGAAAAAACAACAATAAAACCTTGTATTAAATGTCTCCAACACTTCTTGTAGTAGCAGGAAGCAAATATTAAAGATTGAAGAGCTTCTTTTGTCAGTGGGTCCTTCCCTCCCACTCACTGGTGCTCCCACTCTCCCCCCGGGGTCTGAAAGCCCGGAATTCCTCCTCGTGCAGCTCCTCTGGGTTTATTCATCTTTGGAAGGACCCACCCGAGCCTCGGGGGTGGTGAGTGGGTGGCAAGGGCAGAGGTGACAGAGGAGCTGGATTACACCCTGCACTGGGAATACTGAGCTCGGAGGTGCAGCTCGTGGGGCTGATTCATGAAAACATTTTCTTAAAATATCCGATATCTGTCATTTCAAACAGGTTTTTAAGTGGCTGTATCTCAAGTGGGCAGGCGTGAAAGGGCGAGGAGAACACTCCTGCCTGCAGCCACTCCTCCCTCTCCCTGCTGAACCCTGACAGCCACCAGCTCCCAGCAGTGCCTTGTGACACCCATGAACTGCAGCCTTCAGGGGTCTGAGCAGCAGTTTCCATACGAGCTGCTGTGTCCACGGCTCACGGGCACGCTTTGCCCACCACAAAGAGAGAGCAGACAACCCCAAGGCCCCCAGCTCCCCCTCCCAGGTGACTTACAGCACACACAACCCGCTCAAGGCCCCGTAAATGGTGATGGAACAAGCCCAGCCTGCCCATTTGGGGCACAGAAATACCTCCTGCAGTGTCATTGTCCTATTGCAACTCAGTCCAAGCGCCAATTAACGTGGGAGTGTTAATTAACAGCTCTGGAGACCTGGACTCTGATTTGCAGCATTTCTGACAGGCCACTGAAGACACACGTGAGCAAGACAAGATTGTTGCCTTGACCAAATCCAGGCTGGACTTGGTCCAGTCACCAAAGAAGGAGCCCACAGAATGAAAAGCTGTGGCGTTTGTGAGAACATCAAATTACTGACTTGCTGCTGCTATTACAGAGCAGCCCAGATCACTTAAAAACCCTCCCAGGAGATGAAATGGCACCACACAAGTGTCTCCTGGCAAAATGGCGATGGATCCTTCCCTAAGCCAGTCCGAGGGAGGGCAGGATTTCCAGGATCTCTTCATAAGGGGAGCACCATGGCTCAGTTAAATTTGGGTGTGTAGGCAAACCAGGTCCCACAGCATGTTTTGGGCAGGGGCAAAACACCCCCTAAACTTGGGTGTCAGTTCAGCAAGCGAGGCCCAGAGACAGGATAAAAAAGTGAATTTTCAAATACAAGTTGTATTTTTACAACTACATTTCAACCTTGCTGAGCATTCCCAGAGAAGCTGTGGCTGCCCCTGGATCCCTGGGAGTGTCCAAGGGCAGGTTGGACGGGGCTTGGAGCCACCTGGGCTGGTGGGAGGTGTCCCTGCCCACGGCAGGGGTGGCACTGGATGGGCTTTGAGGTCTGTATAGGTTTATGATCTCAATCAAAAATTGTTGGACAACTGGACCTGAGGTCTTTTCCAACGTTAATGATTGCAGGATTCTATGGAAAAGCCAGCGAGGCATTCTCAGGGTGCCCTGGTCCCTCCCCCTGCAGCTCCTCCAGGGAATGACTCACAGCAGAAAGTTCCTATTTATACACCACTGGGGAGAAAAGATGTGCGGGATGAGAAAGTCCTTCAGCTCTGCCATGAGGGCTGTGACACCCAGTGCCTTCCTGAACACTTCCATTCCTGGAGAAAGAGGAGCATCACCCAGAAATCCATCCCAGCTTTAATTCAGAACCTTCTGGCCAACACAACCGGGGCAAACAAATCGTTTTGCCACAACTACAAACCACTTTCCAACACATTGCTCAGCCAGCCCACATTTCCCCAAGGGCAGAGCTCCAAACTGGAGCCAGAGCCCAGACCTTTAGAGCTGGGCCTTCAAGGACCCCCCTAAAACAGGCTGCCTTGCCAGCCTGGGAATTCTGCTTGGAACAACCGCTGGTCCTGCCTTACTAATTGCTGCTGGAAAATTCAAATATCTGTAGCACAGCCTGCAAAGGTTGGGTTTCCTGGGAGCGCTCTGAGCCAGAGCCTTTTCCCGGGAGGATCCACAGTGTTAAAGCCCAGAATTAAACAGGGCAGCGCCTCCATTTTAAGGATTTCTTCCTCAAAATCTCCAGGATGGATCAGTTAATAAGGGCTAAACCCCATTTTTCTCATGCTAAGTGTCCTTACACTGCTATCTGGAATGTGGGTTTCCATGGCGATCGGCAGAATCCGGAATAAATTGGTTTTGTCATAATTGCTGCAGAATTCTGGGCAAACGGAATAAATAAACACTGTTTTACTATTCCTACAGCTCGACCCTGGGGCTGGAGCTTTGTGGGGCTCCTGATTTAATGAACAACCCGAACGTCCCCAAATATGACCAATTTCAGCAATTAGGATTATTTAGGAGAACAAACCCGGGCATGTGGGAGTGTTTGTTACTGTCTCCATGACTCAAACCCGTTCCATCTTTAGAGCATCTCCAAGATTTTCCCCAGCGTGGGGGGAGAAAGCAGAGATTTGACATCACAGAATGTGTTCAGGGCTCCAAGAAGACAAACCAAAGGCTCTGAGATCCACCAGCATTCCCAGTTCCCCCAGTCCAGGACGAGGCACAGACAGCCTTATACCACACTCCCAGGGGATGCTGGAAACGTTGCCCTAAAAACAGTCCTAAAAATACAGCTGGAAAACACTTCTCAGCAGGGCTCATGATTCCCAAGGAAATAAGCTGTTCCTGAGGGAATAGTTGGTGCCCAGAGCACTGAGCTGGAGCCACCCCGTGCCCTGGGGCTCCAGGCTGGGGTGACTCCAGGGCACCAAGGGCACAGAGTGTCGTGTTGGATCACAAATCTATAAAATCACTACATGGAAAACCTCAGGAGACCTTTTCCTCTGCTGTTTCCATGTGCATTGCCCGTGGCCGGGCAAGCTTGGCTTTAAAATAATTTCAGTATCTTTACTTATTTAAGTAGCTTATTTAAATGCTTTTTGAAAATCTTTAAATATCTAAAAATATAAAATAGAATATGAAAGTGTAAAAATAAAATACGATTTAAAAAAAAAAAAAAGGCACAACAAAAGCACTTGGTCAGGAGTAGAATCTGAGCATGGAAAGATTTTTGGGGGTGAAGTTGTGGTTCAGACACAACCATGTGCTCTGACCTCAGGTGAAAATCAGGCAGAGGCCTCTGCCCACAGGAATGGGGGAAATAACCTCGTGTTCCCTGGGGGAATAACCTCCTGCTCCCTGTTAAAGATCTTTCCCTGCACTCACCAGGGGATGGGCTGAGTTCTGCTGCGAAAAGACCCCTCTGGACACTGTTTTAATCAGATTTCTCCCAGCTCTGCAGTGCCACAGCAGCAGGAACAGGGTCATTGGCATTGCCAGATCTGGCTGGTTCACCAATTCCTTTTTTTGCAGATTTTGGTCTGTTTTGTGGTTTTTGCAGCTCAGTTCATGCACCACAAAGTGCTGTGAATCCTGCCCAGGAATTAGGATTGACATCCCTTTTGTGGCTTAATGGAATGGGAAATATTTCGTTAGGGAGTTAATAAATGCTTTGGAATTGCTGAATGTTCACTTTGTGTTGTGCATCCTGCAAGCCCAACACCTACAGGAGAAGTGCCTCCAGCATCAGGAGGACCTGGAGCTGCTGGAGAGAATCCAGAGGGGACCAGGAGATGCTCCAGGGCTGGAGCCCCTCTGCTCTGGAGCCAGGCTGGGAGAGCTGGGGGGGCTCACCCGGAGAAGGGAAGGCTCCAGGGACACCTGAGAGACCCTTCCAGTGCCTAAAGGGGCTCCAGGAGAGCTGGAGAGGGACTGGGGACAAGGCATGGAGGGACAGGACACAGGGAATGGCTTCCCACTGCCAGAGGGCAGGGATGGGTGGGATATTGGGAAGGAATTGGTGGCTGGGAGGGTGGGCAGGGACTGGCACAGGGTGGGCAGAGAAGCTGTGGCTGCCCCTGGATCCCTGGGAGTGTCCAAGGCCAGGCTGGACGGGCCTTGGAGCAACCTGGGCTGGTGGGAGGTGTCCCTGCCCATGGCAGGGGTGGCACTGTATGGGCTGTGAGGTCCCTTCTATCCCAAACCATTTGGGATTCTGTGATTCCAAAAACCTGCATTTAAGGCAAGAATCCCAATTTGTGTCTCTCTTACCTGGGCTACACAAATCAGAAATTCCTGGAAGCAGCATTCCTTGTAGCTCCAACTCCTCTCAAACAGTACCTCAGCCTTGGCCATATTGACTACCTGCAAATTATTCCCTGAAAATCAGCAGGGGCAACTTTTTGGAATTAATTCCGTCGTGTTTCTGATGTTTGTCCCTGAGTCCTGCTCTTTGCTGGGACTTGGAAAAAACATAAGGACACACTGGAATCCCGCAAAGGGCCCAAAGCCGGGAGGAGCGGAGGGATCCGGGTGTTCCCGCAGCCCTGGACTGCCATCCCCACCCTGTGGCTTTGGCCAGAACTGCAGAGTTTCAGCCCAGAAACAGCCTCTGCTGCCCCGCACCGGGCACGGACCCCGGCAGGGAATTCTCCTTTTCAATGACTTCCCTGCACGGAATTCTCTTGGAAAAGTATCTTCCTATGACCCTGTCTCAGATCATAAAGCAAAGGGAGTCGTGTGTTTGATAGAGATGAAACACGTCTCGTAAACCAAGAGCATCTTAATTTTCATCTTCATCATCTTCACGGTCACGCTGCACAAGCCCAGGGGGGCACAGAGCCCTCCAGGCTCCAGCCGTGGGCACTGGAATGGACACGGGGACCTTTGGGAACCACAGCCACAATCACCTCTCAAAGCCTGGGCTCGCCTGGCTCCAAACGTGGCTTTGTCAGGGTCACCTTGTGTGTGACACAACCTTGCCTCAGATGAAAAGGAGGAAGTTTGTGAGAAGGGGCTTTTAAAATGGAATTAATGACTTTGGAGGAGATACAAGGACTCTCTAAAACAGTACCTCAGCCTTGGCCATATTGACTACCATCAATGGTCCACTCTGGCCTCCAATCGGGAGGCGTGGAGCCACACCATCCATAACGCTGCTGATTCCTTTGAGAATGCACGCAGAATCAGTCTGGAGGAGAAAAGACAACGCAGAAAGAACCGTGCCTCGCCAACACCACCTATGGAGACTTTCTGCTGTGCCTTTTGCAACCGGACTTGCCTATCTCGCATCGGCCTCTTTAGCCATCAGTGCGCTTGCAGCAAGCGTGGGGAGAGCCCTGCCCAAATCTTCGTTCACGAAGCCGAGCCATGATGATGATGATGAATGACTTTGTAAGTGAATGGATGGCTCAGAGGGCTGAAACTCTTACACTGTTCCTGTTTTTTCTGGGATCAGATACTTCATTGCCATGGAATTCAGTGTTGTGTGTCCTTACAAAGTCCCTCCCTGATGGCACGGGGGTGGCAGGACTCAAGGAAAAGCAGGACAGCATCAGTGCCACACCGAGCCATCCACAGCACAGGGACCCCAGCCCAGTGCTGTTCACAGCAGCCAGCCCAGCCCCCGGTGCCACGCGAGACAAACACCAGCAAAACCCACCAAAAACCACATTCCTGAAGCCTAAAGTGGCTTTGAGGGGTCTGGACCCAACTCCTGCACCAGATCCCAGTGACAAGGGGCTGGGGTGGGAACACGACCCCGGCAACAGCCGATCCCATAACACACACCAACAGCATCTCCAGGACTGGGCTCTGACCCAAAAGGGTCCCAGCCCCCATTTCAGGGAAGACACAGGATTTATTTCTGTTAAAATTCTACCTTCCAGAAGGTTATTATTGCTGCTGGCTGCCTGCCAGAAACACCAGGTCATTTACCTTTGCTTTCCTGGACTTGGGGTAGAGAAGGCTCCAGGGAGACCTGAGAACCCCTTCCAGTGCCTAAAGGGGCTCCTGGATAGCTGAAGAGGGACTGGGGACAAGGGACGGAGGGACAGGACACAGGGAATGGCTTCCCACTGCCAGAGGGCAGGGATGGGTGGGATATTGGGAAGGAATTGGTGGCTGGGAGGGCGGGCAGGCCCTGGCACAGGGTGGGCAGAGAAGCTGTGGCTGCCCCTGGATCCCTGGAAGTGTCCAAGGGCAGGTTGGAGCAACCTGGGCTGGTGGAAGTTGTCCCTGCCTGTGGAGAGGGTGGGACAGAATGATCCTTAGTATCTCTTCCAACCCAAACCATTCTGGGATTCTCCAGTGACTGTGGAGATGTGACACAGATGCTCAGGGCAGGCACCACCTTCTGAGCCCAGTTTAACCTCCCTAAGCTCAAACCAAGTGCCAGCTGCCATGACCACGGACACTGCAGCACGTCTGGGAGGCAGATCCAGGAAGACCCCTTGGGATCTGCTGTTCCAGGAGTGGTGGCATCTGCACCTTGCCTTGCTCAGCCACTCCCTGCATGGCTTCTCCCCCCAGCTGGTCACACATTCCCAAGAATGCTTTGAAATTGGGGGTTTTCTCTTTGCACAGCATTTTGTTCCCGTTGGAATAATGAAGGCTCCTCCAACCCTGAAAAGCTGCTTTTTAGGTGCAAAACAAAAAGTGCTTTGGAGGTACAAAGGGTTTTACCCCCTGCAAAAGAGTTCCACGTGGGTGAACACAGTGAGTGAGTGGGCTCTGGGAAGGGGCACCGGAGGGGCAGGAACAGTGTGTTTGGCTGGGGGATCATATTAAAATACCCTGTGCCAAGGAAGAGCTCTAAAAATAGAACAGAATGGGAAAAAAAGCACGGCTTGACTCTGCCACCCCAAAGCCACATTTAGCTGAACTTCCCCGAGCCCCGGAATTAGCACCGCAAACGAACACGGCGCTCATTAGTGGTGAGCCCAGCAGATGGCCAGGGCCTGATCCCAAGTGCCTGCTGGTATTTCACTGTGCTGGATGGGGAAGTGAATCATGGGATCCACACTGGGTTGGGGTGGAGGGGACCTGAAAGCTCAGCTTGTTCCTGTGCCATGGGCAGGGACACCTTCCACTGGAATAGAAATAATGGTGCTTTTAAAATTATATAAAAGGGGGGGAAACACCCAGGGTCCTCCCAGAGCCACACCTGAGAGCAACGAAACACAGCCCCGGCAGGCTGTGTTGGTGGGTGACAACGGAATGTCCCCAGTGTGTCTCCTTAGCATCTCGGAACTCCTTTTCTTGCACCCATGGCCAAATCCAAATGGTTCTCCAGCAGTGCCACCCTCTCCCTCAGCACCCAGCCTTTCTCCCTCTCCCCCTCCATCCCCAGGCTCATTCTTCCTCCTCCCGAGGTGCCCCCACTACTCCTCCCACACCGTTATTATCCTGGGAGTCACACGTCCCTGTTCTCCGTCGCGTTCCGTGTCCTCGGAGCAGCTCAGTTTAGGGACAAAGCTGTTCCATCTCCTGTTCCAAAGCACCACTTGTCACCTTCCACATCCTCCTCAAAGCACTTCTCCTCCTGAAGTCCTTCCAAACCTGCTCCTTGTTGGGGGAATGTTCCCACCACTGAAGGAATTCTGATCTCAGCCCGGCTGCTCCCCTGTTATTCCTCATGGATAGTTCCTAGGGATACACACAGCATTCCTCTAACCACCCCCAACTTACAGGCCCATCAGTTTATAACTCTATTTTACACCCACAAATCCATGGCGGGCAACTTCATCCTTGGCTTTCTTCAGGAATTCTTTGCAACTCCTTCGTTTCTCACCCACTTCCAAAGGTTTTGTGTTGCCTGTGACCTTGGCTGGAAGGCTACAGCTCCAAAGATTCCATATGCATGGATTTCAGGGAGATGCCTGCACACCAGAGCAGGCTGCACCTTCCTAAGCACGCTCTTAATCCCATCGATCCTTAAAGAAGAGCCAAGGGATCTCTCCAGGGCACAGGGTGGGAACTCTCATGTGGGAAGGTTCTGGGAGAACTAGTAAATTGAGGAGCCCCTTTTCCAGGCAGAGTCTCCAAAGAACGGCTCTGTTGTAAGGAAAATAAAGAAACCCCCGGAAATGCAAGTTCAGGGAAAGTTTACTGATGATCCAAAAATAAAGGTGGGGCAAAAAGGAGACATTTGAGTCAATGTAGGTACTGTAGAAATTCAGGGCATGATTCATTAGCCAAAAAAAAAAAAAAACCAACACCCTCTGCATCTATTTTCAAGGCGGTACATCCATAATTTATGTGGAACAGGAGTGGGCTGAGATTTCCCCCACACTGCTCCCGCATAAATTACTCCGGCTTGTAATTCGTCACCCTCCTGTTTCTCCTGCCTCTGAGTGGTAACCTCTCATTTAACCACCACGTCCGTCGGAGGCATCTGAAGGGGCAGGGGGGGCATCTCCAGGGGAAGGAGCTGCAGGTTGGACACGCAGAGCCTGCAGAGACCAGAGCCCGACGGGATGGAATCTCAGCCATTCCATTTTCAGCCCAGGCTGCAACACACCCTCCAAAGCCCTGCCCTCAGGGAGAACCCACAGCACCAGAACAAGAAGAAGTTTAAAACATCTGGAGGGTTGGGGAGGGCTGGGAGCTGCTCAGTCACTTGGGTAAAGCAGAGAAGTCCTTGAGTGTATTAAATCAGGATATAAGATGTGTCCCAGTCCTGGAAGAGTGGACAGGGATTGGAGCATCCTGGGATAGTGGAAGGTGTCCCTGCCCATGGCAGGGGTGGCACTGGATGGACTTTGAGGCCCCTTCCAACCCAAACCATTCCGTGAGGCCCTGAAGGAGGATTCCTGCCCAGCAGGGACACCCTGTGTGCAGGCTCCACTTCATCCCGTTTGTCAGCAGACAAAAACAACCTCCAGAAATTACTGCAGCATTTAAAACAGAAGCAAGTTCATTCTAAAATTCCCAGGAGGAGGGCCCGGCTCCGCAGTCCCACAGATGGGTGTGCTCTGCTCAGCAAGGCTGGGCTTTTTTAATTCTTTTATTTTTCCTGTGACTCTGGGCTCTGAAAACTGTCTGACAGCAAACATTGTCTCCCTCCTGACTGCTGAGCACAGCTAAGAATAAAGGAGCCTTTTCCTCTCAGGCTCCTCTCCTTGGGGCTGGTGCTGGGGGGCTCAGTGTTAGCACTGGGAGTTCCTGCTTTGGCTTCAAGGAAAAGCAGGAATTGCAGAAAGGACAACACAAAGAGGAACAGTTGCCTTCCTGTCTTTCATCTCCTCCTGCATTTTACCATCCTGTCATGCAGCTCATCCCTGGACCCTTCACTCCAGGACTCCAGGGCTGGAGCAGGCCAGAGTCCAGATCATTGCAGGAAATATTCCACCTTCATCTGGTTCCATTTTTTGTCTCTTCCCATGGTAAATAAGGACTTTCTCCTTAGCTGGGCGATGACCTCCCTTCAAGAGTTCCTATGGAATGACTTCACGAGTCCACGTGGAATAATTAAAGTGAATCCTCAATGCTGGAGCAGCAGCAGCACCAAATCCCCTGGGATGTCACTCCCAGAGAAAATGGTTTGTGTCAATTTTCCCCTGAACGGGAGACAGGTGACCCAGCAAAGAGCCTGCAGCAAAACCAAAGGACCACCTGAGAAGAGAGTTGTGCTCGACCCAACGCCTGGCACGGAGAGCCAGCGTGGAATCCTGGCTGACATGGATGGACTCCAAAGGAATACGAGCCATAATTGCTCCCTGGCACTGGGAAAATTTAATGCCACAAACCTCAGCTGGTCATTCAATCCCCAGAAATGCCCAATGCTGAGGTTGTTTTATCCCTCTGAGATGAATAAAAGAGAGGAGGAAAAAACCCCACCAGGTTATGGAATGTCTCCTAATGGGAATAGCAGTTCCCATTGCTAAGAGATCACCCAAGGAATGAACACGCCAATCATTCCCAGCACAAAATTTCCACTTGTGAACTTTGAAGCACAAAGTGTCACTGTCTTAGAAGGCTCCAAAAACTCCTCACCAAAACTGGAGTATTTTCTTGACTTTCAAAGGAAGGAGTGCTGTCAAAGGGTGCATGCAAAGGTCTGACCTGAAGCATTTTGCTGGCTCGGGATAACACATTTTTCCCGAGATGTCAAAATGCATGAAGTGCAGGAACCTCCAGAAACAGGGAGACATGGGGGCAGTTCCCACTGCCCGAACGTGTAAATGGGAAAATGCCGTGTTATATAAGCTGGGAAAAGAGCTGCTGGGTAAGCAGTGAAACCACCAGCCCGGACAGAGACCATCATAAACCCACAAAGGACAGGAGGAACTGGATACCAGGAAAGCCAAAGTGGGGTTCCAGCTTATTCCTTGCAGGAAAGGGTGTCCCAACCCAGAGCCAAGCACTGCAGAGCCCTCAGGATCCAGCCTTAAAGAGACTCTTGTTTAAGGACATTAAATTTCTGATTTAGAACAAAGAAAGGTTTTCCCTAAACCAGTGACGTTCCTCCTGAACAGTGCCAAGGAAACGGAGCGTGGAGGGTTTATTGTTCCCTGGGAATGTGAGTGGAGTGGAACTACCAAGATGAAGTTTTACCCTGGTTTCTTACAGTGTTTAACACACTGCAGCCCAGATCTCACAAAGCAGAGGGGCTGGTGTGGGAACGCTCCCGTGGGAATGCCGACACTGGAATTCCCAGCAGCCGGGCAGGAACAGCACCCTGACATGCTGTGTGAGCCGTGAAGGGTCACGGAGTCCCTCGGCACAGAAATCCACTTTGTTTGGATCAGGGGCAGAGAATCGGGGCAGGGAGGGCTCTCCAAGCCTCCTCCCATGTTTTAAGGAAGCTTACCATCATTTTTAGAGGGATAGGGGCAGGCAGGAGAGTCCTTGCTCTTCCTCATCCCCCTTCACCCCTCGGGACACCTCGTTAGAGCAGCCACAGATTAACAGGGCAGAGGAGAGAGGGAAACCTCGTTACTCTCTCAATTGTCCATTTATCCCACATGGGTCACCAAAAGGTTGAAGCTGGAGATTAGGGAGGAATTGGTGGCTGGGAGGGTGGGCAGGCCCTGGCACAGGGTGGGCAGAGAAGCTGTGGCTGCCCCTGGATCCCTGGGAGTGTCCAAGGCCAGGCTGAACGGGGCTTGGGGCAACCTGGGCTGGTGGGAGGTGTCCCTGCCCATGGCAGGGGGTCAAAACCACAGGATCTTTATGATCCTTCCCAGTCCAAACCATTTGGGATTCCATGACTGTTTTTATTCCATCTGACTATCAGCCCAAACCTCTTTGAACAGGAGAGCTTTTCAACATGCCAATTGTATTTCCTGGGCTCAGCTTTACTAAAGCAGAATTGTGAAGATCTCCCATGTCAGGCTTTCCCACCTCACCCTGAACCCATGAAAAGCAGACCAGAAGCTCCTTTTCCCAACTCCGTGGGTCATCCAAACCTTAGGCATTTAGGGAAAAAAAAACCCCTATTTCTGTCTCTGCCACATTCTTTTCAAAGCAGCAGAACATGTTTCAGCAAAGCCAGGTCTGGAGCTCCATGTGATCGTCTCTTCCTCCACATTCAGCGCAATCCCACCGGATGGTGTTTGACACGAGCCGCCGGTGTCCATAGAAACCACGGCACATCCCGGAGCTCCCGGATCTCCTCCGAGACTCCACCTGGAACCACAGCCCCGGGGCCCTGCCAGGCTGTTACCACAGGGCCACACTGGGGGGGTAGGAGGCAAACTGGTGGCACTGGCAGGAGGCTCTGGGTGATGGGAGGTGGGGATGGGGCTGCCCAGGGCTGGGTCTGGCTCCGGGTTGCTCAGGTCATGCAGGAATTCTGCATCCCACGTCCTCATTACGGAGAGGGGCAGAGCAAGGATGCTGTGCACTCGCCCCCTGTATTATGTACCAAATGACATGTGTTTATGCCGTGTGTGTCCATGAAGGTGCCTGTTAACTCTTCCCTGTTCCGAACCACACACTCAGCGTCACGCTGGGATTTTGGCACTCTCGTCATGCAAATGCCTCATTGTAATAACACTGCGTGACCAAAGAGCAGGAGTTTCACAGGTCACGCTGCAGAAACACACGTAAACAAACCCTCCATGGGTGCAGGGAGGCAGCCGAGTCCCACCACCCAAATCTGGGCTGAGGAGCAGCCAAATCCCATTTTCCCCCCGTACCTACACTGCCCGTGCTATTAATATCCCGGCTCTCTTTTGTGACTTTGGGCTATTTTAAAGCCCAAACCTTGTTGCCATGGAGACAATAAGCCGGTCAGCACATCTGCTGGAGAGTAGGACATGGGGTTTTTAAAGAGAGAATTCCAAAGGCTCAGACTTTCGTGAATCCGTGGCAGCGACTCCATCAAACAGACAAAAAGGATCCTGTTCCCTCAGTTTGCTGTCACCTCCCGAGGGTTTTACAGTCCCAGGGACCACCACAAGCACCATGATCCATGAGGACACGGATCATGTTCCAATCACAAGCACCGTGATCCATGAGGACACGGATCATGTTCCAACCACAAGCACCATGATCCACGAGGACATTGGGTCATGTTCCCATCACAAGCACCATGATCCATGAGGACATTGGGTCATGTTCCCATCACAAGCACCATGATCCATGAGGACATTGGGTCATGTTCCAATCACAAGCACCATGATCCATGAGGACATGGATCATGCTCCAATTCCATGTGCAGCACTGGCCACACTCTCGGAGCACCAGGGACAACGACAGCTCCCCATGGACAGAACCTGGAGAGCCAAGGGTTGCAGAGACTCCAAACACCACCAGAAACGCCCAGCTGGGGTTTTGTTTCAGAGAACACAATCGTGGCCGTTGTTTGCTTGCAAACACTCCCGCACACAACATCGTTTCCCTTTTCTAAGGGAACACTAAGTGGGAACTTAATTGGAGATTCAATTAGTACGTGAAGAAACATTCAATTAAGCGTCCCGGTGACACAGAGATTCCCAGCTACACAGCCTTCCAGAGGAAGAAGAGAATGTGCAGGAGCCTGGTGGCTTCATCACGGTTGGATGAGGTGATGGCAGAATTAAAGAGAGAAGCCAGTTTTCCTACTCTTTGTTTTGCAATTCAAAAAATCCATTTAAGTTTCCTTCCCCTGTTATTTCAACCTTGTGAAGGTTCACGGAGTCCTGGAATATCCTGAGCTGGAAGGGACCCCCAAGGAACAGAATCCAACCCCTGGCCCTGCCCAGGACACCCCAGCAATCCCCCCTGTCCCTGTCCCATTGTCCAAACACTCCTGGAGCTCTGGCAGCCTTGGGGCCGTGCCCACTGCCCTGGGGAGCCTGGGCAGTGCCCACCTAACCCTCCCCTGGCACAGCTTCCTAAAGGCTGTGGCCCTGCCCATCTCCTCCTCCTAACCACACATGGACAAACCCAACTACAGCGGGATTTTAGAGCCCCTGGGATCAAAGCAACTCCCCAGGAAGGCAGCTGTGCACAGGGACGTGTGACAGCCACATGCCACCAGCTGCTGCCAACAGGGAAGCCGGGAATGGGGGATATGCTCCGAGTCCACCAGCCCCAAGAGCCACCTCAGAAGACAACTCTGGAAACAGAGTTGTGTACCCCATCACTCTGACTTTATCCACACAGGCAGCATCTCGGAGGAGACCATGGAGAGATGTCATCCAGGCATGATCCAACCCTGGGGCTCACCTGAAGCTGCCCAGGTCCAACACCTTCCCTCAGTGAACATGCAGCCCTAGGGAATGCTCCACATGGCCCTCCTCATTCCAGGATTTCTCCCTGCACAGTTGTCACTGTGAGCTCCCCAAGGGTCCACCCAGCTGGGTCCAGTGGTGGGATGGTCTCCCTCCAGCTGGCAGGGAAATCCCACTGCAGTGGCACAACCCCAGTGCCAGCATCCAGCACAGCCCCTACAACAAGGAATGGCCTCATCTCTGCCCTGAGAACCAAACCATCTTCAAAAGTCCCCTCTGTGACTTGGAAGTTAAATTCAGGCCATGGTGACCAACAGACCAGTAGGACCAAGTGTCCAAGGCCAGGCTGGATGGGCTTGGAGCAACCCGGGATAGTGGAAGGTGTCCCTGCCCATGGAACTTGATTTTAAGGTTCCTTCCAACCCAAACCATTCAATGATTTGATGATCTGGTGACATTGGTGGAAACCCCTGATTGCCCAAAGCTCAGAGGACCTTCTGTAAAGTCCCTCCTGGTGCAAGAGAGAACTGCAGACAGAGGGAAGCTCCTCTGGCTGTTGGGGCACCGCAGTGAGACATTTGTTTCAGCTCAAGCCTCAACTCCCCTTTTGGATTTAACCTAAATATGCAGATTTACAAAGTAAAATCTGTACTTTTACAAACTAAACCTACTGTCTTTCACTCTGTAAAATGGCTTAGCTGGAGAGCTGCAGCTGCTGGGTGAGCTCAGCACCCTGGTTCGAGCAGAGCCGACTCCCAGCGATGGCACCGTCGTGCCAACAAGGCTCCTGTTCTCTGCAGAAAGGGCTCAATCTTTTATTCACCTGTCAAGGGCTTAAAGAGCTTCTAAATGCTGCACAGAGAAAAATAACAGCCTTATGGAATAATCACATTCCATGACAGCAAAGCTGTATTTTAGAAATTAATGACTCATCGCAGAATTGAGCTCAGCCTGGGAAATGACTGAACCTCAGAGCTGCTCCTCTGCAGATTGTATTTTATCCACCTAATCAGCGTTGGATTTTGAGGAATGCCTGGATCACTGCATGGCCCCCCTGGAATGGGCCACACTGCCAGCAACATCCACCTCCCGGGTCCCACAGAACTGTAATGGAGAGCAGAGTCTCGAGGTCAGACACCGAGGTCTCATTCCATGCTGAGGAAATGGTTTTGAGACAAAAAAATGTAGAATGGAAGGAAAAAATCAGATGCACCTTGAAAGGTTTGTTAAGAAATGGTCCCTGGAGCTGCCTCCACACAGCCCTGGTGTGCAGGAACCCAGTGCTGTCTCTCCCTGTGCAGGGACCCCTCCCACCAGCCCAGGTTGCTCCAAGCCCTGTCCACCCTGCCCTTGGACACTCCCAGGGATCCAGGGGCAGCCACAGCTTCTCTGCCCAACCTGTGCCAGGGCTGCCCACCCTCCCAGCCACCAATTCCTTCCCAGTATCCCATCTATCCCTGCCCTCAGGTGAAGCCACACCTGAGATGGCAACGGGGTGTCTCCCACTTGTCAGGGGAAGGTTTTCACACGCGAGAAATGACCAACAGAACCCAGACACCCTTGAACGTCCCCAACCTCCCTCGGAACTGTCTGTGCCTGATTAAGCAGGAAGATGTGGGGCTGCAGATGCCAACGCTGGTGCTGCCCTGGACACCACAGCCCCATCCCCACGCACCAGCTCAGTTGGAAACAAGGCCACAAAACTCCTTTTGAAATGTTTTTATCAGAGTGCCACCAACCCTTTAAAAAGCTGTTACAGCCTGAGAGCTGGTGTAGCAACAGAAAATGCTGTTTTCCTTTTCCTCCCAGGATTACACAGGAAAAATGCCTCTTAAAAAGGGGAAGCACAAGCACTGCCAGAGATGCAGCACCAGGTGTGACTAAGGCTCAAAAGAAAGTGGCTTTAACTTCAACTATCTCCAAATAAGCAGCAAAAAACTCCCAGAAATAAACTGCATGTCTAAATATAGTTTCCTATGAAGTTAAATGTCCTTGGAGTGCATGGGGACACTCAGTGGCTTCATCTGAAATCTCTGCCACAACCTGGGAAGGATTTCTGCTGCTTATTAGGAACGTCTCAAGAAGATTTTTTTATGACAAGGCCTTGCTGACACTGAAGAGACCTCCAGGACCACCAAGTGCAACCCCCAACACTGCCAAGGCCACCCAGAACCATGCCCCCTAAGTGCCACATCCACATGGATTTTAAATCCCTTCGGGGATGGGGACTCCATCCCTGCCCTGGGCAGCTGTGCCAGGGCTGGACAGCCCTTTCCAGGAAGGGATTTTCCCAGTATCCAACCTAAACCTCCCCTGGTGCAACTCGAGGCCGTTTCCTCCCGTTCTGTCACTTGTTGTTGTTCTTCACAGGGCACTCAACTTTTCACAGTGAAATAAATCCCCTTAAAAACCACATGCAGGAGAAGTGGTGCTCCCAGAACTCAAAGGGACAAAACAAACTGTGTGTAGTCACAGGTCACACAAAAAGGGAGGTAAAGACAAAATCTTCCAGAAAACACAACCAGGAATTCTTATGGCAGCATCTTGTGGAATTACAAGCACATGTTTTCAGCTGCCCTACTTAGTGTCTTATAATTGACTTCTGTCCCTTAAGGGGGTTCTTAACTATAATTGAGCAGCACCTGCCACGTCAGAGGAACAATTCCGTGCACCCATTCCCGGCCCAAATGCCTCACTTAACACCTTCAGCACCAGGCTGGGCTGTGTCACCAACCCCCTGAGAACATCCCACACTCCAGGTCACTCCAGGACACGAGGATCTCCCTCACCGGGCAGGTCTGTGGGGTTTTAAACCCCATCCCACTGATTTCCAGCACACATGGCATGGGAGCTGTGCCCTTGGGGACACACAGGGGACTCAGCAGGATGGACCCTCTTTGCTCCTCACCACGTGGTGTGGACGAACATGCAAATCCAAAAGCTTGTCCAAATGGTATTCCCTTACTGCATTAGATGGAGAAACCAGAAGTTAAATGTAACATAATGAAAAGTCAAATAATGAGTTCAAACCCTGGGGAGCTGTCTCTCTCCTGACACAGAGGGAAACCAAGGATATCATTTCCACGGGTGTTTCGGACCTGGGCAAGAAGCTGGTGCACAATTCTTAACACACGCAAGCTCTGTAAAAGATTTAAAGTCCTCTGGGACATTTGCTGCAAATCTCACTGGCAGAATTCCTGTTTGTTTTGAGATCAGACCTACAACCAGCATGACCTTAACTTGAAGCTAATCCCTGCTGGTGAGACTTCATGTTCCACTTTTGCTTGTAGAGCCTGATTGCTCTTAAGGAAAACTTCCCAGTGGGAGGGAAGGACAGGGAGAGCATCCCAGCCCCTGATTTTCCTGTTATAATTTGGCAGAGCCCTGCAGTGTGTAAAGCAGCCCCTCAGGGGGGTGGGAGTCAAGCAAGGCCCCCCATCCTCCCAAAACCAGCCAACAGAAGCCAGGCTTCCAAAATCCCACTGGTGTCCTGCTCCCTCAGACACCGAGTGATGCCTGTGATCCTCTGCCTGAATCACAAACTCTCTGTCTCCACATGGCACAAAATCCACCTCTGGAAACAACGTTCCTACTGAGTTTCTCCAGGACATCCCTCAGGAGGGCCCACAGCCCCAGCAGTGCCTCCTCGACAGCCCAACACAGCCTAAAACTGCCATAATATTCCTTCATCCTTGTTCCCACTCCAATTTCCACAGCTGAGATCACACTGAGCATCACATTCTTACTGAGGCTCTCACATGTCATTCTGGGAACGGGGACTCTCCGACTCTGCTCCAGGCTGGAGCTGACGAGGAGATGCCACAAAGCAAAATAAAACTTCCCTGGGTTATTTAAATCCCTCTCCCTGACAGACTGACCTGGCAGCTGCCACGTCCCGAGCACAACACGCTGCCACACATGACAAGTGTCCCCAAATCCATCAGGGGCCCAGCTCAGCCTTCCCTGAGCTTCCTTAAATTTCTGCTTTTTTGATTCCAGTCACTGAGGAATCTCGGATACAGGTTTGTGCTCTGAGAAATGTTCCACCTCCTCTACTTTGAAACCAAATTAATAATGTTTACTCTAAGAGGCATCTTTTAGGTGAGAATGATTCTTCAGGGACACTCAGGATGTCAGTCTGTGTTTTACTCAGGGCAGGCAGGAGTGGGAGACTGGGAATAGAGATGGTAAAGGGGAACAGGGAAGGGAAAGGGTGACAGAGAAGGAAAAGGGGGTTCTATGATGGTACCACTGCTCCTGGAGTGCCGGGGGAGCACAGGGTGCTGTAAAATCAGCACCCAGGAGCCCCAACCTGGGCTGCCCACGCTCTTGACACCTTTAAAAGCCTTTTTTTCCCAGAAATCCCAAAGCCAGGATCTCACTAAAACCTCAGTGTCCATTCCCTAAGGCAAATGCAGCTCCTGCCCTGGGAGTCACAGGAATAACCAGAGGAGCAGCCCGCGGGGTCAGTCCCCGCCGGGAAGGGAAGGAGAGGACAATCTCTGCGTTTTTCCCGTTAAACGGCGACTCCAGCGGGGTTTTGGGGCCGCGCTCCGGCTGAGCCGGGAGGTCCCAGCTCTGCCCTGAGCCCGAACTGCCCCGGCCCGGGCACGGAGTGGCCACACCTCGTGCGGTGCCCAGAGCCGGACCCGCAGCATCCCCCGGGCTGAGCCGGACCCGCAGCATCCCCCGGGCTGAGCCGGGCCAGGACCATCCCCCGGGCTGAGCCGGGCCAGGACCATCCCCCGGGCTGAGCCGGGCCAGGACCATCCTCTGGGCTGAGCCGGACGAGGACCATCGCCCCGGCTGAGCCGGACCAGGACCATCCTCTGGGCTGAGCCGGACGAGGACCATCGCCCCGGCTGAGCCGGACCAGGACCATCCCCCGGGCTGAGCAGGACCCGGAGCATTCCCCGGGCTGAGCCGGACTGGGAGCATCCCCCGACTGGGAGCATCCCGGGCTGAGCCGGACCTGGAGCATCCCCCGGGCTGCAGCACCGGACCCGGAGCATCCCCCGGGCTGCAGCACCGGACCCGGAGCATCCCCCGGG
>VWZG01009725.1:133740-155962 GCA_013396735.1 Grallaria varia
GCTGAGCCGGACCCGGAGCATCCCGGGCTACAGCACCGCCCCCGCGGGACACGGGGTCCCGACCCCGCCGGGCCCGGCCGGTCGGAGCCTCCCCGGCCCCCAAGCCCCCCGAATCCCCCCTGGCGCTGACCTGCCGCAGGATGAAGCTGGTGGAGGTAGTGCTGCCGTCGGAGCGCTTGAGGCGGCTGCGGCGCGTCGCGGTGCCCCTGGTCACCTGCGCGGGGGGACAAAGCATCAAGGTCGTGGCACCGCCGNGCATCAGCATCCCAGGGCTGGGGACACGGGACAGCATCAGCATCCCAGGGCTGGGGACACGGGACAGCATCAGCATCCCAGGGCTGGGGACACGGGACAGCATCAGCATCCCAGGGCTGGGGACCCGGCCCGGAGAGCATCAGCATCCCAGAGCCCTGCCAGGGCTGAGGACACAGCCCGGGAGAGCATCCCACTGTCCTGTCCCGGCTCCACAGGGCTGGATTCCCTCTGCTCTGGAACAGGCTGGGAGAGCTGTGGAGTTCACCTGGAGAAGGGAAGGCTCCAGGGACACCTGAGAGCCCCTTCCAGTGCCTAAAGAGGCTCCTGGAATGCTGGAGAGGGACTGGAGACAAGGGGGGGAGGGACAGGACACAGGGAATGGCTTCCCACTGCCAGAGCGCAGGGAGAGATGGGATATTGGGAAGGAATTGCTGTCTGGGAGGGTGGGCAGGCCCTGGCACAGGTTGGGCAGAGAAGCTGTGGCTGCCCCTGGGTCCCTGGGAGTGTCCAAGGCCAGGCTGGACGGGGCTTGGAGCAACCTGGGCTGGTGGGAGGTGTCCCTGCCCGTGGCAGTGGGTGGAACAGGATGACCCTTAATTTCTCTTTTATCCCAAACCATTCCAGGTTCCCCAGCAACCTGGAGATGTGACACAGATGCTCAGGGCAGGCACCACCCTCTGTGCCCAGTTTAACCCCCTTGAGCTGAGCCACAGCTCCCAGGACCACAAACTGCCCAGCCCTTCCCAGACCCATCAGCACTAACCAGCATCAACTTCCAGACAGGGAGAGCCCAACAAATTCCAGGCCATGGAGGAAGAAAAGCTATGGCAGGAGATTAAGCAATTTGTTTGAAGGTAAAATCTGGTGAAGAACTGGAAGCAGGACCTGGAATTCCTGCTTCCCACTGCTGCGCTTCACCTACAGGCATGTCACACCTCCCACTGGGATGAGCAAGAGCAGGAACGTGCCCGGCTTGGGAGGGATGTCACATGTATTCTGTGAGCACACGGGGGTCCTGGGCAGGGTCCAACAGAGCCAATGTCCTCCTGCACTCCAGACACCAAATCCTTCCCTTCCTTTGCTGAGGAGCTGCCTGGTTTCTCTGTCCAAGGCGAATGTGGGTCACTGAGTCTGGAGTCTAAGTTGGATTATTTTTACATTCAGTCACATCATTGCATTGGTCCTTTTCTTGAAACATTCATGGTGGGGTGGCTGATTTCCCAAGGAAAGGTTCTGTCCAGAATCCCAACAGATCAGGGTCTCTCCAGCAAGACATGGCTGAGATTCAAAAGGAAAACCAACCCAGCACTTCAGGGCATGATTCAGCTTTATGACGTTTGTATTTGCAGCCTGAAGTGACCCAAAATCAACCCACCGGGGTCAGCAACTCCAAGGGGCTGTAAGTAAGGATGAGAACCAGTGATTTATGTCTAATGAACAATGTTTGGGGTTGTTCTCAGGCTCCTCGCACACATTTTTGGTGTCCATGCCCGTCTTTGGCAGCAGGATCAAAGCACAAGGATTCATTTTTATTTGGGATGAGCCAGAAACCTCAGTCACAGTCAGACAACTCAGCTTTTGCTTCTTTTTACAGGGAATTGACCCTTTAGCAAAAAGAATTCCTCTTTTAACAAGGAATGAATCACTCAGGAAAGAGAATTCCTCTTTTAACATGAAATTTACCCTTAGCCAAGAGAATCCTCCTCAGGTGTGTTTGTTAACAAACATGACTCACTCCAGAGACACCTCTCAGTGTTGTGTAGCCAAGAGGTTCTTAGAAAAGATAAGAACAAGGAAAAGAATCTGAGGAAATAATTCCTGAGAGAGGCCACAGCTCCAGCCCAGCCTGGAGTGCCACTGCCCCACAAGCCCAGGGCCCTCCACCACCAAAACCCCCAGCACAATGAACACACAACATCCTTTGGAAGGTTTCAACAATCTGATTTTTACCATTATTTCTGTAGCCAATGAAACAGACAAAGCGTTGGTCACATCAGGTGACAGCACAACCCCTCAGCCCACCCTGGGGGTAACAAGGACGAGTTTCACGGACACAACAGGTCACCAACCCACACAAGAAGAAAATGGATCTACTATTGGTATTGAACACCCATGAAACAAACATATTCCAATAAAATTCTCATTATAAAGTTGCCCATGTTCCTATGTTAAGGGTTTATATGAAAAAGCAGGAGTTCTCCACTGTGAATTCCTGATAGAAAACAGCAGGTACAAACCTAAGGTAGAAATCTGGAGTTAGAGAAATCCTTTGGCAGCATGTTCAGTTACAATCAGGCCTTAAAAATAAATATGATCGTGTCTACAAGTATGAAGAGAAACAGCAGCCCCCTCTAAATACACTGGTTTAATAATAATTAAATTATTTTACACTATCTACAAGTTGCATATCAGAGTCAGGAAGAGAAGGGATGAGAGAAGGACAAATCCTGCTTTTAGAAAAGTTCAGGCGTGTGTGGAGCCGTGTAGAAAACCTCAGACAAATGGGTATGTACATTATTTATACTGAACAATGAGCTGAACAGAACCACATCACATCTGGCTGGCTCCATGGAAGATTTCTCTTGGACCAAGGCTTGGAATCCAATAAAAACACCCATCCCAATTTCCTAACAAACATGAAGGATTTATATCAACAAGAGCAAGGTTTAATTTGACCACAAACCAGCTCGGAACAATAAAAGCTTCAAACACCAGGAATTTAGAACAGCAGCATTGAAATCAATTAATTTCCTTAAAAGACACATGGAACAAGTTATCAAAACATTTCAGTATTGCCACGAGTGTTGTTTGTACTGAGCTACTTCCAGGGGAAGGATCAAGACGAACTAAAGTCATGTCAAAAGGAAACACAAAATCTCCCTTCCAATTGCACAAATTTAAATAAAAAGTGATTGAAAGAGCAGGTTATCAACACCTTATTGCATGAGCATGAGGCTGCGAGTGAACAGAAGGTCATGACAATTAACTAAAATGCAAAGTAAGCAGAGGAGGTGCTGAGTGAAGGGTGGGTTTTGTCACTCAGCAGCCCAGAATCTGGGAATTCCAACCTGGGGCAAAGTTTATCCACAAAAAATACTTATTTAGACATCTCGGAGCTTCATGGATTTAATCAAGAGGTTTCCATCGGTGAATTGTTTCCATTGTTTCCCCAATCCAAGGATTATTACTCACCAGGGATTGTTAGAACAGGTGTAAATGTGACCTTGCTACAGCAAGGAGGTCAAAGGAAGAGAACAAAGTGATTTTTTTCAGCGTTGAAACAAGAAAAGAAAGAAATCCCACGTTCCCAAAGGATAATTCCAGCTCAACTGCTCCCTTGTACAAACCCCACCCCTTTAAAAAGTGCATCAGGGAAGAAATTGTTAGATTTCTTTTCTCAGCCACACTTCCCAGCTCCAAGGATTCCCCTTCTCCAGGGACATGGCTGTTGTTTTCCACACGCAGCCACCCCCCGTGTGGGGAGCACATTCCCACCCACTGGCACGTGGATTCTGCCTCAAATCCACTTTTCTCAAGAGGTATCAGAGTTCCTCTGTGATCCATGGTTATTCCGACATGGATGTGGTGGCAGAGGAAGGAAATCCAAGAGAGGAAGAACCCCCTGGTCCCATTAAAACACTTCCTGTTCCACTCAGCTCCCCCTTGGAAGGGGAACAAGGCAGACCCTCACAGTCTGAAGGAGCTTCAAACATTCCTGAGCCCCCTCCTTTCCCACAAGGAATTACAACACTCCTTCACTTCTAAATACATCCGAAAGGGAAAAGAAAAAGAGATTCTGTGCAAGTTCCTGGCTCAGCACCCTGGATCCAGCTGGGAGCATCCCATGCCAGCTCTTCCCAAGAAGACTTGTGCTTGCAGTGCCACCTCTGCCAAAAGACAAGGGAATTCTGGTAAAACTTGTTTTCTTCAAGAAAAGCACTTCAGTCCTCTGGATGTTCCAAACAAATATCCTGAGGCAGCACCGTAAAAACCTCCTATTTCCACAGGATCATGGTCCTCACTGCCACCATATCAAACCCTCTTCCAGCTGGACTCCTGGATCGCTCCCATTCCCGGTCTCCAACTGCAGAGATTCCCTAAAGCCACTGGGACAGAAGGATTACAGAAGACACCAGAGGAGGTAAAGCAACACCGCACGATGTCTCAGCTTCCTCCAGTTTCCAGAAACACATTTAAAAGGGAATTATTTTGGGACAATCTTTCAAGATTCACAAGTGGCGTTTCCTGAAAGCGCAGGGAAAAGGGCTCAAAGGAATCTGGAATTATTTTCAACCATCCCCTAATCTAGTTCAAGACGCAAATATGCAAATCACCATCAGAGCTGGTGCCTATTTTTACTCTGCAGCGAGTTGGGTTATTGGAAAAGGAAAACGTACTTTGATATCCATGACAGGGATTCGTAGAGATCATTAGGCCAGGTGATTATTCCTCAAACCAGGAATGCGAGCCGGTTGGTTTAAAGCAGAGGCTGCTGATGGTAATTTGTTTGCTGCTGGAGAAGGGAGTGAGCGGGAAGTGCCACGGGATAACCCGGTCCTTGAGGCAGCGTGGCCGTGTTGCTCTGGAACGCTGCCATGTCCACGGGCATTCCCACCTGCTGCTGGGGGAAGGCGGCTGTGCCGGGATTCGGGAAGGGCTGCGGCAGCGCGGGCTCGGGCGCTGGGCTGCAGGGAGACAACACACGGCTCAGAGCCCTGAGAGACCCCCCTGCTCCCCCAGGGCTGGGCTGCAGGGGGACAACACACGGCTCAGAGCCCTGAGAGACCCCCCTGCTCCCCCCAGCGCCTGGGCTGCAGGGAGACAACACACGGCTCAGAGCCCTGAGAGACCCCCTGCTCCCCCAGGGACCAGGTGGGTGCTTTCAAAACACGTACATTGCAAAAGAACGTGAACAAAAGGGCCATTTTGGAAGGTGGTTAGTGCTTTGCCAGCTGTAAAAAAGCATTTTTTACACACATGCCCTCAGAACTGAAAGCAGCTGCAGCCCCAGGTCCCCCTCCTGTTACTCGCCCTTGTTAGTAACCAAATTTCTCAGGAATACTCTATTTCCATCCTTTACATGCCTGTAATGCGGCAGGTTTTTATGGGTTTTGCAGAAAAAAAAAAACATTTTCACCCTCAAAATCCTTCTAGCAGCTCAATAAAGTTACTACTCAGTGACCCTGGTGGGTCCCTCCCAACTATTTCTGTGAAATACATTAAGACATTAATTATCTGGGAAGACTCTTAAATGTTTCCTCTCTGGGCTGGATGGTCAAACCTGAGCTCAGAGGTTCCTTCCCAGCCCTCCTCTCTCAAAAGCTTCCAGGATCAGTTTTATCCCTAAGAACGCTCTCACTGACACCTAGCCTGGTAAAATCTGTGTTTTCTTTTCCAGATTAAGTGGCACTGTAAATATAAATATGGCAGGAACACAGAACCTACAGGCAGAGCAGCAACATTCCCACCTGGAAGAGGAGCGTGGTGGATCCGTACCTTAGATAAGCAGCTTGGGGTGGCTGAGTGGCCCCGGAGGAGCTGAGGCTCTGAGGTGCCAGGCTGTACCCTGCAGACATGGAGACCTGCTGCACCCCCTGGATCATGTAATTCCCACTGGGAGGCTGCACGGGATATGACTGCAAGGAAAACCAGGAACCTGAGACTTCTTGCTTAGCACACTTTGGAGATCAAACAACCAGAATGTTCTAACACTGTAAAACAAACCCCTTTAGTTCCTTGTGTTTCTGGTTCAAATAATGCAAGATTTCCTCAAAATTCAGCAATCACAGGCTGAAGGTGCTCCTTGGATTTGGATTTGGGATAATTCATGGGCACTGAAGGAAGAGTTTGTCCCAAATAACCACTCCAAGCCCAGCACGGGCAGCATTATCCTGCATTTCTGACCACTGGAAGCAGGAATCTTGGAAGAAACAGCAAACTCCAGTTGCCTTTTGACTTAAATTACTTTTTAACCTCCAAATATAATGAATTTTCCATCGTTACTGGCAGTTAAGGACACAGAATTACTTTTAAGTGACATATTTTCAGATCTGGCAGTTGCTATGGCAACTATTCTTTTCCCACTGAACAATTAACATTAAAGTAAAATTCACTTCAAGTAAAAACCCTCATTCTATGCTTTCAAATCTCTCTTTCCCCTCCATTTTTTTTAAAACCATCAATAGGCAGATTAGGGACACTGTAAAACACTTCTGAGCCCAAATATGTATTTGTAAGTGATAAACATATTATTATTATCCATGTCTTATAACTGATACAACACGTTCATTTTTTAAGAGCTAAAAGCAGAGTGTTTCTATATTTAGAAAAAAATCCCCTTGGCATTAATATTATATTGCAGTTCACTCCCATCCCCACTATTAGCCAAGAAGGGAACATTTCACTTTGAGATTGACATGACTCACAGCAAGAACAGCCACCAGGCTGCTGAAACACACAATTCCAACAGTAAGAAAGGAGTCATGGGAGGAATCTCATGGAATTTTCAGTCTTGGCCAAGCAGGCAAAGCCATGGGAGCACAGCTTGGAGCTCCCTGGCAGGGCTATGAAAAGCCCCCAGGCAATGGCAGGTTGTTTGTGGGCTCCCTTGGTTCCCTCTGTCACCCCCGAACACAGAAATCCCTGTTCCCATTCCCAGGCTGCAGGGACACTGACCTGCACGGAGACCCCCGAGGAGCTGGGGGGGAACTGAGCAGGGTGCTGCAGTTTGGAGTAGGCTGAGTACATGGGGCTCTCATTCATCAGCTTGTTGTAGAGCTCCAGAGCTTCCAGAACCTTCACGTTCAGCTCGGACAGCTCGGAATGTTTCCTGTTCCGAAACAAAGGAATGAAGACACTGAGCTCCTCCAGATGGACAGGAAGGAAAGGGGTTCATTAATCAGCCTGGGATGGGCAAGAAAAACCAACCCTTAAAAGGCAAATGGACAATTTTGTACCAATTTATATGGGAAAATTGCTGTTCTGGGACCAGAGGGAGGGTCCAAGCCCTTCCCAGCTGCACTAAGACAAGCAACACCCAGGTGTGGTCACCTTCATTTTCACCCTCAGATATCAGCAATCACAGGATCATGGAATTGGGTTTGGGTTGGAAAGGAAATTAAGGATCATCCCATGCCACTCCCTGCCATAAGCAGGGACACCTTCCACCAGCCCAGGTTGCTCCAAGCCCCGTCCAACCTGGCCTTGGACACTCCCAGGGCTCCAGAGGCAGCCACAGCTTCTCTGCCCACCCTGTGCCAGGGCCTGCCCACCCTCCCAGCCACCAATTCCTTCCCAACATCCCACCCATCCCCGCCCTCTGGCAGTGGGAAGCCATTCCCTGTATCCTGTCCCTCTATCCCTTGTAAATAGACTCTCTCCAACTTTTTTTGGCTCCATCAGGTATTGGAAGCCCAAACCTGAGGAGGAAGAGATGAAGGTAACACTGATGGCATTTTCCTGTCATGGACAGTGAGCAGGAGACTGAAAATTCCAAGCTTTGGAGGGGCTGCAAAAAGCAACAGCCAAAAAATGCCAAAATAAAACACAACCATGACTTGTGCAGCCAGTTTTGGAGCAGCAACTAAACCTGAGGGCACACTCAATACTTCAACATTAAAATACAAAAGGGAGGGTTGTCACATTTTTCTTGTAAGATTTTCCAGCTTGGGAGATGAAAGTACAAAAAAAATAATATTATAAGTGCACAGTTTGAAGTAAATCAGCCAATAGGAGAAGCTTTGTTAGGCTCACCTGTCTATCTCTTCTAGTTTTTCATCTATCATTGGACCCATCTGCTGGCAAATATCTGTGAAGACACAGTGTTGAGGTAGTTAATGTCTCACACAATTAAAAGTTTAATTGCAGCCAAAAGCATTTATTGAAATAAACAATTCATTTTAGTGTAGTTGGGTGAAATCACTCAATTTTTTATCTTATTCCAACAACCGTTTAGTTGAGAGCTGGG
Organism: Grallaria varia; assembly: GCA_013396735.1. Taxonomy (NCBI): domain Eukaryota; kingdom Metazoa; phylum Chordata; class Aves; order Passeriformes; family Formicariidae; genus Grallaria; species Grallaria varia. The sequence goes on from VWZG01009725.1 coordinate 141,962, forward strand.
ATTTGGATCTTGCAAAGATCAGGCATTTCACAGGAGCTGGAAGTTATGCAAATTGCTCTGCTAAACATGGAGCTGGCTTGGAACTATTAAATAAATTAAAATTATACATAGAGCCCCACACTCCCACTGGGAGATAAACTGTTCTACAGCACACTCTTGGTACAGACCACGGTTCCTCGAAGCTTAAAATAAACACAAAAGAACCACCAGCTCAATCCACAAAAGGTAATTGTGAGCAGAAGTAAGATAAAAAACAGCTCAGTACCTTCAGAGTCGAGCAGGTCTGGAGAATCCAGCTTTAAATCTGTAGGATCTATACTCTGGAGCACCTGCAGTGTTTTATCCATCTTATCCTGAAAGGTGAGGGGAAGATTGAGAACTTTTATTTCTCAGCCATTGCAGAGACTGTTTGAATTTTCCAATAAAATTTCTTCATATAAACAGAATTATCTGCCAGCATTCGGCAGCAAAAGGATGCAAATGCCCGGCACTGGTTTATGTCTCAAGTGGCCCCATACCTCATCTATATAAACTGGCTCAGGCTCTGCTTTCTTCACCTCTTCTGCAGCGTCCTCAGGACCAGGGAGTTTATCCACAGCTGCTGGGAGAACAAAAAGCAGTTTCATTGCCTCAAAACACACCTTTTCTTCCCGTGACCCATCAGTTCTTTACAGGGCAGAGGTATTTCAGTAAGGACCTGAGGCAGAGATGCTCCCAGTGAAAGGAAAATGGGTTTGCTAGAAAACCTAAAAGCCAAAAACCACCTCCAACACATTTACTCCCAGCCAAGCCCTGAGTGCTGAGGTTTATTTTGGCATCACGGGCACGGGTAGGGCCGACACTGTGATTGTGCCAACCCCCTGCCACAGGTGTGGATGCTGTTCTTGTGTCTGAAAAGAGAATGTGAGTTCTTAAATTTATGGGATTCACATGTAAAATGTTACTGGCACACAGTTCTGGTGAGCTGAACTGGATTTCTGTAAGAGGAAACAGAAACGGAAAACTCAGAAGAGGAAGAGAAAATAGAAATTACAGTGAGCTGTGGCTGCTTCTTTGAAACAAGGGCAGGATGCCTCTCAGTTCTTTCCCTGGGCTGATATCTGGAAATAATCTTGCTGATGGGCTAATTAGCTGCAGCATAAACCTGCCTTTCTAAAATAATGCATGGGTTTTGGCAGGCGACTCACCTGTCTCGGGTTCCACAGTCAAGTCAGAGGTCACGAAATTAGAGGGGAACAGCCCCACTCCTCTGTGATTTTCACCTTTCCACCAATTGGCATCACTGGGGAAATAAAGGTGGATTAAAAACCCTGGATATTAAATCAGAGACATATTTGAGGCTTTTCACAGCAGACCTGTGATCCTGAGTAGAGAACATTTGCAGAGATTAACTCAAAGCCACAGACAGGAGCTGGGGCAGAGGGAGAAGGGGAGGAAGAGGAATCAGGGATCAGGAATCACTCCAAATTTAACACAATTCATCAACTCTTTGTGTTGATTCCTTTATGGCTCTACATGTATCTACAGGTGATAACAACAATAATTACTTCAGTTATTTTTCAGTCAGTCTTATTCTTAGAAAACATGATCCTTGATAGCCAGAGATTTAACAAATGCTGAAAGCATCTGGAATTCAGCTCTGTGATGCCTGTGCACATTCTTACGACACACAACAAACTAACATTAATCTTAAAAAGCACAAATTGCATGAAATACTTGTTTCCCTGCACCAAAAAATGATCTGAGGTCAAAAACTAGGGGTATGGAAAGATAAAAGGAAGATAAAGGATGCGAGGAAGGCCAGAGCAATGTTTTCATGAGGGGGAAAAAGCACCAGAGGAAAAATTTGCCATCCCAAAAACACAACAGTTGCAGAATAAAGTCACCTGCAGGTGAGTGTGCTATACCTGTCATCCAAAACCAAAATAATCTCTCCACTTTTAAAGGTGAGCTCATTGTCCTCCACAGCTTCAAAGTCATAGAGGGCTCGCACCTTCCGCAGGCTGGGGCCGGGCTGGGGCGGGTCTGCACTCGGGTACAGGGCCTTGGGCTCCTGCTGCTGCTGCTGCTTCTGCTCTTGCAAAGACAACTCGATGGCTGCAGCCAGGGCACAAGCACAAATGAGACCTCTGTGTGTTTTTCCCCTGGGTACCAGGGCTGTTTGCCTTCTTCATTGGACAGGAATCAGATTTATTGCGTCGTTTAAACACAGCCCACTTCCCTACCATTTAAAGTTTAAATGGCTGTGATGGGGACGAGTATCTTACCCCAAATCCTCACGGATGAGGAAAATTACAGTATTGCAATTCCCACCCTGCTGGCCATTTGGTTTCAATGCCATGCCACAAGAAAGAGCCCAACTTCCCATTTCCCAGCCCTTTAAGCCCAGTCCTGGAGCACAAACACAAGCTCGGGCAGTGAGAGTACTCACCTTTGGCTATGTCTTCATCCTCTTTGGTTTTATTGGCTGATGACCCATTCTTAGCAGCACTGCTGGGAGCCTGCAGAGGTGTGAACAACAAAGACTTCAGGTTACAGACAGAGAAGGAATCTCTGCAATGATTGATTTGTAAGGATTAGCACAAAACTGCTCCTGCTCTGCTGCCTCATGGAATCAGGATGACTTTCCACAAGGAAAAATCACCACTCTTCAGAACCTCAGCCAGCTTTTGTTTTCAGCAGGGAAAGAGGGAAAACAAATATTGAGATTTAATTTAAATCACTGATCTCATTTATAAAATTATTTCAGTCATGTTTATTATACTTAGTCATATTTATTAAAGTGAGGCTACACTTTTCAATGACTCTTCCCATCTTTGTCCTTCACCCCTCCCTTCCAGGGGGAAGATGCTCCAGTTGGGAGCTTTGACTTAAACACTACAAGTCTCCACACCAGCACAGTGAAATCATTCCTAGAGTTTTCTTTTCCACAAGGAAGTTGAATTGGGTGCCAGTGCTCAGATCTTCCATGTTTCTACCATATGTTCTAACACATAGCCTGGATTTAGAAGCGAAAACATCTTTGTGGAGGAAGGAAAGACTGTAAAAGTTAAACCCTCTCTGTGTTCAATACTGAAGAAAGTAAACTTGGTGTAAGGAATATGGAACAGAAGCTGTAATTTGAATTTTCAGGGCTCATATTCACCTGACTCATAATTGACATGAAAATATTCAGAAGCATCGAGAATAAAGGTTAGAAAAAACCCCACCTGGCATCATATCTGCCAGTGAGAGAAGGCACAACAAAGAAACCCCAAGGGATGGGAACATTCCTCCCCCTGCAGAGCCAGGACAGTTCCTGACAGGGACATGCAACTGCACAGACAGGGAATGGGGACCTGGAAAAGGAAACCATAGCACTGATCATCTTCCAAAGTGTCTCCAATCCACTGCCCTTGGGTTTGGGAAGCTCTGTGAAGGAGAATGAAGATGTGTGTGCTCCATGTCAGCAAAATGAGAGCCAGGAAACACCAAATTCCAAGTGCAGGTGTACAATTATTTCAGTTTAAGGAGGTGACAGCAAAATGAAGCTCTAAAAATCTCCAGAAGAAAACGAAACAACTCATAGGGGTGTCATGGAATGGCCTTTAGTCTGGCCTTCTTTTTCTCATATTCTTCTCTTTTGCATTCACTAAAAAGCAGAATAGCCTGAAGGGAAGCTCAGCCTAAGGAGGAACCCAGCTGGAACCAGGATCCTGCTCCCCCTGGATCCAAAGCTCCAGGCACCACATCCAGACGTCCCTTCCCTTGTTCCCTGCCAGGAGCACTGAATCCAACACTATTCCAAGCCAGCTTTTACCTGGGATCCAGCTGCAGGAAAGGTGACTCCTTCTTCTTTTAAAGACTTGATAGTTGCAGATATTAAGCTACACTGAGGGTCTTTCTGAAATTCTTCTGACCACTCCACCATGAGGGTTTTGAGCTTCTCACACACTTTTGGATGAGCCTGGAAGACAAAATTGCACAGGGATGCCTGAACCTCACAATGAACACAAAGAGTTGTTCCCTCTCAGTAAAACTTTAGTATCAAGACCATTTTAATGCAAATATCCTTAACCATCAGTAATTGTGTTGATTACAAACATTTGGGAAACAGTCCAGAATATATGGCCTTTTACACACTGATGTGATATTACAAGGTAATGTGCAGAGCATTCCACTGGAAAGCCAGAGCCTTCCAACACCATCTTTCCAGTGCAGCAGAGGCTGAAAGCAGTTCAGATTTCCCTGACTCTTCCAAAGAACTGGGTGTTTGGAATCAGGGCTCCTTCCTCCCTTATCCAAGAAATCCTCCAAGGCAAATTCTCTTGGCGCGGCTCCTCCAGGCAGCTCACCTACCCACAGTGCTGGGATCTCAAATTCACTTTGAGGTGGCTAAGGAAGGGTTAAAAGTCAAACTATTTGACTTTTCAAATGTTTCAACCTCACTAATTTTGGAGAAATTCAGGCCACGTACCACACTTATCCCAAATTCCTGCCCCTCTGTGTTAGTTACCCTCCATTTTACCCCAATTTCCTCTTCATTCCTTGTGTTATTCCCCTCCCAACCACCCAACTTGGTCTAATTAATGTAAGACACTGTCTTTCCCCACCAGAGAATGCCCCTTCCCCACCTTTCCTGACCCCTGCAGTTCCTCCTCAGGTGCCAGAACACATTTCTCCCAGCAGAGAGACTCTCACAAAGCCCTGATCTTTGAACCACGTCCGTGTCTCCTCAAATCAGGCTCTCCCACAGAAAGGAATGACCCACAGGGCCCCCCAGCTCACGGCACAGTTTATGCTCCTCAACTGGGACCTCAGGGCAGGGATGGGCTGAGACATTTGCCTGGAGTGGGGGCAAACCAAGCTCGAGTTCATGCCCTGCCTGCAATTCCTCTGCTCCCACCTCCTTCTCCAGCCTCTGCATAAAAGCAGTGCTGGCCAAGATTCCTTATCCGAGGCATCAGCTCCCACTGGAAGCCTGGAAACATATCACGAGCAGTGAGAACATTCACAAGTGCCTTTAATTCAGAGTAAAGACACAGCCTGGCGGGCTCAGTGCCAGCACAGAGACCTTCGTTACACCTGCCCGGGCCATTTTCTCCTGCAGGATAAGGACAAGTACAATTCCATGTGTCCCCTGCCAATTATTCCCCGCGTGGGCAGGGATGGGATGAGACACCAGGAACTCCCAGCACCACCCTGAGCTCTCCCCAGCAGACCATTCCCCCATGGAATTCTGGCTTTCCGGGGCCATCCCGGAGCGCTGTTGGCCTGTGAAGGTCAGAGTTCTGGTTCACCCTGGGCCGTGGATAACGAGGGAAGGGGAGCACTTGGAGACCTATTTTTCCACAGAAAGCAAGAAGCAGGAGAGCTGTGAACTCATTTTGCTTCCCAGCAATTTTATTAGTTTCCTTAATTGCTTTGCTCAACCTCTGATGATTGCAGGGCTCCCACGTAGCTGAAAACTCCTTTTTAACCCATTAATTTCATTTTAATTAAAACCGCTCATGTCATGCTTTAAAACTTTGGGGTATTACCAGCTGTCACTTCTTCCAGGCATTATTTTTGACAGTGAAAATTCAAGTACACAAATTCCAGTGAAAACACAAAGAGCAGTTCCTGTAGTTGCACCAAAACTAGAAAATGCGTGTTAACTAGAACATTATTTTTGCCAATTCTTTGAAGTCACCAACACAATCCTCTCCCAGCATTTAAGGTTGTAAAGCATTACCTTATTGATTATGCCCCGAGCTTCAGTGGCAAAATCCCGGGAACACACTTCCAAGTGAAAGATTTTCCCACAGTTGGACACACAGGCTCCTAAAAGCTGAAAACAGAAAACCGGTTGTGAAAAAGCATGAAAACAGTGAAAATCATCCCAAGTAAGAGCTCAGTTCAACCCTCTGCTCAGCACACATGCTCTGGTGCACTGAGGTATTAACTGATTGAATAATCTGAGCGATAAAATATGGATTACATAAAGAATATCCTTTTTTTTTTTGAAATAGTGGGGATTTACTCACTGTAAGCGCTTGCAAAGCCACGTGGGGAACCTTATGATTTACTCTCTTCATGATGGCTTTGAGGCAATCCTTGGCCCTGCCAGAGGAACAGAGAGATGATCAGGGATACTTGGGAGGGACAGCAGGAGCAGGACCAGACACTCCACCAGGATCAGCAACATCCTGGGGCTGTGGAAAAACATGTCACCAACCCTGCACTGCTGCCAGGGCTGGGGCAGGACCAGATTACACAACCTGGGAGTTCCCATGTGGGAACGGGCTCCAATCCTGCCCTGCATCCAGGGGCACCATGGCAGGGAATGCACCAAGGGGAGGGAATGGATTGGAGAGAGACAATGAAAGAAATGGCACCATGAAAAAGGTGATTAATAAATGGTCATAATGGTCATTTTAGTGGTCATGGCAAAGGATTTCACCTCCAAGCTGTGCTGCTCCAGCCCTTGGATCCCCCTTTCCAAACCCTGAGGACACAAAGGTTTTATAATTTCATTCAGCACAATCTGAGGTGGGTATGGAAAAACAAATAGCATTTTAAATGTTTCTGCCCCGGAGTTTTACCCCCTAAATGAGCGTTAATGGCAGCAGGAGCTGTACAGGCTCAGACAGATGAAAAGCTTCATTAACATTCATATTTGGAACTCCTAAAAACATGAAATCCCCATGAAAAAGCTGATGCAGCATTTTTAACACTAATAACACTTGAGCTGCTGTATTAGCAAAGTACAGAAAAGCCTCTGTGCCACAAAAATATACTTTTAGTCCTAATATTTTTATCCTAATTCACGTACAAACAATCCCACAAGTCAACTTAGTTGATTTCAAGTGATATATTTATTAAGGGACGCAGCAATATTTATTGTTTTCATATATAATTATTTGCATGATATAATTATTCGTTATTATCTTAGTGATGGGCAGGAGGGATGAAAAGTATCCAAAACTGAAGTAATTTTAAAATTCACAATTTATCACTCAAAAAAATTACCTTAAAATTCAGCAAGGTACCTTAAAATCCAGCATCTTCTGGCCATTGTAAGATCACTGAAATTCCACTTGTATTCCAGGATTACCACTCAAGTTAAACTGATTCCAACTGATCTGTGTTTTGATCCCTATTTTTCCCCCTTTTCTCCTTCCTCAGTCCCATTTTTCCTCCTGATCAAAGACAAATTTTCCTCAGAAATAGCCAATTGCACAGTAACCACCTCCCTCTCTCCTCCTGGCACAGTCCCTCTCAAAACTGGGGTCAAATCATTACACAGGAATAAGTTGGGCTGCTGTGCAGAATTCCAGAAAAAAACTGGAATGCACTCAGCGAATCCTGCTGGAATATTTCTTCCAAAGAACTTCAGAGCCATCTCCATTGTACATGGACTTGTAGAATGTGAGCCTTTAGAGAGTGTCCTCTCTGGAATGTCCTTCACGCCATCACAGAATTCCACGGAATTCTGAGGCACAACTCACCCGTTAGGAGTGCTCCCAACTTTGTCACATATATCCATGATAAGCCCCCAGTCCTCACTGGTGTTGTATTCATTTGTAGCTTTTTCTGGAAAGAAAAACAAGATTCAGTAAGGGTAAGATTCTAGACAACCATCCTATCAAATTAGTTAATATTAATTAATATTTGATGGAATCTGGGCATGGGTTGGGTTGGAAGGGACCTTAAAGCTCCTCTTGTTCCACGCCCCGCCATGGGCAGGACACTCATTTTTAGAGATAAACTGATAAGGCTTAATGTTATTTAGTTGTAGTTTCAGTTTTTATTAGTCAGGTTATTTTAATCCCATGTAAATATTGCAGCTGAATTTTATAAGCAGCAAATTAACAATTTTATACCTTGAATTCACTGCCTTAAGATTTCATTTTAACCTGACAACTGGGTATTTTAACAAAATTCAAAGATAAGTGCTTTTAGATTCTTTTACTTTGGTCCTCCAGTGTCCCAAATGCCTATTGTTCCAGACATAAAACAAAAGGAAATGTGCAATTCTGACCAGAGTTTCTCTACACAAGCTGGAATAACCTCTTGGAGGGAACAAACATTATCTTGTAACCATGTCCTGCAGCACAAAGTTACCCCAAAATGGCATCGTGGCTCAATTTTCTTTTCAGTGCAACAATACTTTAGGACATTAACAAAAATCTCATTGATGTTGCTGCAACTAAATTAGTTCCTCCAATTTTAAATATTTGAATACTGCATTTATGAAAAACAAAATCAAATCAAACCAAATCAGCCCCCGGAGGCTGGAGAGTCCCTGGATGTACAAACCCCAGTACTGGACAACCCTGGAAGGTTCTAAGGAAGTGTTTGTGCATAAAGGTTAGGTCTGGGCTTTCCTGGGAAGCTTTGTACTGAAGTTTTCCTGGACCCTGAGTGGAAATCATGCCCAGCTCTGTCTGCCACGACTGAAATAATTCCAATTCTTCCAGTGGCTACAGGAAGGTTTGACGTTCACAGGTGTCACCAGGGAGTTTTCACCTCAGAACTGCGGGGTCATTGATGGGGGGAGACTTCCAAGACCATCGAGCCCACCCTGTGCCCGGTGCCCACCCTGTGCCCGATGCCCACCCTGTCCCCCAGCCCAGAGCACTCAGTGCCACGGCCAGTCCTGCCTTGGGCACCTCCAGGGCTGGGCACTCCAAACCTCCCTGGGCAGCCCCTGCCAAGGCCTCCCCACCCTTTCCAGGAGGAAATTCCTCCTGCTGTCCCACCTGCCCCTGCCCTGGCCCAGCCTGAGGCCGTTCCCTCTCCTCCTGTCCCTGTGCCCTGGGAGCAGAGCCCAATCCCACCTGGATCCATCAGGGACTGGCAGAGCCAGAAGGTCCCCCCTGAGCCCCCTTTTCTCCAGGCTGAGCCCCCCCAGCTCCCTCAGCCGCTCCTGCTGCTCCAGCCCCTTCCCAACGCCTCCCTGCTCCAAGCTCTCCCAGCTCTGGAGACTCCCTTCCCTCCCAGCACAACAAACTGAACACCACCTGCTTTCCTGCTTAACACAAAGGATTTTGAAGGATTGCTCCTTCCCAGATGCTCAGACATGGACTTTGATCAGGAGGAACAGATGTGAGAGGATGCATCTTCCAAAATTTTTTCCGTGCTAAACTTCACAAACACGCTCTGACTGATCCTCTGCATCCCTCCAGCTAATGAGGGAACGCCAGAGCTGAGTTCACTTTTACAGAAATAACAATAAAAGCAAAACATGCTGCTTGGTATATTTTTAAATCTGTGCAGAACGAAGCCACAATTCATTATTTTTAAGTGGGTGAGCTCCCTGAGCTGACTTGCAGCTGCAGGAGGAACTGTGCCAGCCCAGGAGGGGAGAGAGCCCTGGCTGAGCAGCTGGGAAGGGGCTGGGAATTGTTCGCTGCTATTTCTGCCAAGAGGAGAAGGGCTCGTGGAGCTCCTGCCTCCAAACACTGTCACAGCTTGGCTGGGGAAGTGGGGAATGCTTTACCACTGAGGGAAGTTTTTCAGGATCATCCCTCTACCACACAAAGCCAAAGCCAAGCTGAATGTCATGGAATCATGGAATGGTTTGGGTGGGAAGGACCTCAAAGCCCACACAGTGCCACCTCCTGCCATGGGCAGGGACACCTCCCACCAGCCCAGGTGGCTCCAAGCCCCGTCCAACCTGCCCTTGGACACTCCCAGGGATCCAGGGGCAGCCACAGCTTCTCTGCCCACCCAGTGCCAGGGCCTGCCCACCCTCCCAGCCACCAATTCCTTCCCAATATCCCCCCCATCCCTGCCCTCTGGCAGTGGGAAGCCATTCCCTGCGTCCTGTCCCTCCATGCCTTGTCCCCAGTCCCTCTCCAGCTCTCCTGGAGCCCCTTTAGGCACTGGAAGGGGCTGGAAGGTCTCCCTGGAGCCTTCCCTTCTCCAGGATCAACAAATTCCATACTCTTTCCTCTTCCCCCTGGGAAGGTGCTCCAGCCCTCTATCCCAGCTAACTGCACTATTTATTTTCCCTTTTTTCCCAAGCAAGGGATGGGTTACACACTGAAATAAGACCAAAGCATGGCAATTGGGCTGCTTACAGCTTTTTGTGGTATCTAAGTATCTTCCTGCTAGTGAGCTCCCTAAAACACACACACGGTATTGAAAATGAGTATGAAATGAGGCATGATGTTCTTAAGACATATAATACTGAGGATTGCACCCAGGTAACATGTGGCAATCCTCAAATCCTCTGTTTCCACATTTTCCAACACCATGTCCTCACTGTGGTCTGGTGACCAGTACTCAGAGACGGAAACATCACATTGAAAGTTACCAAGTCACATGATATATATACATAATAAAATATACCTCGTAATTAAAAACAGAAGTAGTGGGGCTCTGAGATGGTAAAAAATAACCAAGGTCTGGCTGGGGGAGCAGGTCAATAATAATCTCAAAACTGAGAAAGAAGTGCCATAAAAATGCAAACTCAGTGTAGGGATTTCATCAGTCAGGTCCAGGCAAAGCCATGGACAAAATCTGGAAAATACTGTCCTACAATTCAAGAGGGAGAGAAACACCAAAGCAACACCCAAAAAAAGCCCACTTAGCCTTCCCTCAAATAGCCTCAAGATTTTAGATCAAACAGTGAAGACAAGGATTATTCCAGACCGAGACATGAAGGGGAAATGTGGAGAATTTTAAAAGAAAGCAGCGGCATCGCACCGAGGATTGATCTAAAATTGTCTGCTCAGATCACAGGGAAACATTCCAGAGGATGGCACGTTATCCACAGCTCTTGGATCACTCCACAATTAATGCCAAGCAGTCTAACGAGGGTGGATTTGTGCCCTGAGTGCCTCAAAAATCAGTGTGGAAATCACATTAATACATCCTGGCTGACCCTGACAGCAGGGGAGGCTTTTATAGGGAAGCTGGAAAAGGTAAAAGGAACGCAAAATTAAAGAAAAAATAAATAACAAAAAATAGTTTGAAAGAAATAATAAAAAATAATAATTAAAAAATAAAAAAAGGAAGTAAAACATAAGAGAATAAAAGGAAAGGAACAGAATAAAATAAAAGGAAATAATAAAAAGTAAATAAAACATAATAAATAACAATAAAAATAATAAACAATAAAAGGAACATAAAATTAAAAATAAATAATAGAAAACATACAAAAAAAGGTAAATAAAACGTAAGGGAAATGTAAACCCTTGAGGGCTGGATTACATGGGCAAAGGAACAGCCAGTGGGACAAAATGTCAATTCCCACAGTCAGTAAAAGATTCCCTTGGAAAACAAGTGCTCAGCAGCTGGAAACCAGAGGAGAACGAGGACACTCAGCTCCAGGACAAGAGCACAAAGGCAAAGGTAAAGGCAAATCCAGTCCTGCAATGAAACATCTCACAGGGAAACATGGAATGTTATCACACAACTTCTCAGCAATCCCCGATCCGACGTGGAATTCTGGATGCCAGCCAAACCACAGGGAAAACACTTCCTGCTCCCGTGGGCCTGTCAACAACCTTGGGAAAGAAGGGTAAGTAAACAGAGGATCCAAGGAATTGGTTTGTTCCATGTTTATGGGAAAAGGAAGGACAATGCTGGGAAGATTGCAAGTGCACATGGACTGGGAGTAGATCCAGGCAGGAAATTTAGACCTTCTAAAAGCTTCGCAGGCTCCTCTCAGTAAGAAAAGCAGACAAAGGAACACCCATTCCACTAAAACACTTTTCCATGGGTTTATCCTGTGATACAGTAAAGCAGCCCAAGCAGATCCAAGGATTTGACACCCTGTTGGAAGGCAAACGTGGCCTTGGAACCACGGGAGCAAATCCAGCTGTGGCACAGGACAAGCACATCTGCCAGGTGTCCCAGGGAAAGGGCAGCACTGGATGTGCCTACTTGCTGCTCCTGCAAAAGGCACCAAACTTCCAAACCCATCCCCTCCCGAGAAGACCCAACTCCCCAGCCACGTATTTGCTCCTGGCAAATGAGCTGTCCACAAGAACCAGCTCAGTGGTGACTCACCCCCCCCCCCAACCTGGATGCTGCCATGGAAAGGAGGGTCTCTGCACTACCATCAGCAGCTGGGCTCAACTATTTCCTTGGAGTGTATCTTTTTTACAAGAAAAAAATGTAAAGCAAGTTAAATCCGGACAGATACACATTAGGAGAGCAAAAAAACACTCATACAAATAATGAAAATTGAAGTACAGACCATCCACATGTGAGCATTCTGGATGGCCTAACTTACAACAGAATAACAATTATTTTTAAAAGCTTCTAGTGACAAATCGTTCCTGGCAAAGGACTGCCAGACTTGGCTTCAATAATTCAAGCTCCTATTCTGTTGCACTTGTTTAAATGCAGTAAGTGATAAGAAAAAATTACAAATAATTAATATTCAAATGTGAAATAAGAGATTTTACACTCGGTAAAACTTATGAAACTGAAAGTAAACAGACTTCCATTTTTTTACTTCTGCAGCCTAGAAGTCCTTGAAACATTGTTAAAGAATGCTGCCCAGCTGGGAGTTCAAAAAAATGCACTTGTACAAACGGATCAGTTTGAGCCACAGGAAAGGTGAGTCTGGTCAAACACACATCAAACTGCTCCAGGACTTTGAAATAAGGAATCAAAACAAATAAAGCAAGAAAACAGGTCAACTCGTACTCCACAAAACAGAGGTGGTGTGGGAACAGGAGCACTCACAACAACCTCGTCCCTTTGTTCACAGCCTGGCCTTGACAAAAATCCCAGGAATGCCGAATTCTTCTCTTCCCTAAGATCCCAGCCTGACAGGGGATGTAAATCTGAGCGTGGTGTGTCACTTCTCTGGCGTGCGAGGGGCATTGTGCAACAGAAGGCAGAGTTCCTTCGCCACTCCAGCGGGCACGAGTAGGGGCAGGAGCACAACCAAAACAACTGAGTCATCGTGCCCAGGCGGAGGGGGTTCTGTAAGCACAGGATCGCCGAGGGGCCGGCAGGGACACCCCAAATCCCCCCCGTGTGCCAGGGCCATTCCAGGGCCTGTGGGGAAGCTGGAAGGATAATGCGACCAATTCCACCCAAGAAATTCCATCCACCAATTCCACAACCAGCCCCGGAGCCCCTGCAAGCGCCGCAGGGTCACGGCAGGGCAGGAGGCACCAGGACACCTCAGACGTGCTGGACGAGCTGGAAAACTTCAGGAGTCAGAGCAGGACGGGGCACAAACCACTCACTCTAAGGCTGCTGAGGAGCGGAGGGGCTGCTCCCCCTCGGGGACAGAGCCCACCACGGTGGGAGGAGAAATCCCAGAATCCCTGAGGCTGGAAAAGCCCTCTCAGCCCCCGGAGCCCACCCTGTGCCCGATGCCCACCTTGTGCCCCAGCCCAGAGCACTCAGTGCCACGGCCAGTCCTGCCTTGGGCACCTCCAGGGCTGGGCACTCCAAACCTCCCTGGGCAGCCCCTGCCAAGGCCTCACCACCCTTTCCAGGAGGAAATTCCTCCTGCTGTCCCACCTGCCCCTGCCCTGGCCCAGCCTGAGGCCGTTCCCTCTCCTCCTGTCCCTGTGCCCTGGGAGCAGAGCCCAATCCCACCTGGATCCAGCAGGGACTGGCAGAGCCAGAAGGTCCCCCCTGAGCCTCCTTTTCTCCAGGCTGAGCCCCCCCAGCTCCCTCAGCCGCTCCTGCTGCTCCAGCCCCTTCCCAGCTCCCTTCCCTTCCCTGCACACGCTCCAGCCCCTCCGTGTCCCTCCTGTCTGGGGGTCCCAGACGTGCCCTCAACGCTGGAGGTGCCCCGGCAGTGTCAGGGCAGGGCCGGGCCGGGCGCGGGGCCGCGGGGCAGGAGCAGGGGAGGGAGGGGCGGGAGGAGAGGAGGGAGCCGCGGCGCCGTCCCCCGATAACCCCAGTGTCCCCCGTGCGGGTTTCCGCCCCGGTCCCCCCGGCTCACCCACGTCCTGCTCGAAGGGGTTGGCTGCGAACAGCGGCATCGCGGCCGCTCCCGCCGTGGCGCCTCCGCCACCGCCACAGCCTCGGCCCGGCCCGCGGGGCCGCCCCGACGCG
>VWZG01009725.1:156931-176467 GCA_013396735.1 Grallaria varia
CTGGCTGTGGGGTCTGCCTGGCTGTGGGGTCTGTCTGGCTGTGGGGTCTGGCTGTGGCGTTTGTCAGGCTGTGGGGTTTGCCTGGCTGTGGGGTCAGGCTGTGGGCAGTGTGTCTCTGGGCAGGGCATGCAGCTTTTTGGGGTGTGTGGCTGCGGGGCCGTGCCCACCTCGGGGTCACCTGTGCCCCCAGGAGGGAGGGCCCCAAAAGCCCTTTCTGGGCACACTGAGGGCCACTTGTCACCATCCCCTTTGTGGGGGCTGGCGGGGACCCCGCGGCTCCAGCCCTGTGTGCCCCTTCCCCTGAGGAACACTGTGCTCTGTCCCCAGCACCTTTGGAATGTGCTCCATCATCCCTGGGGAGCTGACCCCGCTGCTGAGCTCAGGGCTCCGGGAACAGGGAGGGGAGCAGCGCAGGGGCCGGGGCCGTGCAAAGGGCAGCAATGGGGGAATAATCAGAGGCATCTCCAAGGTCCCTTCCAAGCCATTCTGAGATTCCTGAAAGCTCCCTCTGTGAGTCACTGACGCTCTCCTGCCCACTCACCTCCAAGCTGAGAGGCCACATTCCTTTCCTCTGCAGTACCAAAGTAGTCACAGCACATAGGAAAGGAAAGCTAAAGATACACAAGTTTCACTTAAACCCTGAAAAAAAATATGGTTTTGCCACGTTTTGTAAGGAATTTTATTTGACGTATTAGAATTGGAAATTTTATTTGAAGAACTCACTGATGTTGCTTCAAAACGTTAGCAGAGTTCATATTTTTGAACGTTTTGTACATGAAAACACTGATTTTAGATCATCTGTACTTTTTTTTTCTTTTTTGGAGTCTGAAATTGCATTAAAATCGTCCGGGTCGGAAGAGACCTTTACGTGCATCAAGTCCCAGTGGCTGAGGAGATGGTGGAGGTGCAGTTCGCGTTTCTCCTGCCTGGCTGTCCCTTCTTTCCCGTTTCCCATGGATTCGGGATGCCTGCAGGTGGCGCAGTTGCACCGCATTCCCGGCCATCCTCCTCCATCCCCAGCTAACTGCTCGGAATGCACTCGGTCAGCTTTTTAAGGCAAAATGGAGCGTCTTTCCCGCGGTCCTAAATTCCCTAATTACCCCGAAACTTCTAATTTCACTTAATGAATCAGACCGAGAGTGGTACTAATTAGTTTAATTGCCTTAAAAAGGGAAGGACGAGCCCATTTGTGCAGAAGATCCCTAAGCACTGATGTTGTCTGGCTGAAGCAGGGAATTGTAATGGATCCTGTGGAATTCCGGATGGTGAGTTTTGTCCTTTATTAACTCCGGGGATCACACGTGGCACAACAACCACAGCAGCTGCACCTGGAAATGGATGGGTGCCTCTTCCATTTCCGTTGGCTTTGTCACCTTCAGTCAAATTTCACACATTATCATGGACTTTTGCTCCATTTCCTCACCTGGTCATGGGGGGACAATGCATCCAACACGTGTGGGTCCTCCTGGGAATGAAAGATTGGGAAGGATCATCCATTGGTTCAAGCAGTAGAACATTCAGTTTGGAAGCATCTCCAGAGTTTCTGCTCTGGGTGACACCACAGCCGAAGCCACAGGACAATTCCCAATGGGAAAATCCCACAGTAAATGGTAAAACCCACAGTACCAATAAGACCTGGGAAGAGAAAAGAAAATACCAGGGTACTGTCAGTTATCCAGGAACAAAGTATTC
This sequence comes from Grallaria varia, assembly GCA_013396735.1. Lineage (NCBI taxonomy): Eukaryota > Metazoa > Chordata > Aves > Passeriformes > Formicariidae > Grallaria > Grallaria varia. Next base: position 158,624 of record VWZG01009725.1, read on the forward strand.
ATTAAGGAAGAGCAGGAAGCACTTGGGAGGAAGGCAGGGAAATGCTATTAGAAAATCAGTTATTTCTAAACCTGTTTCTCCAGGCTCCAGTCTGGGGATCCATTTATCCCCGTGCCCCCCGTGTTCCAGCTGTTTTACCATCATTAGGACCAGCCACCTGCAGTTTTGGTGTCCATATCCCTGATGGATCTGGGGAATCCATAGGAAGTTGGTGCTTCCTCCTCCTCACCTCCGTGTCCCACATCCAGGGGCCAGCTCAGCTTTCCCAGTGATGTGTTGCCACAATATTTAATCTCCAGCCCTGACTTTGGCAACAGATGTTCTGAGGGACAATTAGTACTCCCCAAAGTGCTTGAAAATCTCTGGGGGAGATCCCAGGAGGCTTTTCCTGGCGCACAGAAGCCGCTTGCTCCGGCTTCCAGCTTTGTTTTGGTTCGGGCTGGATTTCTCCAGCTGCCCTCTCGTTTACTTTGTGGTTTATTGGAATATTTGTTTCCTCTGTTTTTTTACACTGGTCTCTGCTCAGTGTTCCATGTGGGAATCACGTGGACAGAAAAGTGATGAAACAGGGAAATGCTGGAAGTAATTCCATGTGAAGCATTCCAAGATGTGAGTGAGGAGCTCTTGGGATGTGCTGGAACTTTTGGAACTGTAGATGAGGCTCGAGACACAGGCCTGGGTGAGAAACCCCCTCTTTAAAGTGTTAAAGTTATGTGTTTTTACAGCTCTGCTCCGCAGCTGGACAAGCTTTGTATCCGCCGGGATATTCCCACCCGGAAAACGACACTGCCTGAGAGGAGCGTGGAAACACTTGGGTGTTTTCAGTAACAAATGTCACTGCACGCACAGTCTGATCCCACTCACAGGGAACATTGCCTCGCTGGTTAAAGGCTTTGATTCATTCTTGTTCGTTATTTGCCTTTTGTTGCTCAGCTCAGGCCCTCGAGTTTCCTCACACCAGTGTCTCCGACACTTTTCCACATGTGGCTGTTGGAAGCACGTTGATGTTAACTGGAATACTTTTGTTTTTCTACTCATATTTTATTTTCTTGTACCTGTTGTTACACGGTGGAGTTCCTCTTCCTTACATCAACTGCCCCATGGGAGATGAATCCCATATTTTCCCCACTTCCATGCACAACACCCACCCAGCATCTACATGCAGCAGTCCCCTGGATGCAGGGAGACAATTCCAGTGGCAAAAGACTTGGTTAATGGACGGTGCCCTGGGTTCTTGTTGTCTCCTTCCAAAACTTAGCCTCAGCCAGGGCAGGGTTGTGCCAGCAGGATGGGCAGCTCCTTCTGGAGCAGCCAGAAAATCCAATATTTCCAAGTACAAGTGCTTGGCCCTGGCTTTTGTCTATGGGAATGCTGCAGCTCCTGGAGCCACAGCTCTTGACTCTCTGTTTCCAGTAGGGAACTCTGCAAAGAGTCACGGAATCATAGAGTGGTTCAGGTTGGAAGGGACATTAAGGATTATCCAGTGCCACCTCCTGCCGTGGGCAGGGATAACTTTCACTGTCCCAGGTTGCTCCAAGCCCTGTCCCACCTGGCCTTGGACACTTCCAGGGATCCAGGGGCAGCCACAGCTTCTCTGGGCACCCTGTGCCAGGGCCTGCCCACCCTCCTAGCCAGCAATTCCTTCCTGATATCCCTCTTGACCCTGCCTTCTGGCAGTTTAATCTCTAGTGCTGTCTGAGGTGTCCATCCACAAATCTTGGGAGAAGCTCTTCCAAACTTCTGGCATGTGTGGTGAGTGCTCCTGTAGCCCAGTACGTTTGCCTCAGAGGAGATTTAGTTCAGTGCTGGGCTATGTGGGGCATTTTGGTGCCCATCCCACATGGCAGCTGATGCTAAATTTTGTTGAGCCCCCAGCCCGGCCCCTGTCTGGGGGTGGTGTCCGGTGTGCAGTGTCCAGGGGGTGCGGGCAGTGCCATTGTGTCACAGCACAGGCCAAACTGGGGATCAGCCGCTTCCTCTGCCCAGCGCAGAGCTCAGTCTCCTTTCACCAGGAGCATTTATCCTGAATGGAAAGTGCCGGGACGGTGCTTTGCATCTCGTTATCCGGCCCGGCGCCCAGACAGCGTGTAAGCGATTCTCTCTGGGCCCAGCTTTGGCTCTGTCTGAGCCTCTGTCTGCAGGGCCAGGCCACCTCTGCCTTTATCCACCTCCCAGTATCCCCAAATCCCTCTTTTCTGCGCGCCCCTGGAGAGCGGCTCCTGCTTTTCAGAGCTGTGACACGGCTACACGTTGTTTTGGGATACTCATCCCAACTGAGGATCCAGATGTACAGCGCCTGGAAGCATAGAATTAACAAACAGTCTAGAATATGCAAATGTGCATTTTTAATTAGCTCTGGAGACATCCAACCACCTGCACGGGAGTGGGGAGCAGAGAGGGCAGGCAGCACAGCCCAGACAGTCGCGGGGGCAGGGAATGAAGCTCAGCATCAGCTGATTCCCAGTTCCAGACCGTGCCCAGTTTCTGCTGCCAAGCTGGTTCCAGTTCTCCACAGGAAAACAGCACAAACCAAAACAGAACCATGTCAGGAGCAGACCAGGGACACACACCAGGATTAACCCCCACCAGTGGGTTAATGTTCAGTGGGGCAGGGATGGATGGGGTGGGGAGGGAAAGCAATCGATGTGCTGAATCCTTTCCTAAATTGTATCAAAAAGCAGATTTTTCCTGCTGATTAAATTTTAATTTCCTGATAACGGAAGTGGGAGATGCTCAAAGAAGGAATTGCACAGACCATACCCCAGTCCTGCACTTCTGGTGTATTGAACAGTGGAGGCACATGAAGATCCACAGCTCGGGTGTAAGGCTTAGGGGTGGATCCACAGGCACCTCTGGAGATGAAGGCTCAATGAGAAGAGCTGCTCCTGGGATACATATCCATGTCTTTTCCCATCCCGTGGCGTTGGCAGGGACCAAGGTTGTCCCAGCCCTATAGCAGGGAGGCTCCTAAGGGAGCCCCGTCCTGCTCCCCATCCCCTCTGGCATCTTGTCTTCTGGGGTGTGTTCTGGGGAATTCTGCTTCCTCCAGAGTCAATTTCCAAAGGGACTAACGGAGCCTTTGGAAGGGATGAGGACCAGAAATACCCTTTGATCCCAAGAGGGATCCACTCACAGCAGAATCCTGTTGTACTTTGAGTGTAAGGACAGAGGATTGTTGTGGTACCCAGGTGGGATGCCAGGATGCTCCTGCCCCAGGATCAGCAATGGCAGGATGTCCCTGCCCCAGGATCAGCAATGGCAGGATGCTCCTGCCCCAGGATCAGCAATGCCAGGCTGTCCCTGCCCCAGAATCAGCAATTCCAGGCTGTCCCTGCCCCAGGATCAGCAATGGCAGGATCCTCCTGCCCCAGGATCAGCAATGCCAGGCTGTCCCTGCCCCAGAATCAGCAATTCCAGGCTGTCTCTGCCCCAGGATCAGCAATGGCAGGATGTCTCTGCCCCAGGATCAGTGCCCCTGTGTCAGTACAATTTGCCATGAATGCTGCATCACTGAAGTTTTCCTGAATTTCCCATTTTAACATCAGCTTTATGCAAATGTTTCCTCCAGTTTCCTAGTCCTGCTGTTTTGGTTTTTTTAACATAGTTCAAAGCTGCCACCGTGTGAGCTCAAGGAAATTCCCAGGTGCCCAGAACTGTCCTCTCTGGAGCAGAGCTGGGCAGGCCCCGCTCCCACTCCCACACCTGTCGGACCAGTAGGATGGGAGAGGCCTTGCCCGGGCTTTGTGGCTTCTGTCATGTTTATAAACCACCCGGAGATCTGAGAGAAAGGTTTACGAGTCCAAAACACCAAGTTGCCAAACTGTTTCTAACCTCATAAACACATCGTTTTACATTCAGGGAGACACCAAGGAGGGCAAGATCACACAGGTGGTCTGAGAGCAGTTGCCATCACCCATTCTGGGAGCTCCGAATGCAGAATTCCCTCTGTTTCTGCAAACCCAGCCTGGTGTTTTATCATGAATTGAATAAAAGCCTTTTTGCAGATATTTTCTGTGTTCTAAAATTGGAAACTCATTTGTTTTTAGCTGCCCTCCTCCTGCTTTTGTTTCTCTCTCTGTGCTCTATTCACGTGGCATTAGGACAAAGCTTCCTGGAAATAGGGACTGAAATGTGGGAATCAATTCAGCCTGGGCTCACTTTGTTCCTTTATTCACACAAACTGCAGCCAACGTGTTTGTTGGGGGGCCATTCATTGAAACATCATCCAAACAATTGTGCAGCTGAGCTAGGATCCTGTGGCTCAACTCCTGCTGCTTATGGACCTGCAGTGGGAAAGCAGGAATTGGCAGCCTGGGAGCCAGAGGTTTAGGAGATATTCATGGGCTATTTTGCAAACAGGGTGGGATGATCAGTAATTCATTAATAATAATTATTTTTTGTGCACTGGCAGAGCTTGCCCAGAGCAACCGTGGCTGCCCCTGGATCCCTGGAAGTGTCCAAGGCCAGGTTGGACGGGGCTTGGAGCAACCTGGGACTGTGGAAGGTGTCCTTGCCCGTAGCAGGGGGGATGGAGTGGGATAGGTTTTAAGGTCCTTTCCCACCCAAACCAGTCTGGGATTCCAGAACCAGAGGCAGCAGTGGGTGCATGGGCTGGAGCCATCCATGGCTTGGTGGCCATGGGCTGCTCTCCCGACCACCCTGGGCTTTCCATCCTGGGGAATGCTCAGCCTCAGCCCCCTGGTTCCCTCCAGGTTTCCCATCCCTTCCCTGAGCTGGTGCTTCCTGAGTTTTCCAACTGTAAAGGCAGGAGCTCCCCCAGCCCTGAGCAGAGCAAATCTCTCCTTGTGGAGTGTTTTGGAGGCACCTGCCCATGGATGCTCCTCACCAGGGCCAAAGGCAGAGGCTGGGAAGTGTCCATGTAATCCGTGGTGCTCCCGGCGGGGCTCCCTCCGAGACACAGGCTGCTATCCGAGCTGTGGGGGTGGTGCTGTTTAATATCTGAACAGAAGGCAAAATAATTACAGCTTAATCTAATGACTGACCCCTGGAAAGAGCCCCGGTGCTGTTCCCTGCTGGTGCTGGGTGTTGGATGCTCCCTATGGAGCAGTGAGTTGGCTGGAGGCTTGGCCACCGGCCCTTCTCCTTTCTCTGGAGGAAAGGCTTCTGGCATTTGTGAAAAATAGGGGGAAAAAAGCTAAAGGAAGAGAGCCAAGGTTTTTGAGGACTTGTTTAAATAATGGGAAAGCTGCTGCTGCCTGTTTTGTTTATGTCATCAAAAAAGGGCCCAGCTTTGAAGTTCCTCGTGAGCAACCACAATGTTGGCTTTAAGGCGCAGCAGGGCTGGGGTGCTGCAGGGCTTGCACCTTCCCAGAGCGCAGCATCCCTGGGGTCACTGCACCCAACACTGCCTGTGTCTGAACCAGGCTGCCGACCTCAGAACAAGCTGGTTATTTTTCATTATTAATATAATAAAAGAGGGCAAGAAGAGTAACATTTCCTTTCCCAAAAACATCTGCCATGCCTCCTCCTATGTCATGAAATGCCACTGTCATTCCAATCAAGCACAAACCAGGGCTGAGTGTTCTGGCTGTCACCAAACCACATCCTCCTGCTCTGAGACTTCCTCCAGGTACCAGGACTAGTTAATTAATTTAAAAAAACATTTCACTCTGTTCTGTAACAGTAAACCCTGAGTGATTCCATTATAATTCTAAAAATCATGAATATTTTCTTATGATAGACCTCATTTTCTGACCAATCCTCCATTCCCCTGAGCCGTTCTCCAGCCAGTGAGCAATTACCAGAGAAGGCAGGCGTGCAGTCCATCTTCTGGTTTACCTTGAGTTCCAAATCAATCCAAGCTGGATTCTATACACAGGATAAATATGTGTGAAATAGGGCAGGGCAGAGCTCTCCCAGCTGCTCTCCCACCACCAATGAAGCCAGGCAGGGAGAGTGGCAGAAGATTTCCCTGTGCCCTCATTGCCAGAAAAACATGTGGATGTGTAAAAGCCTGATCCAGACATGTTGGTATTGTCGAATAATTCCTGTTTAACCACTTCTGAGGCGCTGCATTTCCCCATCAAGCACTGGATGGGTCATTTGAATACCTACGCTCACACCTCCCTGTCTCTGATTCATGTGGAAACCCAAACTGTTCTTGGAAAAATCGTGGAATCCCAGACTGCTTTGGGTTGGAAAGGACCTTAAAGCTCATCAATTCCACCCCCTGCTGTGGGCACAGACACCTTTCAGCAGCCCAGGTTGCTCCAAGCCCTGTCCAACCTGGCCTTGGACACTTCCAGGGATGAGGAATCCACAACCTCTCTGGGCAACAGATAATAACTACAAGGAGTAACTGAGCGTGGGAGGTGAAATCCTGTGTTACCATGAGCTTTCACCTTCCAGAAGGTGTCATTTCCTTGCTGCTCCAGGAACAGACTTGTGTGACATTCACCTTGGGACACTGACTGGGTTTGGCCAATTTGGCTGAGAGGGGAGGAGGTGCTGGTAGTGCCTGCTGGGCTGAGCGGGATCCAGAGGTGGAACTACCCAAAAATGAGGGGAGGAGGTGCTGGTGGTGCCTGCTGGGCTGAGCGGGATCCAGAGGTGGAACTACCCAAAAACGAGCAGTGTCTTGTCTGTTGTAAAACTGCTGTGAAGCAGCTCTGTGGTTAAAGCAGCACAGGTCCTGTTTCCTGTGCACCTCCCTGCTCCCAATCCCTGCTGTGGGCTGCAGCTGAGCTGCTCCAGGGTGACTCTGGGCAGGATCTGGCTCACCAGACCACGCTGGTGTTGGGATGTGGCACCTGAATCCATGAGAAAGTGCCACACCAGGTTGCACAGCTCTGTGCCTCCTGCTTCTCACTGTGCTCAACTCCTGGGACGCAGTCCTGGGGCTCCTGGAGCTCTCAGCTCTATCCTTTCATCCCTACGATGCCACTTGCGGATTGATGGATCCCAGAAGGTGCTGGAAAGACTCCACCTCTTCAGCAGGGTTTTCCAGTAGCTTCATTAACACCAGTGCTAATGATCTGTGTGACTGGCAGTGGAGTTTCCCTTGTTTCAGGGCAGGGCTGGATGGGCTCAGGACAGGACAGGGCTCTGGTGGCCCAGGTCACCTCCCAAAGCCCAGCAGGATGGCAGTGCCATGGGCCACTGTCCTTTCCATGAGGAAAGAACACTCCCTGGAAAAAGCTGGAGGAATGTCACTGGCTACATTCTACATCTGTTCCATCTCAGAATAATTTTTTTTAACCTCTGAAGATACAAGGGAAAATATGTGAAGGAGATGGAGACGTGCCAGTACTTCCAGCTCATTATAAGCACAGAACTGTTGCTTATAGCACTTTTTGGAGCAGAGAGCAGTCTGGTTTTAAATCCCTCAAGCAATGAGGAATCATGTCCTCACCAATGGAAATCGTTCCTCGGTGGAGAGTTTACTAATTAAAAAAGTTTCAGCTTGAAAGCCAGTCTAAATTTCCTCCCTTTACATAATGTTCTGTCTGCTTTCTGAGGGCATTGCTGGCGAGGGGGTCACCCCAATGTTTTTCCTGCTCTCAGGGAGTGAAGCCCAGGGCTGGGTGTGCTCCCAGCTGGAGGGATGCAGGACACGGGGCAGGGGCAGCAGGAATTGGAATTGTTGTACAGGATGCTGAAGGTTTGTTTTTTTTTTTTTTCCTATTTAAAGGCAGTGTTGCATTTGAGAGGGAAAGGTGAGGCCAAGGGCAAGTGATGATCTGCAGATTGGCCACGCTGGGGACCTGCAGAGCATGTGCCACCCATTCCTGGTGGAACTGGTGGGTGATGCTGAGAGGGGTGTGGCAAATGACTCTGCCACAAGAGAGGTGGCAGATGTGGCCCTTCTGTGCCCAACCCACTCTATGGCCAGCCCCTGCTCCACCACCAAAGCACAAATGCACTAAAAAAGGCTCTTTTCCAGCCACTGCTCTTCCTTTGGAAGGAAGGAACTTTGTGCGGTACAAGGACTTGGGGGACTTGGGGGACAGAGGGACTTGGTCAGGATGAGCCATCCCCAGTCTTGTGTGACGATGAGCACCCAGTGAAGTGAATGGAGAAGACCCAGAGCATGAGGAATGAGGCAGCTGTGCCTGGAGACAACACAGATATGTATGAGTGCTACCAAGATTAGGGTTTAATTAAATTCCTGCGAGATTTTTGGGTCTTCATAAAGTTCCTTTGAGCTCTCTGCCAACTGGGATACGCTCGCTGGCTGTGGAATAGAAAAGCAAGTGGTGTTGTGTTTGCAAATACATTTTCTAATGCATGCAAGTGCTGACTATGCAAAAGGCTCCCTGGTTTCCACGATTAACAAAATTACAAAAGCACAAAGGGCGGCAGTTCTTCTTGTTTTCGACTATCCTTTAAAAACAAGAGATGGATCAAAGTATCCTGTGATTAAGTTCATTAATCACACCCACATCGTGAAAACCCATCGACTCCTGTGAACTCGCAGAGGGAGGGCGTGAGGGCTGGCCAGGGTGGATCCTCTGTGGGCTGGCTGTTTATTTACTTGTTTTTCCCAACGCAGGCCCTAATGGGGTGGCATGGCCAGCGGGCAGGGATGGCTCTGGCCAGGAGCAGCCGGGTGGGCGAGAACCAGCAAAGTCCCTGCCCGGCCCTTGGGCTTGGGATGTGCAAAACTCTGTTGCTTTCATCCTGTTCTGGGGTAAATCCTGGGAAGTGCAGCACTGAGCTTCAGGGGAGGGGGCAGAGGGCAGGATGGGCACCGGGATGTCTGTCCTGGGCGGTGGTGCCCTGGAAACCCCCTTCAGGAGCAGGATTCCCTGTTGTGCTGCCTCCATAGGGTTTGTACTGTTGCTTTTAATCCCATGCTTTGTCCTTGTCAACACAGCACTGGCTTATCTAACACACAGACCTTTTATCTTCCCAATATCCCATCTAACCCTGCCCTCTGACAGTGGGAAGCCATTCCCTGTGTCCATCCCCTGTCCAAAATCCCTCTCCAGCTCTCCTGGAGCCCTTTTGGGCCCTGGAAGGGGCTCTCAGGTCTCCCTTATCTGTATGTCTCTCTATCTGGGGAGTGAGAGCCATCAGAGAGGGACACCCCGATGGTCCCTCTGTGCTCAGCCCCCTTGTCACACCCGTCTCAAAGGCTCCTGGAAATGTGCTCCCTGGGACCTCAGAGCAGCCCTGCTGGACATGTGCTAAAGCACTTGGAAAATCCAACAGCAAGCTGACCATTGCATTCCCAAGCTGGTGGATCAGCCAGAGAGGGATTCAGCGCTTGGCTCCATCCCTACAAGTGGCATCTGACTGCAGGAGGTACAGCCGTGCTTCTCCGAGTGATGGAGCTGGAGGAGCTTCCAACCAGCCTGGAAACCACCACCACCCATGTGGGATACAAATGTCCCCTGCTCTGTTTAACAAAAACCAGCTTTTTTGGCTCCTGACAACGAAGTGAACACGGGGAGGAGTTTATTGCACTGAGGGTCCTGCCTGTCCTTGGGCACAGAGTGACTGCCCTGGGCTCTGGACAAAGACATCCCAGGATGAGCTGCCCATCCCAGCATGGACCAGGCTGGCCTCCGTCTTGCTCCTTTGCCAACCAGCCCACAGGTGCCATTCTCTGGAGGGGACCCGGCTCGGTGACCGTGAAGATTGGGAAGATTGGGAAGATGATAATTTTGTACATGCCAAAAGTGTTTCTCCAGCCCACCCCCCCCAGATTTAACCACAACCAGAGATGGAAACACCCGATCCGGGGTGGACTGGCAGCACACTGTGAATGCGTGCCCAGGGAGGTGGTGTTGTTCGGTGGGTGCCCTGGCACCACTGCCACCCCAGCGGATCTGCCCTTTGCCAGGTGCAGTATCAGCCCTGCTGTGCCCCCATGGTTGCTGAAGTGTCTGGGGGAGCGCAGGGAGCAGCGGGTGCAGCATGGAAGGGGTTATAGCGCCGAGCTGGCGGCTCCACGTGGAGCAAAGCTGGCATTTCAGGGGGCACACAGTGGCTTGTGTTTTATGCGCCGTTCAGCCATCCACTGGGCACTGGGGCTGAGGTCACTCACCCAGCGCAGCGCTGCAGCATCGCTGCCCAGCCAGCAAGGAGCAGCAGCACAAAGAGGGGCTGAGTCGGCAGGGCAGGGGCAGAGCGGGGATGCCAAAGTGCTCTGTGAAACAGCTTTCAGATAACGCTGGGCAGTCCATGTCGGGACACCACTGCAAATCCTTCTGAATAAGCATTTTCCCTGGCACACATCTTAGCCTTGTGCATGGCCACTGGTCACAATTCCTGTCTCGCGTCCCAAACAATAATTGCTGGCTTGGCCTGGTTTTGTGGCCGGATGATGGGATTTGCAGTGCCAGCGTGCAGGCTCCAGCACAGAGGAGGCAGGGCCTGCCATCCCTCCATAAATCAGCTGGAAAGGTTTTCTCCAGCAGCAGCTCTGTGGCCTTTGAAGCGTTAACAAGGTGGCAGGTTGAATGTGGAGCTCATGGCTCAAAACACAGCCCAGGCACACGCACACGGCTTGGTTTGGGCTGGGCTTGTGCCAGGAAAAGACACGGTGCAATTTGTCACTGTCCTGTTTTCTGGGAAATGGGCTTTGATTATGTCACCAGCAGCTGGGGAACCTGAGCTCCCTGCTTGTCAGAGGAAGGTGCAGACAGTCGTGGAATCCTGGAAGGGTTTGGGTTGGAAGGGACATTGTCCCATCCCATCCCACCCTGCCATGGGCAGAGACCACCTCCCACCAGCCCAGGTTGCTCCAAGCCCCGTCCAACCTGGCCTTGGACACTCCCAGGGATCCAGGGGCAGCCACAGCTTCTCTGCCCACCCTGTGCCAGTCCCTGCCCACCCTCCCAGCCAGCAATTCCTTCCCAATATCCCACCCATCCCTGCCCTCTGGCAGTGGGAAGCCATTCCCTATGTCCTGTCCCTCCATCCCTTCTCCCAAGCCCTGGCAATGTCACCACAGACACACCACGGTGACCCCCAGCCATGGCTGTGCCGTGGGGCAGAAAGCACTGGGAGCTTTGGAAGTTGCATCCAGCGGAATCTCCAGCCCCTCACAGCTGGCTGCTCAAGGAAGCTATTAAAGATGCAGCAGGTCTTCTTCACGCTTCCTGCATCCATCGTCTCCCTCTCGTCTGGGTTCAGCCGCCGGTCCCCTGCTCCATGGGCAGTAAATAATTCAGGGTGAACTTCTGTTCTCTTGTTGAGTAACAGGAGTGGAGATGTTCGGAGTTGGTTAGAAAGGGGAAATGTTTGTTTTATGGGAAAAGCTGCGTTGTTGGCCTTTTGCTTAATTTAGCAGCAGAACTGAACCTTGTGATGCCCTGGAGAAGGGAAGGCTCTGGGGTGACCTAATTGTGGCCTTCCAGTGCCTGCAGGGAGCCTGCAGGAAACATGGAGAGGGACCATTTACAGGGGATGGAGGGACAGGACGAGGGGGAATGGATGTAAGCTGACTGAGAGTAGGGTTAGGTGGGATACTGGGGAGAAATCCTTCCCTGGGAGGGGGGGCAGGCCCTGGCACAGGTTGGGAGAGAAGATGTGGCTGCCCCTGGATTCCTGGGAGTGTCCAAGGCCAGGCTGGACGGGGCTTGGAGCCACCTGGGCTGGTGGGAGGTGTCCCTGCCCATGGCAGGGGGTGGGACTGGATGGGCTTTAATGTCCTTTCCAACCCAAACCATTCCATGATTCCATACCTATGGGACCTGCAGGGAAGGGACCTGTCCACCTCCCAGTCTGCCTGTCCCTGCCTGCCATGGCTCAGGAGCAGAGCAGTGACCTGCCCTCGTGTCCAGCTCCCAGGAGACTCCCTGGGCAGCTGAGGAGCTCTGGAGTGATGTCCCTGTGCCACGTGCAAGTGCTTTGGCTCCCCTGGAGCTTTACCAGCCAACACTGATGACCCTCAGTCGAGGACCTGCCACAAACAGGCCCTCAGGGGTGGGGACAGCCCCAGACCTCGGAGGACACCAGGCTGTGACACCAGACACTCCCTGATGACTCTGCACAGCCTGTGGGATGGGGGCTCCTCACACTCAGAACCCCCTCCACCTCCTTCCATGCCTGCTCAGTGAGCAGTGGGAGCATTCCCAGCAGTGCTCCTGCTCCACACACCTCCAGCTGCCGGGGATGCAGACACGGATACAGGCAGCTCTTTCACTTGGCAGATGCAGGGCAGTCCCAAAATTTAAAACAGAAGCAGGGAGAGGCCACAGTGCCACCCACCCTGTGCCCATGGGGCATCCCAGGGAGGACAAGGAGAGCTCAGCGCTGCTGGGAGCTTTGGCTGCAGGGACACAGCAAGGAAGGGGGCTGGTGACATTGGAAAATGTGATGTAAAGGTCTGGAAAAGGTGTTTCCAGTGACTGCACAACTCCTGCGCTGGCAAATCCTCCCCCTCCCCCTGCTTTGCTGGGAGACAAATGTTATTAATCAGTCCTGTAAATTGAAATCCATATTTTTCTCAGGAGTTCTGAAACCCATTTAAGGCCTCTAAACAACTTCTATCAGCTGAAAAAATTAAATTAATTTTATTCCTCTTGCCTAAGCATCCTCAGGAGCTCCTTGTCAAGAGCCTTTGCGGGGAAAACAATGGGAACTTGTGTGGTGCTTGTGTGCGGAGCCTGCGTGGAAGCACACGGAGCTGTCCCCTGCCTGGGGACAATGGCTGGCATTGTCCCACCGGTGGCCTTTGCAGCCAGGAGCCAGCTGAGGGCCGAGCTGCAGCCCCTCCATCCCGGGCAGGGGCGGAGGGAAAGCCCTTGGGGCAGGGGCGGAGGGAAAGCCCTTGTGGCAGTGGCTCCGTCTGCTCCAGGCTGGCTCTCCATTTCACCGTGCCGCTCCGCGCTCACACGGCAGCTTTATTAAATATTGACTCCTTCCCTCCCGCTATTTTCTGCTCCATTATCTCAGTTTCATTAGCATTTGCAGTTTCTTGCCTTGCTGGGAATTCCAAAGTTGGGTTTTGTCTGCTTGCCTTCCTGCCTATAAATCATGGACGAGCTCCCGGCCAGGCTGAGTCCCACCAGCAAACAACCCTCGTGTCGCGTCTGCTCACGGGGACGGGGGCAGGAACGCAGAGATCGCGGGTGTGATCCGCAGTGTCACCACCCTAGGCTGGAAGGGAGGTGTCCTCCAGCCCCAGCCCTTCATCCTCACAGCCCAGGGCTCACGGGGGGTTCTCCATCCCAGCCCTTGTGCCTGGTTTTAAACTCAATTTTCACCTTCAGGGGTGTTCAGCTGGAGAAGGGAAGGCTCCAGGGAGACCTTCCAGCCCCTTCCAGTGCCTGAAGGGGCTCCAGGAGAGCTGGAGAGGGACTGGGGACAAGGCATGGAGGGACAGGATACAGGGAATGGCTTCCCACTGCCAGAGGGCAGGGATAGGGGATATTGGGAAGGAATTGCTGTCTGGGAGGGTGGGCAGGCCCTGGCACAGGGTGGGCAGAGAAGCTGTGGCTGCCCCTGGATCCTCTTGTGTTACCTGGACTGCATTAATGTCCCAGAACAGACTGGGCCCCATGGTGGAGGTACCTGTCCCAGGGACACGTTTTAAAGGCAGCCTGTCCCTCCCTCCCTCCCATGGAGCAGCTGCCCCTGCTCTCTGCTGTCCCTGGTTTGGTCTCCAGGCTGTAGCAGATCATTTCCGCTGGTGTCCAGAGAAGAATAACCTGAGCTTGGTTCAAAATGAGTTGTCCTGGGCCCTCAGCAGCCCGTGGTGCCAGGCAGGTTTGTGCCACAATGGGGAGAGTGATGCCAGTTTTGGTGGCACACCTTTCACAAGTGACATGGTCCTGCACTGCCAAATCCTGGGATGGTGCCTGCTGCACCCTCCCTTCTCCTTGCTGGGGGACAGAGAGAGCTGGGCTTGCAGGAGGTGTTTCCTAGGACCTATTCCAGTGCTGAACTGGAGCTGGAGTGGTGCTGGTCTGTGCTGGAATGGGAAGGTGGGGTCCTGTGCACATCCTGCCCCAGGGTCCACCTCAGCCCTACAGTGGCACCGAGGGCACCCTGGTCTGCAGGGAGAGATGTGTTTCTATAATCCTGGAATCATTAAACCACAGAATTCCACAAGGCTTTGGGTGGGAAGGGACCTTAAAGCCCATCCTGACGCCCCCCACTGTCCCAGGCTGCTCCAAGCCCCGTCCAACCTGGCCTTGGACACTCCCAGGGATCCAGGGGCAGCCACAGCTCCTCTGCCCAACCTGTGCCAGGGCCTGCCCACCCTGCAGCTTCTTCTCATTTTCCTTGAGAGAACTGTTCTCAGAACGCAACCTATGGCGTTTTTTTATAGTTTTTTCCATTTCTTCCAGCAGCCCCCTGTCCATGTTCCAGGCAGGGGCAGTGTTGGTGTGCTGCCATCAATAACCTCGCATTAAGTGGGCACGTTGGGACTCCCACGTGGAGGTGATGGTGGCTCTACATCTTGATTATGAATGAAACTTCCTCTGCCGCTGCTGAGCCAGGACCTGGCTGGTTATTAAACCTCTCCAGCTTTAACAACAGTATATCGGATCACCTGGAACTGCCCTGAAATGGCAGCTCAGGATCCCTCTGGAAGTGCTGAGCATCGGGGAAAATGAGGATTCGTAAACTAATCTTTTCCCTTCAGAGCTTCTCCCACAGATAGATAAGTAGGCAAAGGTTCAGGGGAATTTAGGAATGACTCAACCCTGAACTTCCAGCTTTTTATGTGGAGCTTTGGGTGACACAGACCAATTAGCTTGAGGGAAGGCTGAGATGTCTCATTCTCCAGTGAAATTCCGCACGTGCTCATGGCACGGAGCCCTTGCAGAGCTGGTCTGGCCATTAGTGCTGGTGTCTGTCCTGGTGGCATCACCTGGTGTGAATGGTCCTGGTGCTGGGATGAGCAACTCTGGGAATTGCACATTGTGTAGCTGCTTATTTAGTTTGGATAAATAAGTGTAAAAACAAAGGTCTTGTTCCTGAATTTTTATCCCAGAGTAATTTCTCAGCTTTATGTGAGCCAGCTGAGTCCCGTTTTTATTTAGGGCTGCTGCCAGGCTAATTTTGACATTTGCAAATGTTGACATCCCAGTTACAGACTACAAATTGCCTCAAAATCCTCTTATTCCCTTAAAAGAGTTCCTTCCTCGGCACTCCGGTGTTGATGTCAAACAATTGTTTTGTGTAAGGATGGTTAATTTCATGAAAACTTTGCCAGGCTGCTTTTGACCTGAATATGCCTCGTAGCAGGATTTTGAGCTGCCTTTGGCTTCCTGCCCACAGCTAAGCCAAGAAATCCTGTTTGCCCTGCAATTATCCCAACCTGGCCCAGGTATTCGTGGCTGGGAGCAGCTCCCAGGCCCCGAACATCTCCCTTTGTCCAGAGGGATGTAAAATGCCACGGTGGTGTGCCCTTGGTTCAGAAAACTGCGGCTCCTGAGTATTTCCATGGTGGGAATTACTGGCCGGGGAAATGCTGGGAGTCCTGTGCTGGAGCAGTTTGTCCTCACAGGTAATTCCCAGCTGGCAGTTTGCTGGATCCCAGGATGGAGACTGTCTTCAGCTCAGTGTGTCCTGACTGCTCTGTTATCAGTGACACTCCACTGCTCCCTTATCTCACAGCGGTGTTGTGAAGCTTAATTAACTAATTAATCTTTCTAAGAATTGCGATAGTTTTAGATAAAAGACACCAAGCAAAGTATCTGTTACCATTCTCTTCATCACTGACAATAATGTTGTTATTAACTCCCAAGGGCTCTCTGGGATTTAAACCTTGGTTTATAAAAGATATTGCAAGAATTTTAGGCCTTTGCCAAAGCGGTTATATGGAATTCTGAGCTGTCCCCGGGGTAACACCTTCCCCGGTGCCTGTGGAGCAGGAATCCACGCCTTTGGCATCGCTCGGGGTCTCTGATGCTCCATGGGCAAGGCGGGGTGCGATCCAGGACAGGGTGTTGCTCTCTGGCCCAATCATGGATGTATTATGTCTTTTTTTTTCTAATGTGAATGAGCCCATTTAATTAGTAGTGGATTTTGAGCACACCCCGAGAAAGGCTTCCCGTCACTTCCATGGATTTCCACCACAGGGCTGCGTGTGCTGCCACATGGGATTCCCAGCCTTGGGAGCTGTGCCTCTGGCACAACTGCCATCCCAGAGGAAATTAATTAAGGAATGGTCATTTTCTAAACAATAATGCTTATCTACTTGCTTTTCCCCCCAGAATTAACCTTCAGGTGGAGGAGAAACAGCAGGAGGAGTGTGGTGGTGAAGGTGCCAGCTGAGTGAAAATCGCCCTTCCCTGGAAGGATAACAGAGTGTTAGTGGCAGACAGTGGGATGTGGATGGCAGAGCCTTGGAGTGGGGACGACGGCGTGTGAGTGCAGGACAGCGTGGTCACCAGAGGGGCAATGCCATCTCCTGGGATTTTCCTCGGACTGGAGGTATCAGGTGCCAGGCTCGTGTTCCCTGCACAGCCCCTGCATTCCCAGGGACGCATTTCCAGGTCTGGTTTTGGCCACCACCCTGCTGAAATGGTGTTGGAGAGAACTCGCAAGGAACAGCAAGCAATGAGGAAGAACCCCTGAGGAGAGGGCAGGTTTGAAACCCCTGGGAGGATGGTGGCCCTCTTGATTATGCCCCGGCAGCGGCGCCGGCTTGGTTGTGGATTTTTTGGGGTGGAACCTTCGGAGACTGATCACCCCATTGTCCTCGTGTTGGTCTGTGGGAATGTGGGCACTGGGGGCACCTGGAAATTCCTCTGCGGGGCAGAAGCTGCTCCGCTGTTCAAAGCCAACAGATCCCTGTGGCTGCAGTGTCAGAGCCCTGCAAGGAGATAATGGAATCTCAGGCTGGTTTGGGTTAGAGGGGATCTTAAAGCCCATCCCACCCCCTGCCATGGGCAGGGACATCTCCCACCAGCCCAGATTGCTCCAAGCCCCATCCAACCTGGCCTTGGACACTCCCAGGGATCCAGGGGCAGCCACAGCTTCTCTGCCCAACCTGTGCCAGGGCCTGTCCACCCTCACAGGGCAGGCGTTCTCCCTGTCTCCCACCTCCCCTGCCCTGGTCGCACAGGGCCATTCCCTGTGTCCTGTCTAGTGCCGCCATAGAGGCAAAATGGAGGTGGTGGGGTGGCTGCCCACCCTTGGTACCCTTCCCCATCCCCACTCCTCTGCATCCCAGTCCCACTCCTTTCCCCATCCCTTTCCCATCCCATTTCCACTCCTTTCCCCATTCTTGCCCCACTCCTTCCCCATCCCACTCCATCTGCATTCCTTCCCCATCCCACCTCCACTCCTTCCCCACTCCTTCCCCATCCCCATCTCATTCCTTCCCCATTCCTGTCCCACTCTTTCCCCACNGAGTGGCGGTGCGGCCGGACCCGCCGCAGCCACCGGAGCAGCCGCAGCCGGAGGAGCCGCTGCAGCCGGAGCCAGCCCGCCCCGGGGCGCGGGGGGCGGCGGGCCATGGCGGGGCCGCCGTAGGGAAGGGGCGGGCAGGGGAGCCGAGCCGAGCGGAGCGGAGGGGAACGCAGGGGAGCACAGCCCAGGGAGCGGAGCGGAGCCGAGGGAGCGGAGCGGCCGCCATGGGCAACGCGGGCAGCGAGGAGGCGCCGGCGGCGGAGCTGCGGGCACACGGCGCGCCGCTGAAGCTGCCCATGCCCGAGCCCGCCGAGCTGGAGGAGCGCTTCGCAGCCGTGCTGGTGAGTGGGGCCGCCCGCCCATTGTCTGCGGCCGGCCACACAACTTGGGGGGACGGCACGGCCCGGCACGGGACGGGAGCGGCTCTTTGTCTCGGAGCACCCCCAGAGCCGCCCCTCGGAGCCGGGCCCCCCGGCCGGGGCAGCGCAGCCCGCGGGAGGGGCGGGGGGGCGGCATCGGCATCGGCCCGGCCGGGCGGGAGACCCCCGGGACAGCCCGGGCGTG
>VWZG01009728.1:1991-21697 GCA_013396735.1 Grallaria varia
AAAAAAAAAAAAAAAAAGACTATTATGATTTGCTCACACTAACATTTGAGTTATCGCCTTGCTAAACCCATGTCATTTATAATAACAAGGCTACTCATGTTTTTAACTGTCAACAGTAAAATACAGATCAGTGTTCTCATGTTAATGTTATTCCTGGATTAAGACAGACTTACTCAAACTAATAAGCTTTGTTTCCTGACACAGATATTATTAAACAAATTTATACCAAGATTAAACCCAACTAAAAAACATATTTTGAGTGTTTTCCCTTTCTTCTTTTTAACAGCACAAGTTTTCACAAATTTCTATTGCTTTTGGTAATAATAAATAATATTTATATTTTATAGAGCAATATTGAAATAATCATAACTAAGTCTTGAAAATGTGTAAAAATGAGAATTTCCTAAAGAATTTTTTTAGTTTTTTTTTTTTTTTCCCCGCTGTGATTTCTGTTTTAATTTTCATTTAGTCTTCATATTCTGAGAACTCATAGCATGCTAAGACATTTTCACTGGCATAAATTTGTGTAACTTCTTTGAAAAAGAGAAGGAAGAAAAAGAAGTGTGTCAGTAACAACCCCATCCCCCAGCATCCTTCTTTTTTATGAATCATAATGGCTCACACATTTTAGGGTAAGAAATTTATCTAGTTCTTTCCCTTTACGTCCCCTCCCTTATCCCCTCAAAAAGTTAGTAGATATATGTGCAAAAGGAAATCTGCTATCTTTTAAGAAGATAGATTAGTTTGACTAAATTACTTTTTCCAAACACAGAAACAAGATAACCAGTTTGGTTTCAGTTAGTTTTGTTAAAGTTGGTTTATTTCTTTGTTTGCTTGCTTGCAAACTGGTTTTTATCTTTTAGCTTTTTTTTTTCATTTCCCTCTTCACTAGACAACTTCGCCCAAAACTCTTCAGCCTTCTTTTATGAAACCGTGTACATCTACTGATAAAATCTAACTGCCGGTTTTTGAATTGTGACTCCGGCATTTACAGGTGTGTCAGTGCATTTGATTTTTGCTTTTCTCTAACATGAGACCCTCTTGGGTTTTCTGCTTAGTCACATTCTTATAAACTCCATTAGTCAACCTTCTATTTGATTGCTACATCTGAAGTATAATCTTCTACAATAGCATGGTATATCCATTAACATGTGTGTGTCATTCTCCAGTCAGATAAGCCTCTTAGACTTAGAAAGAAAAAGCAATTATCAACTCCAAAACTGAAACCAGAATGTTAAGTAAAGGCATCATTAGGACTTATGGATAAATGAAAGAGTTACAGGAAGATTTCTGGGAAGAGAAGGAATACAACACCATCATTTTAGCAATTGCAGATGCTACAGATGCTATAGATGGAGCCTCCTGGAGGATCTCAGGAAGACACTGAGGGCTTTGTGATTTCAGATGCCAGTTCAGTGTGCTGAGGTCTGAACACCAGGGCATGGGTGAGAGTGTCTGTCCTATATAGTACAGTAGCTGAGTTCTGCATCTATACTGGGACAGTTGGGTGAATTACTGGAAACTTTAAACTGTATTTCTAGTTAAATACCTGATAAAAAGTAACCCTTGAACATTATTTATAATGCGATAAAAAAGAAAATAAAAACACCCCCACCTCCCAAACTCTTGAGGATAAAATTATTAGTATTTGAAAGTGTTCTTAAAATACAACATATGCAGGAGCTCGTAAAATACTATATTTTGAAATACTTCTAATGTAGTCTTTGAGCCATTCATTTCAGGACCATTTAGCTAGATAAGTCTTATACAGGTATCCTAAGAACTCCTTATTCTCCCTGTTTAAGGATCCCAAAGTTACAGACCTTTGAAAAATCCTGTAACAGCTATAATTCAGTCCTCACACCATGTAATCACTATTGACTACTTCACAGTAGACTGGCTGCTTGTTTTATTTCTGTGTAGACCGGACTTGTGATGCTGCAAGGTGAACTCAAACTCTGCACACACCTGACTAAACAAGCAGCAAAGCAACAAGAACTGGCAACACTGCTGACTGTTACATTTTTCAGGCACTGGACACAGAGGTGAGGTGACAGGTTTGGTCTAGTGAAATTTCTCTCTATATTTGCCTAGACTGAGGATATCAAAGTAGCCCCAGAGCAAAAAATGCTGGCAGTCCTCTGTATTTTATTTGCTGTACGTACAGTTAACACTCTTAGACTTTTAAAATTATCTCTCCTGGAAGTGGACTAGTCCATATTCATATCCATGATCTACAGTTTTTTTCTTAACACGCTATTTTCATAAAAACAACACAACAACAATAATATATCAGGTGACTCTGCCTGGAAGAACTGATGGGAAGATCAGAATTGGCCCCAAAAAAGAAAATAGCATTTAATTTCAAAAACTAGATCTGTATTTCATTTAGAAGAAAAGGCCTGTGGGGGGAATGGGGAAGCGGTGTGGGGAGAGCCACGTACTCATGATATTTTATTTCAGAATATAACTAACTTAAATGGCAACTAGCAGTCTTTATTGCTTAGAAGTCCTTTAATCTCAGCATGAAGATGATTTTGACAATGAGCTGGTTGACTGCAACAAAGCATACAGCAATTCTCAAATGCTACTTTATCATTGCATTTATGCAGTAGAGATCTTAGCTGCTTTTCATGGACTATCAGTAGGCTGAATTAATCTGGAAAATGTTCAGATCTCAGTGCACTGAACTGGCATCTGAAACACACAAATATTTGCATTTGATTTTTGGCTATTCATGAAAAGTTCTGTCCCAGAAACACCTTTTTGTTTGTTTGTTTTCCATCATGCATTAAGCTCTACATTCTCATGTTCATTACAACATTGACATACTGCACTAAAATCCAGGGGAACATATGGAATGCTTATGAAAAAGTTTATCATAAGCCCTCTGGATCAATTACTTACCAATTGATAACATTACAGGTTGAAGCTCTTACAGGCCAGAGTTTTGTATAGTTTTAGAGGTTCATCTGGATGTATCAGTGTTGTGATTGGAATAGCATACAAATCAAAAATCCAGGTGCAAAGAGAAAGGGTGTGGTCATAAATCTATTGAATATTCATGGTATAGGGAAGGCATGCAATGAAATTGTCAGAGATCTTCAGAAATATATTGTGATGAGGAAGGAAAAAATGGAGAGAGAAGCAATAAGTACACAGGATATCTGATCAGGTTTTTTAATATCTTGACTACATTTAAACTCCACATGAGAAAAAGAACAGATGACACAGCACAGCAGAGTAAGACTTTGCTGATATGTAAAGACAGAATGATCAAACCCAGTAAAAAAGTATCTTCACATTACTGCACTGGCAAAATCTCACAATATTTAGGGGTAAAAGTGTGAAAGGTAGATACAGAATGGAAGCCATATATTGTCAGTACATGAAAACTTGAGAAAGCACCATGGATGGCCCAGATGAGAAAGGTGTGGAGGGAGTAGTGCTGTGGTCCCCTTGGCAAGCTCTTTGCAGCCCCAGTGTCCCTGCAGGCCTAGGTTTTGTGACTCTGAAACCTTAGCCTAACCCCAGCCCTAATCTTAGTCTTGGGCTGAGGTGCCCAGCACATGGATGCCCTAGATGAGAAAGATGTGGAAGGAGTCAAGTCAGGGCAGTGCCATGCTCTCCTTGGCATGCCTGTTGTAGCACCAGTGTCCCTGGAGCGCTAGGCTTTGTGTTTCTTTGAACCTGAAGCCAAATCTAAAAGTAACTTTAGACTGAGGCACAAGGGCACAGTGGGTAGCACAGATGAGAATGATGTGGAGGGAGCAATGTTGGGGCACATGTTTTGCAGCCCTGGTGTCCCTGAAGCTGCAGGATTTGTTTCTCTGAACCCTATCCATCAGGGCAGCTTGGGACTGAGGCATCATACCAGCTGGGCTCCCATTTTTTATGTACAAATGGTTTTAATTCAAACTTGGTTTGCATTATTTTTATATACTGTGTTCCTCTAGTTTGTTGTCTTTGCATTACTAGTCTCTTCCATTGCTGTAACTTCTTTACTGAGAACAGAGCTTTCCATTTTATGTGGCTTTGCAGTCTTACAGAGGAAATTTTATTAACTGTATTCTTTCTCCATAGTCTCATGAAGTACTAGTAGCTTAGCATGAGTAGCTGGAGTGATCATGTCATTAGGCCACAAAAGCTGACAAAAAGAAAAGTTTTTTTAAGAAACGAATGCTGGTAACATGCAACTAGCCAAAAGCAGAATGAAAAAAGGTAAGGAAGGACAAAGGAAACAATTCCAAGGACTGAGATACTTTCAGATGAAGGACATCTACACAGTTAGAAGCAATTAATAAAATTAAAAAAAATAAAAATCAAGAGACAACGGGCTAGAAGTAAGTGATGGACTTGGGGGTTGAGTGCTGTGTAGTACATGTGCGATCGAGGGGTAATTTCTGGTGTAGTGGTCACTGTCAAGATCTACCCCAGCTCAAGCTGTAAACTGTGAGCTAAAAGACAAATTAGAAACCTTCACTTGGAAAATTGTGTTAATCAGCAGGATCCTAAAATCAGACACTGTTATTATGGCCAGTGTAATTAAATGCATAGCAGCAATAGCTGACAAAGTATTTTCTAATACACAATACAAAAATCTTAACAAATGTTCATACTGTTGTGACAATATAGTTTGCACATCTACAACCTGAAATGTGCTTATGTCTAGCTTGATGATAAAACATGAATTGAAAGCAGGAGAGAAGAGAGAGGCAATGATGGAGCAGGGCAGCAGTGGCCAGGCTTGTAGGAGAGCTGAGGCTGGCTAAGCTCAGACCTCGCTGCTTGTGCTGACTGAAGACTGTAACCAACAGGTGACTCTCTTGTGAAGAAGCCGGCAAGAGGGATTTGCAAATGAAAACATGATAAGGAACTTTCTTTGCATAGTCACTTGCATGGAAACCACCACCATATCACCTTTACAAAATATCTACATTATAATAGTTAATTGCAATGAAAACTTCACCTCTTTTTCATATGTGTATATCTGTTCAGATTTTTTTTCAGAAGCTAAGTGACAGGCAGGACTAATTCAAATATTTTTTTCTAGAAAGATACTTTTATCAGACCTTCTCTTGTGTATTTATGATGAAATGAAGTATTTCACCAGGACCTCAGTAGCTGTGCTCAGTCTTACCTATTGTACTGACAAGAAGTACATTTTTCCCAAACGGTGATTTGGAATCAGTTCACCCACAGAGGATGGCTAAATAGCCAGGAACAGTTTTAGCCAAGTCTCTCGCAGAGCGTCTACGATCACCTGCAAAAGCACCTTACATGAGTACCAATAGCAATTTGCAAGTCATTGCCCCGCTGGTCAGCACACAGCTCTTGCTCACATCCAGTTTCTACTTGGCAGCATCCATTTTTCTCAGGCTCCCCTTCAACAAAAACCCAAAGAATGCACCAACTAACCAAAGAAACACCCAAAACCCAAGTAAACAAAAAAAACCACACCAGAAACCCGAAATGCAGCTGGACCTTGGCTGGCACAAGAACCTCCACTTTCATTCTTTCTTTAAGTTAGAAAGCCTTGCACTAAGTCACCTTACCTGTGTCTATCTTACACTCTTAAAATATATTACACTCCAGAACTACTTCAGACTCAGGCATTATAGTTTCGGGTTTATATGAGCTCACCCTTCCTGAAAAAAAGAATCACTGCAAAAAACAATCACTGCACATCTGTTTCTCTCTCTGCTGATGGAGTGTCAAGTGTTTTTTACAGTTCAAGCATACAACTCTCTGAATGAATTCCAATAATGTTTAGTTATTAAAACAGTCTGTTGTCTCTAAAAGACTGGAAGGAAAATGACAGAGACTAAGGAAAATAAAGCCAGTTTCCCCGTCTCCTCAAAAAAAAAAATTATCTCTTGAACATAAAACCCTGATTTTTAACCCAAATATGTTCTGAAATGTGAGTATTCTGACCATTGGCTTACATAAGGTATCAAATACATGCTATAAAAATTATTTTTAAAAGATATTTCACTTGATTTATAATATTTTTATTCCGAGCATATATAAACAGGTTTAGATAAATAAATTGATCCTTTTCTATGACAAACAGTAGCAGGAAATGAGTTTGTTTTCACTAAGATTCATTTCTGCAATCCCACTGGTATTCTACTTGAAGAAAAAAAAAATCCGTTGTGAAAAACACAAGTCCTATGTCAATGAACAAATGTGGTGGGATGAATAAACCAGAGCAGAAACTTCTGTATCCCCAAAGCACTATTCCCGATACCTTCCCCCCTCCCTTTTATACCTCCGAGGATAAGTAACAGAAAATGGCTGAAAGTGAGAAAAACAGGAGGAAAGAAAATGGTGTGTCGAGGCACTTGATTGGTCAGATTTTGCTGCAGAGTACAAGTTCCTGACACAGAGAAAGAGTAATAAAATGAAGCGTATCAGCCGTTAGGAGAAAACCTGCAGTTTTAGGCTTTCCAAGAGAAATATTTTCCCCAAGCAATTCTCAGTGACTCCTTATTTCCTAGTCAAAATGAAGGCTATTTTCAACTCAATTCAACCACTTCTTAAAGGCACAGGTACTTATTTGCATCATTGTAAAGTCTGTAAGACATTATTTCCAGTAATTCAAGGAAGCAAGAAGTTCCTCAGATGACATAAAATGAATGCTGCAGTAAAATAAGTTTAAAAAANAAATAAGGGCCACGTAATGCCAGAAATTATTTTAGAAATACAGTTTTTTCAGGCACCAACTACAGATCTACCGAGCAGGACACCAAAGGGATGTGCAACTGAATTCGGTTAGGGAGAAATCCGTTTTCCAGGCAGGCTCACAAAAAACACTTAATACGATGGATAAGGAGGAGATTCCGTTTAAAAGTTATTCTAGACTATGACAAGTTTTTAGTCACAGACACTCCTTGGAAAACACTTCTTATGTGGTAACTTCAGCAAATCTTTTCGGGAGCCTCAACAATGGCAGAGAGAATTGATCCAAACTGACATCTCCGTTAATTAACACAAGATACTCAGCACCATTGAAGATGCCGAGTGTGTCCTGGAGGAGACACCAGAAAAAAAGCACAACTCTTGAAAACGTGACTTGTAGAAAACAATCTCGCCTACGCTCTACCCCGAGCCCTCTTAGTAAATTAACTTTATCTCGGGATAAATGTGAGTGCTTGAGAAAGGCTCAAAATGCCCGCGGGACATCACTCACGACAGCGAGAATCCGATCAGAAGTGATAAAGCCCTGAGAAAATTACTGACCGAGCGTCCTTCCAGAAAAGGCGGGAAAGGACTTACTCCTAAAGGAAGCGCAGCACGGCAGAAAGCATTTACACTACACACAAATTCTCTGATCATTAAGGCAGAATTCCGTAAAGGTCCACACTTTCATTAATACAGGCAATTCGTACCAATTTTTAGGACACGCAGCCAAACACTTAAACACATATATTTTAGCTGGTTATCTTAACCTTCAGAAGAAGAAAAGCATGATTACAACATTTTCTTTAACAAAATATAGTCTTAAGTTATTCGGATAAACGTATAAAAACCAATTTTCACCATGGTTTGTCCTAGCATGGTCACAATAGGAATCAAACACACTACACTGTTTAGCTACAGTCAATATCCAATTTTTTGAAACATAATTAACACATTGTTTAGTACTTACCTGAGATGCCAGATTTTGCTCACTGTAAAGCACCCCAAAACACAGGGAAACACCACTTCCTAAAAATGACTAGGATTTTACAGCTCTCTTAAGTGGCCATGTGGTGGCTCTTAAAAGAGCCTTTGGGTTTTCGATGGTCTGAAAGATCCGTTTGCTCAACCTTAAGCACGCTCGCCGCGGATGCGACGGGCGAGCTGGATGTCCTTGGGCATGATGGTGACGCGCTTGGCGTGGATGGCACACAGGTTGGTGTCCTCGAAGAGCCCCACCAGGTAAGCCTCGCTGGCCTCCTGCAGCGCCATGACGGCCGAGCTCTGGAAGCGCAGGTCGGTCTTGAAGTCCTGCGCGATCTCGCGCACCAGGCGCTGGAAGGGCAGCTTGCGGATCAGCAGCTCCGTCGACTTCTGGTAGCGCCGGATCTCGCGCAGCGCCACCGTGCCGGGCCGGTAGCGGTGCGGCTTCTTGACGCCGCCCGTGGCCGGCGCGCTCTTGCGGGCCGCCTTGGTGGCCAGCTGCTTGCGGGGCGCCTTCCCGCCCGTCGACTTACGCGCCGTCTGCTTCGTGCGCGCCATCTCCCACAGAACAGCTCCGACCACCGAATGAAGACTCTCTATGCAGAAAGTAGCCGAGGGGGTCCACTACTTATAGACATCATCGCCCTGTGATTGGGCAGCGAGAAGGTAGACCTGTCTGCCATTGGACAAGGGGAAGGTTTCGAAAAGCCCTCGCGGGAGGCGGTAGATGGGCGGGAGCAGCTCCCGGTCCCCGCTCCGCAGTTCCCGCCCTCCACTTCTCCGCGCTCCCGCTTTTCATATCCCGCAGCTCCGCCCGGCGGAGCGGGGCCGGTGACGGCCGTGCGCGATGCTACAGCTATATCCCGGCAGCGGACACGGGCTTTTTTACCCCGCAGCAAACGCTTTTATCGCGGTCTCTGCTCAGCCCAAACAGAAGTCCCCTCGCAAAAGGCATTTTCTTAAAAGCAGTCTTCCCTCCCCATCCTAAGCAACCTCAAGTTCGATAATGCGTGTCCCACCGCCCCATCTCTTTTCTTTTTTCGTTCGTTTTTAAAGCGTCTATCATTTTTAATTCTAATTTCCTGTTACGTTGTCATTTCGGAAACTCTTAATTCTGCCGCACTTACACTACATTAGATGCAAAAAATAGGTACACCCCCTCCCTGACAAGATCTCTAGAACTACTGCAATTATACTGTTCTCTAAACCATTTTGCTTTTGTCGTGTTTGGCGTTATAGATATCGTTAAACATTGCCTTCCAAATATCACAGACTAATCCCTATAGACTTCCCTGAGTAAACAAGCCGCTTTGGCTTGCAGCCAAGTCACTTGAGAGTGACATGTAATATTTAAAGGGGACAAGGATATTTTATTAGGAAAAAAAGTATTACTGCATTGAAACAAGACTGTCATTGTAAATAGCCAGAAGAGATACTAATTACCCTAAACGAGGAAAGAAAACTAAAGACCTTTAAAACTCAGTTAGGCGCTTAACATTCTTTTTATAGACATGCCGGATAGCCTGTCAGAATAGGACAGTCACAAGACGACCCAAATCTTTTCTGGTAAACGGGATACTTTTTTCCTACTCGTTGTAACAGCATACCCTTGCCTGGAAACCAGTACCAAATACAAGTACTACTCACCCAAAGCAAACAGTGTGACAGACTCTTTTACTGAATATATGGGTGGCTCTTAAAAGAGCCTTTGGGTTAAAAATGCCGGTCCGAGACGCCCTACTTGGAGCTGGTGTACTTGGTGACAGCCTTGGTGCCCTCGGAGACGGCGTGCTTGGCCAGCTCGCCGGGCAGCAGCAGCCGCACGGCCGTCTGGATCTCCCGAGACGTGATGGTGGAGCGCTTGTTGTAATGCGCCAGGCGCGAGGCCTCGCCGGCGATGCGCTCGAAGATGTCGTTGACGAAGGAGTTCATGATGCCCATGGCCTTGGAGGAGATGCCCGTGTCGGGGTGCACCTGCTTCAGCACTTTGTACACGTAGATAGAGTAGCTCTCTTTCCTAGTCTTTCTACGCTTCTTGTCACCTTTCTTTTGGGTTTTGGTGACGGCTTTCTTGGAGCCCTTCTTCGGAGCAGGAGCGGACTTAGCTGGTTCCGGCATTTTTCGGGTCTGTCTCGACCTGTCTACCGCAGGAACGACGTAAATACAAAGGCGGCGACGCCTCTATTTATAGGGACGGTATGCAAATGAGATGACTCAATGCTGTGTTTTCCTATTGGACAATCCTGGTTCGTGATGTCAAACTATCTGGCATCTTCGATTGGTCGCTGTTCTATCTGCGTTCCCATTGGTTAACTTTACAATCCCAGCCTCAGCCAATCAGAAGTCCTACCGAGTCCCGGAAGGAGGGTATAAAAAGGCATAGTGGGAGGCTTAGTCGCATTTGTTGTGACTTCCGCGGCTATCTGAGGTACTGTTTTATCTTTGTTTACTTTTATTCAAGACATGTCCGGCCGCGGGAAGCAGGGCGGGAAGGCGCGGGCCAAGGCCAAGTCTCGCTCGTCGCGGGCCGGGCTGCAGTTCCCCGTGGGCCGCGTGCACCGCCTGCTGCGCAAGGGCAACTACGCGGAGCGCGTGGGCGCCGGCGCGCCCGTGTACCTGGCGGCCGTGCTGGAGTACCTGACGGCCGAGATCCTGGAGCTGGCGGGCAACGCGGCCCGCGACAACAAGAAGACGCGCATCATCCCCCGCCACCTGCAGCTCGCCATCCGCAACGACGAGGAGCTCAACAAGCTGCTGGGCAAGGTGACGATCGCGCAGGGCGGCGTGCTGCCCAACATCCAGGCCGTGCTGCTGCCCAAGAAGACCGACAGCCACAAGGCTAAAGCCAAGTAAAACTCTTCAGACAAACGACCCAAAGGCTCTTTTCAGAGCCACCCATATTTTCCTAAAAAGAGCAGGAACGCTTGGCCTTACAAATATATGCTTTTTGATATATCTGAAAACTTTGGATGTCAAAAGAAGCTTTCTGAAGTGTAAAATTTCCACGTATCTTTAGCTTTTAACTTGCTGTTCAGTGTAGTTCCCTGCATTTTTCTTTCTCTATGATCTCAGTGTGCTTATGTAAAAGTGCCTCAGTTTCCCTTTGGAAAAACAAAAGTAGCAGTTATAAAATAAAATGTTGCAATAGAAATTGGCCACCACAGCATGGTTTGGAAATGTAAACTCAGCAGGGTGTCCTCGCGGCGTCCCTCCCCAAGGATTCTGTGGGTGGGAAGCACATCTAAACACTGGAGGTTGGATGGGGCGTGTACGGGGTCGTCCCGGCCAATCCGACTGGAACGCGCGGTTTTCAAACCGGAGAGGACTTGGGGCTCCTCTTCTCCCCGTGAGCCGCTGCTGTCCCTTTGTTCGGGGAGAAAAAAGGGTCCGAGTGCGTAGTGGTTACTGTGGTTTTCTGCCTTCTGAGGTTCTCATTTTCCTCAGTTGCAGTTTAGGGCTTTCAGGTGACAGAGAAAAAATTGTAAGCACTTCACTGGGTTGCTGTCCAGGATGATTTCTAAAGGACAGCTTCAGGTATTCTTTATTAAGTGATAGACGGGGGTGACTTGTAACAGAGTTAAAACAAAATAGGCTCGAGTGTGCGTTCATATAGAAGCACTATGGAAAGTCACATATACACGGGAAAGGGGAACATCGAATACCAACCTAGACTTGAATTAATGTTTCAGTTCTTTTTCATCCATCCTGACAGTGTGGGTAGAGTTTAAAAGTGCTCTTTGCGTTTTTCTGCAAAATTTCCCTTTACTTACGCTGTGTGGTCCCCTGGGTACTGCCGCCTTCAGCTTGGCTGAGCCCTTCGGCACCACCTTTATAGATGTGGCAGACTGAGTCACCTTTTTGGAGCCCTTGGCCTCTTCGATTGCCTTGGCCTGCCTGAATGTCCCCCTTGTGCTCCGCGGAAGGGGACATAGCCTTAGTGATGCTGGGTCGTGGCCTTTGGAGCCGTCGCGCCCGGTTTGGGGATCCCAGGGCGCCGGGGGCATATAAACCAAGATACTGCGGGAGTGATCGGCGTTTCCAGGGAGGAGCCTGTCCGCCATTGGTGCCTCGGGGAGTCCGCCCTGCTGGGAGAGAGCGACAGCTGCTCTGCCCTCTGTTTCCTCTGAACAGGGGTGGTTTTTCTTTTTTTTCTCTCATTTTATTTCACCGTACACAACACCGCATTCCCTCCTTTGTTAGGCAGATGTAGACTAAAGAGGGCCTTATTTATTTTTCATTCAGTGATGACTAATCCGGAAATAAAAACCTGCCCGAAGGCGAAGCAGCAATGCAATGGCGGGAGCTCGGAGCCTTCGGATGAGGCTTCCCGAGGGCTGGGGAGGGTGTTTGCTTTGCTCTTTAAATCCTCCCTTGAGAAGTAAGGCGAGAACTCTGCAGCTTGGGGGTTATTTGCAGTGTTCTGTCTCAGGAAGCCGAGTGAGTCACTGGGGCATTGTGCTAATGGAAAATGTTTTTCAGGCAGAGGGAGATAATGCGGGAGTGCCCAGCTGAAGTTTTGCTTAGAAACAAGATGAGAATCGCGGGACTGCTTTTAAAAGGTACGTGATTCTTACAAAGTTTTTGGGTTGGGTTATTTTGGTTTGTTTGGTTGTTGGTTTTGTTTGTGTGACTATTTTAATGCTATTTTAGTTTATCTTTTCTTTTTCTTTCCNTAGGTATTAATCACCTACCATTCAGAGCTGGATTTTAAAACAAAATTAACTACAGGACTTTATTAGTAACCATGGTGAAATGTGAGGCTAGAATAGGTTTAAAACACTTTAGGATTTGTTTGTTTGTTTGTTTAATAATCTTATTTTTTTCTGTATTTAGTATATTTGGCATAGTCTTCCATTGGTGTTTACTTACTATGGGAGGAAAAGATTACGTGGGTCTAAAGCAGGGAATTGATTCGTACGAGGTTCTAATTGGGCCATTTGAAAATCCTGAAACAGAGGCCTCCCGGCTTACATTTTTGCTCTTGAATACATGGTGTGAGGTAGGTTAATTTCTTTTCAAGAGCAAGGCTCATACTTCCTTCTCAGGCACTTCAGTATACCTGTTCTGCTTCTCTTGGAAATGGGAAAAGAGGTGGTTGTTTGGGGGTTTTCCCCCCCACTGATGTTTAAAAAAATCATTTGAAAACAAAAGTATTCTAACAGTTTTCAAATAATATATGAATAGACTGAAATCTGGTCTAAAGCATTGGCTTTGGTTTTCTGCTTTGTTCCTCACTAGAAACTAATTAAACTCAGTATTGTAATTCATGAAGTTCACCATTTCCTCTCCTGGCTTTCTAGCCACGTTTCCCCCTTGAGATGGTTCACATAATGAGCTCAGTTTGCTTATATAGAAATTTATGAACAATGTTCTGTTCTCTATGCCAGCAACAGGATTTTCATGATGGGTTTAGTAATGTTTCTATCAGTAGAGGAAAACTGACGTATTCTGTATACTAAATCCTCTTCTTCAGCTAAATTATACCTGGAATGTTTTCCTACAATTACTGCATATCTGTATTTCTCCTGACCAGTCATTAACATTTAATGTATTTCTACCTCAGGTTATTGTGCTTGTTACAAGTGAACACATTCTCTGTCTGCATACTATAGTTAAATAAAAGATTTTTATATATTGAAATAGAAAAGAGAAATTTATTATATCACCTATTTGCTAATGTGACAGATGAGAGTTAGAAGTGTTTTCTTGAAAAGCGCAATATTTTATTTCATTGTAGATGTGGAATTTCCCTTCCAAATTTAATTTCAGCTATTCAGACAACCCAAATTCTCAAAAGGGAGGAAGGCTTTAGATTTAAGAGCAGTGCATCACAGATAGTCGTGGTCACAAAAATAAACATTTAGTGTCATACATGCCCTTTATTTACTTTTGAATTTTAAGTCCACACTAAATTTATCCTTATGCTTTAAAGTACTAACTGTAGCATAGGCAGTGCATTATCTCAGATTGTTTGCTCCCAAGAATGTTATTCAACCTGTAGTCACTTAATAGCTCTCTGTTGTTCCACAGAGCACTAAAAAATAATATGCAAGACAAAGAAAGAAAAAGAAAAGAAAAATAAACTATGCTCAGTTGCAGAAACCTTTCCAAGTATGCTGAGAAACAAATTTAAAAAAAAAAAAGTGAAATAATAAAAGAACATTCACTTTTAGGCTTTGTCATAGTAACAATAGAGTATGAAAAAAAGTCCTTGGATATTCTTTTCCTTCACAAAGTCTTACTCACGTTGTTTTGATTTTGTTTTTGTTGGTTTGGTTTTGGGTTGGCTTGTTTGCTTTTGAAAAAGACTATCTATCCTTAGTTTTTCCTCTAATGACCTGATTGAGGACTGAATAAAAATATTGTTCAACCTCTCTTGGTAGTAAGCCGTCTTCCAAAATCTTAGAAGACTATGTGATTTAATTATTTAATTTTTTTTTCCTCATGAGAATTTGACTTAGGCTAGCAAATGTATTGATAATGTGGAGTGTATTATATACAAATAAGGTAGAGTATTTACCTAAGCCAACAAAAGTGAATGGAATTAATTGCCTGGTACCAATGCTATCCCTGTGATTCTGTATGCTCCTCCTTGTACAAGTTATTTTAACATTTACATCACATAGTCTATGCAAAGGTTAACATTTTATAGTTCTTTTATGAAATTACTCTCAAAATCGTTCACTCAAATTTTTTGATTTCTTTAGTACCTTCTGCAACCTTACATAACACAAAAATACAATAAAGTAGGAATAACCTACAAATACGGTGTAATGTTATGGAAACCATTTGAATAATACAATTAGTAATTTACTTTTCAGAAACACTTGAAAACAGACCTGCTTAGACACCAAATGAAAGTTATTGTGTATTTCTCTCCAATGCATAGAATGGGATCGATTTAGACTTTGGTAAACATGGAAGAAGTTAATTTGTCTCCATTCACACTGTTTTGGAGGCATTGATGCTGATATTCAGGAAGTCTATTTGAAAGTCTTGAAGCCAATTGCACTACAGTTATAGAGATGCAGCAAAAAACTGTTTGTTTGCCGGACACAAATGCTCTGCAAGCATCTAATAATAACAGAACTGAAAGGTCCTTCTTGCCCTTTATGTAACAGAAAAACAGATTGCTGTTGTGGTGGGTTTGGCTGAGCCAGAATTTGTTTCCCCATAGGAGCCCTCACAGTGCTGTGCTCTGCATTGGTACTGATCACACATCCATGTTTTGGCTACCACTGGGCACAGCACTGTTCAGTCAAGGGCAAGACCCTGGGAGGGGACACAAATAGGCCAGCTGACCCACACTGACCAAGGGATATTCCATACCATATGACGTCAACCCAGATATAAAAGCTGGGGCAGGAAGCAGGAAGGGCAGGCACTCATTGTCTCCGACGGCTGCACCTGCTGACATCCGACACACGTGTAGGGGCCCTGCTTCCCAGAGACGTGTCTGACCATCGCTGCATGTGGGAAGCAGAGATTCATTGCTGCTTCTGCTTTGTGCGTGCGCACCCTGCTTTTGCTTTTGCTTCTTGTATAAATACAAACTGCCTTATCACAACCCATGATTTGTGCTGGGTTTTTTTGTTTCCACCTTATTCTCTCCCCTGTCCGGCTGGGAAGGGGAGTGATAGAGCGGCTGCGTGGGCACCTGGCATTCAGCCAAGGTGAACCCACTGCAGCGGTGAAGTCCTCCTGTTGTCTTTCTCTTTGCATCTTGTGAGATCCTTATCACTGTGGCACAGATGAGTACAGGGGAGGGTTGATCTGCTTGGGGCATTTACCCCAAGACGCTGAAGCGGCTCACTCGGGTGCCCAGCGGGGAGCAGGGGGGCCCAGGCACCACCCGCCTGGGCTGCAGCAATTTCTGACCAATCCTGCCCGGCAAGCAGCTTCCCTCCCTTTTCCACCTCCCCCTTCCTTCCTCCCTCCCTCTCTTCCTCTCTGTCTCCTGGTTACTTTCTCTGCCACCGCTTCCTGCCTCCCTGTCCTTTCCTGAGTCATTTCCAGTTCGTTAATCCCCAGACAAGGAAGACGGATCTGCTGGATGACACCACGATGGGATGACAAGCACCTCGCTCTGGCTGTAGTTAAAACCAGCCTGCGTTTTGAATGCATTCTCTTGTTTCTTTTATCATCTGCAAGTTTGCATTATTTTGACTGCCAATTTTTTATACCGTGGCTGCTGCCCAGCAAGGGGAAAAAAACACCAAAGAAACAAAAGCAAAAAAAATCACAAACCAAACTACCAACCCCTCCCCCCAAAAAACAAACAAACAACACCCCCCCACCCCCCAAGAAAAATCCCTCCAAAAAACCCCACCAAAAAACAACCAAACTAAAAAAAAAACCCAAACAAAAAGAAAACCACAACCCAAAAGAACCCAAGAATCAGTAGGGATGTTCTAGATTTGGTCTATTAGAAAATGTTATTTTGATTTTGCAGGCTTCATAGATGAGGGAGCAATGGACCATGCTATATGATAAAATACTTCTGTAAGCCCATGATCATTAAATCCTTCCCCTCCCCTTGTCCATTTTGCCCTAGAGAACTTGATGCATGTGTGCATGGTACAGAAACAACTCTGTCATACTAATTGGGCTGATGTAAAAAAAAATTTTTTTTTTCCTCTCCAGAAGTCATTTCTGTATATCACATTATTGAGTTTGATTGTTTCAGGTCTCTGCACACAAGTGATACTGCTCTTCACTTTCAGGGAGGGATTTCAAACAGAAAACAAGTCCTCTTCCTAAAAGCACTGCAGTTTTTTCCTGTCATGAAATGTCTCTCTTGTCTTCCCAACTAGTTTCTGAAAGAACCATGAAAATACCAGCCCAAACCAGGATGCTAGCCACCTGGAAAAAAAAATAGTTGAGCACTTGAATAGGAGGGTTTTTTTTGGGGGGGGAAGTTGTTTGGTATTGTTTGAGTTTTTGGGGGACAAGGGAGAGGGAAGAATTATTTTTTTTGTTTGGGGTTGGTGTTTTTTGGGGGTGATTTCTTTGCTTGTTTTTTGTACCTCATGAAAAAAACCAAAACTGGTCCTCAGGACATGCATGTAACTGAATGCATCAGTTTATGAACTATTTACCACCAGCATTAGGAACTGCTTTATGCTTATGCAAGTAGCTGTGCAGTCCAGAATTGATTTCTATAAAGGAGAGAGATGGCAATAGTCTCATCTTTCCACACATCATCTTTATGTCTTGTATTTGAACTGGAAAATGCCTATAGAGAAAAGGAGTCCATTTACTTAAGGAAACTGCCTACAAAATGTAGACAGCCTTTCACGTTTCAGTAGCCTTTTGATTAATAACTAATCATGTAATTAGATTAGACCTCACTAAATTTAATAGATTTAATCACTGACCTTATAGATAATAAAAATAAGCAAGAACATCTTCAACCAGTAGTGATCTCTGCTCTGGTACTGTCCTAGTATTCTTAGTGAGGAAGCCATTTTAATCCTTAAATCATGTTATCACTGTTCTTAGAACTTTCTTTACCATTTGCAATAATTTCCTTATTTAGAGGCCAGAAATATGCACACTGCTCAAGGTGCAACTTTTTCACACAATGTTACAATGGTACTAAGATACAATACCCTATTTTACCTCTTCTGGTGACTCTCGATGTTCAAGTTATTTTCATTGCACTGCTTCTGAGCCTTGAACATGTTTGTTTTATTTATTTTTTTATTTCCTGTTTTTAGATGTGGGAAGATTTTTTTATTACGATAAACCGGAGGGTGCAGTAAAGGTGGAAGATGGTGGTGAGTTAAGGATCAGGCACAGGAGGAGGACAGGCAGTGAAACTGAAAACTGTGGTCAAAAAAAGTGAATAAATGAGAAGACTGAAGCTCATTGTCATTTAATGACATCCAAAACACTTAAAGATGGACAGCTCACAACATTTATGCAATAAAGATCATGGCAAGTTCACTGTTGCATATCAGGAAAATGAAGATTTATTTTATTCCTCACTGAAATGATGGTTGGATTTTCATTATGATCCAGAAGTTGAAGTCCATATGTCTTTATAGGCAGTGAAGTTCCAATTACATGGTAATCTTGTGGCTGTGCAGACTGCTAAGGACCTTGCAGCCAGAGGAAGCTCATAAAGAATACCAGCAGCATTGGGTAGTACTAATAAAACCAATATTTAATCATTATACATAGAAAAATGAAAAACATAAAAAAAATGTGGTTTTTTTTTTTTTTAATTTTGGTATTGTTTTGTTTTGTTTTCAGACCAAGTTGTCCCTTGTCCATCTCTGAATTTGGGGATAACAAGAAAGAGTTACTGAGGGTTTCTGCATAAACTCATCAATGCATGAAAAGGTAATGCTTTTAACCATCACTAGTTAAAAAGTACATACATGATTTTAATGTGTTTTTTAAAGCCCTGTCAGAGATGGACCCCACTGTGCCTGGATATGAGCTCCCATGATCCATGCTGATTTCCAGCTTCCACCTAGAGAAGCGCAACTATAAGTGTACTGGCTCTGGCCTCCAGAACACAGGTGCACACCTGATACACAATCCTGCTGTGACCTGGGGCAACAAGACCCATGAGGTTCGGTCAGTCCAGGTGCCAGATTCATCAGGTTAATCCAGGTGAATGAGAATGAAAATTAGGACTGAGCTGACCAAATTTCACAGTGTGGCACAAATTTAGGGGCACACTGAGGTGTGAAATGGGTGGGGATAAACACCAGTCATGCAGATGGACCTGTCTTCAGTATCCTGGAAGGTGGCCTGTGGGGGGATTGACATCTTGGAGTTTCCATGTGAGTACGGTACTCAGAGTCATAATTTTGTTTGTGGTGTAATTGACAAACTTGTGATGACATTTGCAAAAATATTTTTTCTCCATGTAATTAGACAAATTCTGTAATACTTAGTCATGTTGATTGTCACTCTAAGCAAAAATCCAATTTTATTTTTAGTTAGATGTCTACATTTCATGTGATAATGCTCTGGGAACACTTCTATTTCCCTAGGAAGATGATGCAAAAAAAGATGATTCCTTTCACTCACAAATGTCTCACCTAAATAAAGCAACGCATTTATTACAAGCTTTTGCTTTAGGAGATGAAGCAAATCTGTATCTCCAATTTCCATTATTTCTATGGAAATAGAAAAATTTCTATGAAAATAGGAAAATTTGTCTTTTTGAAATTTTCAAATTTTGAAGCTCACACTATTTCAACAGCCTCTTCAAGGGGATGATTGTCTCTTGGGTAGGACAGGTGTGTTAGAAGAAATATCAGGATGAGAGTTTGGAAACTGATGCAGAAGAGAATAGGAGTGCTAAAGTCTGCTGATACTCCTAGAGTGGGCAAAAGAGTGGTGTCATTCTCTTACCTCTCCCTGCCATCAGTCAGCCTGTTCCACCACTCAAATGTGCTCTGACTGGCTTCCCACACTTGGAAGACAACTCAGGGCTCTTCCAACTCATGCTGCCTGATCAGGAAAACTTTTTGCTCTTTTTGTACTGTTTTGATTAATGGGAAGAACTCATTTAAAAAAAAAATCAAATTATTCATTTGTAGTCCACATATTCATGTCTGGGTTCTGAGTAACAAAATAATCCATGTAGATGAACCACTAGGACTGAAGGATGAACACTGGCCATAGAATATGAGACTGGCAATAAAATAAAAGATACCATACTAGGAAATTAAGTGTTTACTCCAGAATTCAGTGAATTCAAATTGCTTAAAATTACTCCTTTCTTCTCCATTGAAGACATTGAAAGTTTTGAGTTCCTGTAAATGGGTTGTTTGCCCCTCCTTTTGCTTTAATTTTGTGTATTTTCAGGAATGTCCTAATCATCACCACGGCTAGCCTTCGCGAACAAAGATTTGGGAAGGGCTCTACCCACGCTTGCTGCAAGCGCGCAGATGGCTAAATAGGCCGATGCGAGATAGGCAAGTCCGGTTGCAAAAGGCACAGCAGAAAGCCTCCATAGGCTCTGTTGGCAAGGCACGGTTCTTGTCTTTTCTCATTGAGACTGACTCTGCGTGCGTTCT
>VWZG01009731.1:10394-42782 GCA_013396735.1 Grallaria varia
CCCCTCCCGGTCCTGTGCGTGTGCGGGGAGCGGCGGCTGCGGAGCCTCCCGGGCCCCTCTGCCCCCACCCGCGTCCCCACAGCCGCCCCTGCCGGGCGCTCTTGTTGCTTCCGCAGATGAAGGAGACCATAATGAACCAGGAGAAGCTGGCCAAGCTGCAGGCCCAAGTGCGCATCGGCGGCAAGGTAGGAGCTGCCTCCCTGCCCTGCCCCGCCCTGCCCCGCCCTGCCCTGGGGACTGCGGGTCCCTGCACGCACCGAGCCGGGCTCGAGGGCTCCTGGAACCGGGGTGGGAGCAGCCCCCAGCACTCGGCTTGGCTGGGCTGCCCTCGGGGGAAGCGGTGCTGCTGCAGGGTTTTCTGGAGCCACATCCATAGATGCAGTATGTAGTAGCTGAGTCTCCAGCCGTTTCGCCTTGTTTTTGCTATGTTACAGCAGATATAACACCCGATATTAGGGCACGTGGGAACCTCATACGGTTTAACGAGACCAAGTCCAAGGTGCTGCACCTGGATTGGGGCAATCCCTTGTATCAGTGCAGGCTGGGGGATGAACAGATTGAGATTAGACCTACGGAGAAAGATTTGGGGGTGCTGGTGAATGGGAGGCTGGACATGACCTGGCAATGTGCACTCACAGCTCAGGAGGTGAGTTGTATCCTGGGCTGCATCAAAAGCAGCATGGCCAGCAGGGCAGGGGAGGGGATTCTGACCCTTACTTGGCACTGGTGAGACCCCACCTGGAGTGCTGCATCCAGCTCTGGGGTCCTCAGTACAGGAAGGACATTGACCTGTTGGAGCGAGTCTAGAGGAGGCCACTGAGTTCATCAGAGGGATGGAACACATGTCCTGTGGGGAAACTTTTAGAGAATTGGAATTGTTCAACCTGGAAAAGAGAAGGCTTCAGGGTGACCTAATTGTGGCTTTCTGGTATCTGAAGGGAACTTACAGGAAAGATGGGGCAAGACTTTACAAGAGCATGTATATGACAGGGCAAGGGGGAATGGGTTTAAATTGTAAGAAGGTAGGTTTAGGTTAGATATTAGAAAAAAAAGTCTTAACTGTGAGGGTGGTGAGGCACTGGCACAGGTTGCCTTGGGAAGTAGTGGATGCTCCATCCTCTGGGGTGTTCAAGGCTAGGTTGTCTAGAGCTCTGAACAGCCTGGTCTAGTTGAAGGTGTCGCTGTCTACAGTGGGGAGTTAGAATGAGATGGTCATTGTGGTCCAACCCAAACCATTCTATTTTTATTTTATGGGCTGTTTTAGAAGACATGTAGGGTTTGAAGTGAGTAGGCTTTACAGCAAGGGAGGTTGGGTATGTTTTTCATAACAAATCATAGATGGTTTTGTTACAGGCTCTTGTGAGAAAGCTCAAAGATGTTTTTTTTTTTTTCTGTCAGGACAAG
This sequence comes from Grallaria varia, assembly GCA_013396735.1. Classification (NCBI taxonomy): domain Eukaryota; kingdom Metazoa; phylum Chordata; class Aves; order Passeriformes; family Formicariidae; genus Grallaria; species Grallaria varia. The sequence goes on from VWZG01009731.1 coordinate 11,799, forward strand.
TTGGAAATTTCGTACCTGGCATACTCTTGTAATTGTAAACTAACATGCTCAGAAGACGTGTTCATTTTCATTTTGTTAAGACATCTGGATATATTTAGCTGTGTGTTTACTTATAATCTGAACTTAAAAAAAGTATGTTTAATATAGTCATATAGTGGGATACATTTTAATTACAGTCAATCTTAATTCAGGTATTTGTCAGTAATTTCCTTTTACCCGTGGAGCATACCCAGTATTCTAGAATGCAAATTATACAACAGAACTCTTGCTGACTAGTTTCCAGGAGCTTTCATTTCTATGGGCTGAGTGTTTTTGGCTGATTGTTGTTGATTTAGGCAGCCTTAAATGAGGATTAGTGTAGCAATTAGTTGCCTTGATGATTTTTGCATATTCTTTGTATGAGTTACTGGTTAATTAGAGAATTTCTGAATTATATGGGTGATTGTGTGCATATTAACCAGTGTGTGTTGACTATAGAGCCTTTTAATGTTTAGCATGTATAACTGTGCAGTCAGATTAGAGCTCTCGCAGCTCCATGGTCAATATCAAAAAAGTCTTTTAGTGCCATTAAGCAAAGCTTAGAATGGTGGTGCTGTCATTTAGTTTTAAAATTGGCCTGTGAAATACTTGGAGCACCTGAACTTGACTTTTTAATTTTTTTTTTTTATAATGAGGAATTATTCCTGGGATTCTTCATGGCATTGTTGCCATGTAAAGTGAGGTGGGTGTGGACGAGGTGCATGTTTCTATGTAGCCCTTCATTCAAGACATCATGTTTTGAAACTTATCTAGAGGTCTTTGGTCCAGAATGACTTAGCAGTTACCTTATCGAGTTCAATTTTTGGGTTAACTAGGCACTAAAATGAAGCCATTTCTATTATTTTTAGTAGTTTCCAAACCTGAATTTTTGAGGTGTAGTCTTCCAAGCATTAGTTTCAGATGAGTTTGTCATTGACACTTCTCATTGTTGTTAACTGAGTTATGTTAAAGTTGTTAGTGACCAGCCAGTTTTCTAACTTCTGACAGTTGACTGAAGAGGTATTCCAGCTATTTATACCGCAGGGCAGCAAACACATTCTCTTAATGCTAACATGCAACAGATGAGCAGCTGGAGTTGGAGGACTTAAATTAGTAGTTACAGTGTGTAAAAAAGGAGCTCAGTTTCACTTATTCCTAGATATTTTATTCAAATTTTACTGAACTCTTATTATTGTGCAAGGAAGTATAAAATGACATTTTCTGCTTGTTAGTTGGTATAGTTGTCTTCTAATGTGGGACAGTTATTTCCCTGAAGAAATGCAGAACTCTGGGTCTGTAGGGAACTTAGCCTTTTCTTGTTTGTTTTCTAAACAGAATTGGTCCTTAACACTGTGGAAGTATTTTTCAAATGAATTTATGAAATATTTTTGAAAAAATAGGTTTTCTTCAAATATATGTCTATCAGATGACAGATAGCTTTTTGGTATAAAAATTGAGTATTTTGAGTTATCATGCTCATTTATTAATGATGTGTTCATAACTTTATGAACTCTGACTATTACCAAAATTTGGCTACAATTTAAGAAAGATGATCTAAGGAGAAAGTAGTAAGCTTCAGAAATTACCTAAAACTGTTCATTCTTTATACCTTTGATAACTTGGGTTAACAAGGATAAACTTGCAATTTCTCTTCTCTAAGACACTGCAAAATACTCTAAGATTTGTGGAATAAATATTCTCTGGCACATTGCTTCCTAAAACCACACGCTTCTCACAGACTGTGCAAATATTGCCTTATAGCAAGGGTAAGACTGCAGCAGTGCAGCTGGGAGGGCAGGGTTGCATGCACAGTAACGAAAAAAACACAGCACTAGAACTTTGTATGTTCACTCAATTTGTTGATGTTGTGAAGTAGTTACACAGCCCTGAGGTTGAGAGTTTGTGAAGAACTACTTTTTAACGTCTTTTCTTTTTTTGCAAAGGGTACTGCCCGCAGAAAGAAGAAGGTTGTTCACAGAACGGCTACAGCAGATGACAAGAAACTTCAGTTTTCATTGAAGAAACTTGGAGTCAACAATATTTCTGGAATTGAAGAGGTAATTGCTTCAAAGGAAAATATTTCCTATATATAAATAGAAAATGTATTAAAGTCAATTTCCTGGTAAGTTACATAGCTTCTAAACTTGTCGTTACCAGCATTATCAGTAGGTCTTCATGGATCTTTAAGAACGTCAGTTTCCTGTTAAATTGAAAAATCTTGCTAAACTGCTTCAAATACTGGATTTTTTTTTCTTGCAGGTAAACATGTTTACCAATCAAGGAACAGTCATTCACTTCAATAACCCAAAAGTTCAGGCATCTCTGGCTGCCAACACTTTCACTATCACTGGCCATGCTGAGACAAAGCAGCTGACGGAAATGCTTCCTAGCATCCTAAACCAGCTTGGAGCTGACAGTCTGACCAGCCTGAGGAGATTGGCAGAAGCCCTACCCAAGCAGCGTAAGTTGAGACTTCAATGTGTTTTATGCTGGCAGCTGACACTAGGCAGTTACAGTCCTGCTGTCTGCAAGCATTTTATGAAATGCTTATACAGTCATGGAACTCTTTAGATCTTATTTATAGCTCAAGTCCAATGACAAGTATAATTCAGTAAAGCAGTCACCTGTTAACGTGTCTTGCAGCTGGTCTAGCGCTGGAAAGCTGTAGCCAGACTTGACTTTGTGGTAGTTTAATTCTTCATGACCGTATGTTGACATACCTCATTCATTAAAGCTAAGTGGATAAATTACTTTGAAGAGTTAGGTTTTAAAGTAAGGTAATTTTTGGTCATGTCTCTTTTGACACTTTGAATGGAAATACAGGTAATGAGGAAAGGGATGTAACAGACCTCTTGCAAATTACTTTTCTGCCTCGGGTGTGGTGAAGGTATTTCTTGCATGGGCTTTTTGCTAAGTAGGAGAGAATTACACAGTATTTGTGGGGAAGTACATGATGATTTTAGTATGCACAGAGCAGTGTAGAGAACAGGACTGGCATGAGCATTAAGCTAGGTACACCAGCTTCCTGTTCCATCCTTAAGTCAGTAAAATAACATCAACATTTGCTCTTTCTAAAACTGTGTGGGAATAGTAAAGGAGAGACTTAAATATGTGGTGGTTTGGAGAAGGTGCTGCCACTACAATATGGGAATTAGGAGTGAAGGAGAGGCTTGATGACACTGGGAACATTCCTTGTGTCCTGCATGCACAGTATTCCTACTTTCTGAAATGCCTTAAGCCCATTCCTTTCAAGGTATGGAACATCCTGAATATGGATAAAATGAGAGAATATCATTGTGTCCAGTTTTTGGTAATTCAACTTGTTAATTTTTTTTCTTCCTCTGTTGCTGAAAAAAACAGCCTCTATTTCCTTTCCTGAAGTTGATGATAGTTCCCTCCTGTCAACTTATCACTGAAAAAAATCTTACTAGAAGTAGTCTTCAGGCAGTGGGGTAAAGTGCTTCTTTCCCCATGGTCCTCAGGTCCTTTCTTCTTAATATCATTTGTGTGGCTTCCTTGTGATAGTAGTAGGGCTTGAAAGAAAAAAGTACTTGAAAGAAGTAAAATGATCCTTGAAGATCAGTCTTCTCATAAGAAGATGGTTATATTCTAAGCTAAATTGTGTAGTTATAATAAGAGGGAAGTTTGTTTAAAGTGATTGCTTTGTATGACTTAGTAAATGGCTATTCTTTTCCACTTCGGATGGATGCCAGAGTAGTTGCACAAAACTTTCCATTCAGTATTGTCAGCTAGATTTGGAAGGCTAACGTCAGCGAGTGAAGCATCTGTGATGATTGCAGGTACTAAAGTAAATACAGTCTGGTCTTGGGGATGAGCGACAATGAAGGCAATTTAGGAGGAAATAACATAGTTTGTTTTAAAATGTCATATATGAGACTAAGATACACTAAAGCTTTAAGAGCTTTCTGCTGTTAAAGAAGCTGATGAAGGTTAGTGGTGTCCTTGTGCCAAACTGTTTCAAACTGAAGTTTATGCATTCATTGGTTCTGGTTATCTCTGAAATTGTCATACAAATCTAGTATGAACCTATCTTGTTCCTCCTGCTTTTTTTTGAAAACTGAGAAGGATGAATCAGAATAAAACTGAATTGATAGTATGAGACAGCTTACTCTTGACAGCTAAGAATAGCAGTAAAAGTAGTGGTACAGGCACACAGGCACCTGAGATACCTATTCTTAGCATTATACTACTGCAGTTCAGCAGATGCTTGTTGGTCTGCTGCGTTGGATATGGTTAATTCCCAGTACCTCTTGTGAAATATAGTGGGAGTGGTTAAAGAAATTACTGAATCAGCAAACATGTGGACCAGAACACTTGGTCATCTCAACCACCAGAAGTGTAAAACTGTGCATCCAGTTCCATAATCACCACACTTTGCTGGGAACAGAGTATCTTTTAATGTGTCTGCTCGCAGTTTCCCTGTTGCACCTCAGTTTTCTTTGAATGTCTAGGATAAGATCCTTTCTTTTCCTTTAAACTTGATGATGTAAAATATGTAAATCTTGAGAAACATGCAGTAGTCAATAAACCAACCTGCTTTTAAGAGAAATTGGTAAAATCAGTCTCTGCACTTGTAGTTGAAAATTACTACTCTGCAGAGCACTCAGTGTAGCTACATACAAAATGGTGACTAGTAAGCTGGTTTGGCATGCATTTTCTAATTTCCTTGCTGGACTATCTGAGCATTATCAGTTGCAAAGAGAATGTGAACTTCCTAGGTTAGTTGAAGATATCTGTTCAGCAGGTGAACTGGATAAAGCATTGTAGCTTAGCTGAGAATCTTGCATAATGCTTTCAAAATACACAAAGCACAACAGCTAATCAAGATGCCTATGGTGAGCTTGAATGACGCTTTTGAACTACTTGCTCTTGCAGCTGTGGATGGAAAAGCACCACTTGCTACTGGTGAAGATGATGATGATGAAGTTCCAGGTAAGAACAAGCATGCAGTGGAGGAAAAGGAGATGAATCTCTTACTGAGAGAGTAAGATCAGGCTGGGGATGGTAAGGGTATTGACTAGTCAATTGCTGTCACAGAATTTCTGCAGGTAGATTATTTCAGGTATCATGAGAGACTAGTAAGTTCAGCTAGCATTTCGGTGCTGTGTAGAAGTAATAGCTGTGGCTAAGGTAATTATTTAATATTCCATAAGAAGGGTGTGAAGAAACTACCTTCTCAGTATCAGTTTGCCCTGTTGTGGGTAAAATGAAGTTAAATGCTTTTAAAATTTTGCTTTTTAATGAATCATCCAGAACTTCGTTGGCTGAGCAAGGAGAATGAACGATGAAGCCCTTAGAAGTTATTTGGTCTGTATTTTATAGGCTGAAAGTTTTTGTTTTGTAAAAACTTGTTACGAAGTAGAACTCTGGGAAAAAGTCCAAACCCAAAATGTTTGGCAAAGGGAAAGTGGGTCAAACTTTAATTCCAACAATCTTCTTTTCTAGATCTTGTTGAAAACTTCGATGAAGCTTCGAAGAATGAGGCAAACTGAACTGAGACTTTCTGAATAAAACTGAAACTTGAAAAAGCTATCTGGAGCTGCTATTTTATATTGTGACTGCTTGATTTTATTTCCTGATGAGATCTCAAGATCTGTGATATTTGGAAACTCCTTGAATCTGCAGCTCCTTAAGTTACTGCTTGCACACAATATTATTTTTGTGGCCTGAACAAACATATGCTTTGAAATAAGTCAGATTGCTAACAATTTCTGCCTAGACACATTTTTTTGAGTAACTTGTATACAAGCAAAATCCTATCTTTAATGAAGTTTGGCTTACAATAAAAATGTAAGAAAAAGTTTCTGGTGTGGCTTTTTGTCAGAAAAGCAGGAAAAGTTGGCCCTAAATATTAAAAGGTCTTGCTTTTCTGCAAAGCATCCTTTTGCCGTGCTAAAAATCTGGCTTCTGAGTAAAAAAGGTGTAATGAAGCATTTTGGATTTAATCGGTGAACTCCCAGTGTTGGCAGGTCAGAGCTATGTACACTGTAAGTCACTTTGTAACTTGCTGAATTTAAGAAATAAAGTTGTATTCTAGCCACAATTACTGGTGGCTTAATATAACATGAAACATGCAAGTTGAGAAAGAACTTTACTTAGCCATGAGGAGTAGCAGCAAGCAATTGGGGAACTATTTGTGTCAATCTTTATCTTTAGTAAGTGTTTAATAGGTATTTGCAGGGTTAAACGATACTTTCCAATTAATTTTACTTGTCTGAATTGGTTATGTGGGGGAATAAAGTATAAGAAGGGAAAAAAGCCTTTTAGAATTGATAATGGCTCTTAATTAAGTCTGTCTTTACCACTTCCAGATCTATTAACTAATAATTTTATTTGAATATTTTCAGGAATATATTGTTTTTATTGCTTTTGTGTGTTCCAGAGTTAAAAAAATAACTTTGTTTTAGTGCACAAGAAAGACTTCAAATTCCATTCTGACCTTTGTATAGCTGGAGCTTCCAGGGGTGTGGTTTAAACTTCATGTTTGTGACTCATTAATGTTAATGATAGATCAGATCACTTGCATAACAGAAGGTAAGCTAGGATAGAAGAGCACTCAGGGCCTTCTAAGCTTGTTTCTAGAGCAAATACTTTTGGAAGTGGAAGTTCACCCTGACCTGTCCAGGATAAAATCCAGGGTAAGACTTTACTATAGCCATAACAAAGTTCTCCTTGTGCCTGGGAAAAGGTGGGTCTCTCTCTAACTTGCCAAGCTCGTTTGTCGTGGTGTAAGTCATTGCACTTGGGAAACTGGAGGAACTAGTTTGAGCCATAAAACTTGTGGTTTGAGGTAAGACAGCAGTCTGATGTAAGCATGATATAGCTGAAGTCAAGTGCAAGAATTTAGGGTAATTTGACTGTGCTTGTCTCACTTTGCAAATACTTTATTGTTACATTACACTTCTAGCATCGAATAAGTTAAAAAAATTGTGCTCATTGAATTGTGGAACTAAGGCAGAAAAACTAAACTCTGAATTTGAGTTTTGAAAAGAGGATGGTGAATGTAATTGCCCTGTAAAAGGTAACGAAATTCTACAGGGTAGTTTACCAGACTTCTTATGACCTGTGGAGTCAATAAATGTCATGCTGGGTTTTTCTTAGAAATCAATAAGCTTGTTACCTGTTCTGTGATTCAGGTATATGTCCTTATAAATACTTCCTTTATGCCACTGTAGCCCTTGTTTATGAAGTATGTCAGAGTGTTTTCCTATGAAGTGACTTAAGTGTCTTGCTTAGATGTTCCAGCGTTAGCCTTTCCCTCAATAACAGATGTACTTGGTGCTTAAGAATAAGATCGTTACTAAAACAATGTCTTTGGAATGCAAAATAAGGCTAATCTAGTGATAAACAGCCATGTGACTTGTCTGGGAGTCTCTTTGCTCCCAGTACAGTGTCAGTCAGGAAATACTGGCGTATCTGCATCCCCAGACTCGACTGAGGATAAAGATGCAAGCAAAATGTGTTCTTGATTATTGCAGATTCTATATGGAAGTAAGTTTATAGTAGTCTTCATCACTTAACTTAAATGCTCAATCCTGGACTCAATGCTATGATTATTTTCTCTTTATAAGGAGTTTGGTTATGGTTTTCCTATCTATCATTAGTTACTAGAAATTGAGAATAGTTATCTTGACTAGAAATTGAGAATAGTTATCTTGATGTTTCTCACAAGGTTGAACTCCTATGTAACCACAATGTTATGGATTCACATCTGTAGTTTCACTCAAAGAAAATGGCTTTGTATCTCCATTCCAAATATTTTAGACAATGAAGAAATGGAAAAGTGCCTGTGTTTATATTGGAACAAAGGGTTTTTTTAGCTTTTTGTTTTTGAAAAGCTAGGGGAATGTTCAGCTTGTCACATTAAGCTCTGAAATAACTTGCCTCAATGCAGTAGTGGGTACTAGTGAGATTTTTTCATAGTGTTTGTGATAGGTTTTTAGAGATATTTTCATAATTGTTAATCTTATGCATTAAGGGCTTTACAGTGGTTTAAAATTAGTATATTCTAATATTAAAAAAACTCCAAAAAATAAACCCCTTTTGGAAGATGGTGAAACTGTATTTTATTAAGCTAGTGTAGTGCATATATAAAAACAAAAAGCTTCCTACTGTTGTTGTAAAATGACACTGTGTTTAAAGCTCTACAAGGCACCTTGCATTTATTACAGGATGGTTTGTTTTTTTTATTATTGGAGTCTCATGAGTCTGTGGCTGTGTCTCTTAGAAAATATAACCAGTGAGACTTTCACATAATTAATGGTGCACATTTAACGTAAGTGACCAAGGAAGAACACTTGGTTTAAAATGTTCACAGCTCAATACCTCAAATGCCAAATCAGTACTTGTGTATCTTACTATGCTGATTTGCTGGGGGTGTGAGGGAAGTTCAGTGTAGTTGTCAGCTTTGAAATTCTGCACTGATACTGTGTTTTGTGGGTGAAACATCATACAGACACTGTACTTTTCCTCAAGTGTTTTGTGTATCTGCTGAAAACCTAAATAACATGTCATGGTACAGGTAGAGAAACAAGCTATTCTCTTCTTGAAATGAAGACAGTAGATTGTTGTCAGAGCAGTGTAAGAATGTAAAGAGAAACGAAACGCAATCAGAACAGTGGCTAGGGAAAAAGTTTTTGTGAATGTTGCAGATGGTGAGTGGGGGAAGTTAGTACTTTTCAAGGAAGGCAGAGGAAGGGATGAGAAGCCAGAACATGGAAACTATTTGATCTTCCTGTTTGTGAGAAAGGATTTGAACAGGTTTACTTTGCTAAGGTGAACAGACTATGGCATGAGAGAATAACACAATTCGTTTGACTCTGAGCTGAACTCAGTAACTTTAAAGTGCATAAAACATGGATGCATATAGAAGCTCTGAGAATCAGAAGGGTAACTATTTCTGTGTATTGTCATTGACTTTAAGCTGTGGTTTCTTGGTAACACACAGTAATTGTAATATCCTAAGTAAAGTTTTTTAATTGTTCTGTTAATACTCTGCCTTTTCTTCAGGCATGGATTATCATTAGAAAATAATGTTACTGAATAGAAGGAAGACAGGTTTTGTAATACTGTTACTGTACTGTCTTGCTGTAATTGTTTTGTTTTGTTTTTTTTTTTTGTAAGAGGGAGATTTACCAGCTATAACTTACGTTGCCTTTACATTGCACTGTTAGTATCCTGGCAATGAAAAAGCCATTCTAGTAATGTTTGTGTAGTGCAGGGATTAATACTTTTACAGATGAGTTACAGCCCAACATCTTGCATTGCTAATGAATCTGGACAAATCAGAACAATTGTTGAACAATTAGTGTTGTAATGCTATAAGCATTAATTATTTTTAGTGTATGACTAATTTCTTACAGGGGCAGGAGGCAGAATTCTAGGACATTTTACTGCTATTGAGGTACTGGATTGGTTGAAGGTCTGTTAGATCATGAAGCACAGTGCTTTTGCTTTTGCTACCTAATAACCAACATTTGCAACCTGTTTCACATGGGGATTTGATGTGCACTGCAGGGTACTGACAGATAAATGTGGAAGTATCCGCTGCACTTGAAATCCTTATTCTGCATTTCTGTTGAGTAGTGTGTGTTTGTTTCTGAGTACCGGAAAAAACGTAGTTGTGCGTTGTATCCTGCTGCCAATTTTTAGGAAACACCTGAAGTTAACAGGGCTTACCTTCTTTGTGTAAGCTGCACCTGAGTTAACAATGTCTTTTGGGCATATGCTGGAATCTCAAAAATCTCAGACACATAAATCTGATCAGTGTCTTGCTTCACAGCCAACATACAACTTGCGGCAAGCTATTGCTGAGTTAAAAATGATGCAATATCATCAGGCAATGTTTGGAGTTGTTGGAAATACCTACTGAAACAGGAGGATCTCTGGGTTTAGGCTGCAGCTCTGAGAACTGTGGCTAGTCCTGCTATTCTTTCCTGTTATTTCCAACAATTAGTCAATTGCATAGGTAACTCGAGTATGGCTTGATAGATCTCTTAAGTAACTTTTTGTGGGGTGCTGTTTTGATGAAGTCCTAATACCTGGATAAGCAAAACTACTGCCATGTTTAAGGACCCAACAGAAATGCAGGAAGGCTTCTTGCACTCCTAACTATGCAGGACAAAGATGATGATAAGATCATTGTGGGGGCCAAAATCTATGCTAGATATGTGACATTAGTGTTTGATGTGGCATCTCTGGTACTACACACACACACTGTGACTGGCAGTTACAGTAGAATAGTGTTAAAATACATGTGGTGAAGATCTTCCTTGTCTTTTCAGTATTGTTGCCTGCCCAGGACTAGGAGGAATTAAAAGTAGTAATGCTGCATTATAGTCATGTATGTGACTAACATAGAAGTGAGAGGACTGAGTGGGTCGGAACTATTTTGCAGTGCTTACTGTGATCAACTGTGTCTTGAGGATTTCCGCATTCATGCTGATTTCTGACATTATTTGGTTTTACCTATACAGATCAGTCAACTCACTTGGTTGTGTTATAGCTGGGAAAGTTCATCTGCCCCTACCAGGTGTGAGTCTTACCTAAACATGTGGTGAGAGACCGATACTGCCACAAGGCTCCTGATCCTATAAATCTAATGTGATCATAAGTGTTTGTAGGATTCAAACCTAAACTAAAAATTACATAAAGTGAAAAAAACAAACAGTTGTGTCAGCAGAGTGGCAGACTTTACTGATTTGAGGTGTCCATTAGAAGTTTTTGTCCCTGAGATAGTTGGTAGGAGGAGTTGGACCAGGGAGGAGTTAATTTCATAATTCATTTTCCTTCTGGCTGCTTTGCACCAGTTAAGTGTTAGGAATCAGGAGATGATACAGTTCTTTCTGGTTTAGGGAAGTTCCTAAAGAGTGTGAAACCAGTATAGCCAGCCCATACAGATGGGGTTTGCCATTAGTGTACGTTTGGGACAGCATCTGGATAAACAATCCCCATGTACATCTGCAGCATTTCATGCTCCAGTAATTACTACCCAGGGCTGATGATCTTTAAGATTTGTGTATGTGTGGTTTTTACTGTGTAGAAGCCAGAGTAACCTACATGTCTCAGAATTCAATGACTCATCATCTTCCACCAACATACAAAATTCAGACTTGCATAGTGTGACCTTGTGCACATATACACTGGTGTCTAGGCTGACCTCTGTCAGGAGCTGTAGTCTAGATGGATCATCGTTTTGCTTTAGTGTGTCAGCCTTGCATTTATAGAACAGACCCTTCCATTACACTTCTTCCTCATATTTTAGCATTGTCCTATTTTAATCATTTGTACCTTGAAAATTAGGTGATTATTTCAAAACCTGGAGTTGTTTTTACCTTCCATTTTTCAATTATGTCCCATCTTGGTAGCTCTCTGGTTTCATTAGAAAATGTAGTATATTGACAGATGAACTTTGTCAGCAGGCTGTAGTTTAAATTCCAAGGGGAATGCAAGCCTTCAAGGATGCACTAGTGTATTTTTCAGGGAGGCTGTGGACCTTCTTGAAACCTTCATATTTTATGTGAACAGAAAACCATAACGCTTCCAAACAAAAGGCTGTTTGGGGACAATGGCAGTGTGACAATGGCCTGTGATCTTACTCTGTATTTGAGTAGACATGATACCACAGATGCAGAGTCGAGAAGCGAACTGGTTTTGTGATGCGTTTTCAGAAACAACTTGTGTTGAGTCCTGCAGGTTGTAACATTTAAGACAGTCTAGATGTAACCTAATGGCTATAAAAGCAGGGTGTAGGGATTTATAGAGTTTAGGTAGACCTTGCCCATCTTTCCACAGTACTGGAAGCCAGAGTAAGTTCTGGCACATCAGGTTTGCCCACAGATTGCACATCATTCAGTGTCCTCTAGCTGACAATAACACAAAGGTTAGCCATTGATAGGTATGATAGGTCCTCCTGAAATGCTTGCAAGTGATACATACTAGAATTTGTGTGAAAATGATGCTGTCCTGTAAGCTCTGTTTTCTATTTATGAAATAGAAATGCTGATGTGCTAGAAAATTCTGTAGGCTGTGAAAAGCATGTGATGTGGCTGTTTGCTATGCTTTGATTTCAGTGCTAAAAAAAGAGTGCATGCTGTTGATTTACGTAATGAATCAAAACAATATCTCCCACAATGCAGGTCAGGATTTTTTTTTTTCCAGAGGATTATTCTGGGATCACTTAGGTTTATTCTTGCAGGGAAAGGATGAGCTGTACAGTGCACTCCCACAGCTGTAACCCACCTTGTTGGTTGTCCAGTTTCCCTCTCTGATGGGCTCTGCAACCTTCCCTGCTGATTTCTGCGTACGTGGTTGGCTTCATCACTGCTCATCTGCTGAAGATTGACTGACATGCTTTTACAGTCCTGTATGCCTAGAGAGTTGCTAGCTTAATTTGGTGACAAATAACCCTCAACAGAAAGATCTATTCAGACGTCATTCCTAGGACTAACCCCTAACAATATCTTTGATCTTGAAAGTTCCAAGTGACTGGATTCCTAATTCACCCAGTTATACATTCATTGCCAGATGGAGCAGTGTACTTCCTGAAAGCATTATGTGCTGCACAGCAGGAGGTGCATGCAAGCGGAACTGCTATAACAATACTAATGATGATCATTCTAGTGATGGGCAGTGTCTGCACTCCAGTGATTTATACTGTTGTTGTAAAGGAAAAAAATTCTGGTCCACAGTGTTCAGGAAAAACTCTGCTGGAATTTCCCTAACAGTCAACTTACTAGTGAAATACGCAGAACATATTTGACTCTATCAACCCAGTTGTTCTCTTTTTTTTTTTTTTTTTCTTTTCCAGTTTCATGAGAATATGGGGTTGCATCTGGTTGATGTTAGGGTTGGGCTAGAGCTGTGAATATGAACTGGTTAGGCAAGACAAGTTACCTAGAATCAGGATAAACTTTCATATTTCTGATGTTTTTTGTTCCAAGTACTGTTATAGAACAGTTGTGGAAAATAAGTAGTAGTTCTGGCTTTAGTTTACCGTTGTCTCTTCAGGCTGGGAGCTAAGCAGCACCATCAGGATTTAAAGAAGCAAGCTTCAAGATTGCTTAAAGACAGATTTCGGACCAAGGCACAGTGAAGTTGCTTTGGCAACGCAAAATTGGTGCATGCCATAAGTAAAAATTAGTCTCATGTTGTTTCTCAGTTAAATAAGAGCAAGGTTCAGTGGCTGATTATCATCTTGGAGTTGGGTAACATTATTTCTTTCTGCAGGAATATCATTGGGATACCAACTGCTGAATTCTCTTGGAAAGAAAAAGAAAGACCGCCATGGGGCCCTTCCATCATGACCCTGGGACCGAGTTTGCTTTTGGTGCCACAGTGGGGAGCTGTAATCACCTCGCCTGGATCACGCTAAAGGTAAAGAGCAGAGGCCCCATCTTCCATCACTTGCCTCCCTGCTGTGGGCACCTGCTCCCTGTGTGGCATAAGGAGGTGTAGGATACTGGTTTTGTTTTTTGTTTTTTTTTTTTAACCAAGGAAAAACCCACAGGAGGGCTGAAGGGAGATTAGGCTCTACCCTGGGAAGGTCTGGCAGGAGGCTGCTGCTTTCTGTAACTGTCTCAGAAATACAAGTGGGGAATTCAAAGTACAAGACAGATGAACAAAGAAGGCAACAGAGTGGAACTAGTAACAGCCTCAGGGAAAACCAGAGCAGACAGGGAAGAGTGTTACAAAGTGCTCATCAAATTTACATGCAAATAGTAAAGCTAACATTGTACATGATTAACCAGAATCCCCTGCAAAGTCAAACAGGAATGAGTAAGACAAAGACTTTGTGCAGCTCTGAAGCTTTTGGCTGTTACTAGTACATGAAACTGCCGGCAATCTGCTTTGTGAGCAGAGTTCATGGCATCTGTGATTACATGCTGCACATTGAATTTGGCAAAAAAAAATTAGTTAATCAGGAAAAGCAACTTGTTTGCTAACACTTTGAAAGACAGTATACTGTCATTCAAGTTCAAAGGTAAAAGATTACTGTAAGACATTACACTGGCAAGAGCTTTTGCTGAAATGTTTGGAGAGAATTTGGAATTAAGAATTTAAGTGCAGAATTTTAAAACTCCTGGTCTTGTATCAAGGAAACGCTGCAGCCTTTGGACCCATGGGTGTGGTTCAAAGGTGTAAATCCTAATGTCTTCTCACTGCCATCAGAGGCTATGAAAGTCATTCACTAAAACAGAATCACCAGACTGACATTCCAAAACACTTAGCCGTGCTGAACTGGGGCTTTACAAATTTTACCACTATAAACAAAGAAAACTGAATACTGAGAAGTATTTACATTAAGAGAAACAAAAATTCATTGTTGTGCCTCAGAGGAACACAAAGTATGTAGAGTGAAGCATGTTGTTGATCTTGTATAATCAACAGTTGTCTGCTCTTCTGATGGAGATTTTTTTTCCCTGTGAGTAAATCTTTTTCTTTGCATAGTTTTTTTTCTCCTTCCCAGTTGCTAACTCTGGACTAAGTTTTTCTCAGGGTATCTGAATCATAGCTTATGAAATAGTGCTGGCTGATCCCTGCAGGGCCCTCAGAAGAGACACAGAAATCTTCAATTCCATGTTCACTGCCTTTGTAGCATAATGTTAAACTATACAAAAAGGCTCATAATGCAGGAAACAGCTTCTGAAAGATTACCATCTTCACCATTGTACTCACTCTCATGAGATGTGTGGTGATGACTATCTGACAATTGCTTGAAATTCTACAGCAAAAAGATGGAAGAAATTTTACATTTTATTGTCTTAATCTACATTCCTCCAGTGTCTTTGCATATAATTAAAAAATGCATTTTCTAGAGTATGTTTTTCAGGAAATAATTAGTTTTATTTCCTATATATGAACTCATTGCTGACTGAAATTCAAGACAAAATATAAAGCAGATATTGATGTTTATTTAGAACAAGTACTTTCCTGTAACACAAGTAATACAGAAAAAGGAAATACTGTCCTTATGCATATGTATGTAGCTTGTCTATGTATGAGATGTCTTTAAGAAGAAATGGCTCGGGTTCTGGCATTTGAAGAAAAGAAAATTTACATTTTATTTGCACTGCTTTTCAACAAACATAGAAGTTCAGCATTTATTTTTACAGATGACATTAAATCTCAGTATTTTTAATATTCAGCTTTACAGTAATTGCCACTTCATGTTATTTTATTTTAAAATTACTTACAAGAAGATATATTTTTCTGGACTTTGTTACATTTTCCCTCTTGCTTCCAAGGCATGTCAGATTTGCTGTTTCTTTCAGCTGATTTAACCGTGCATGACACAGCAAAACTGGTGTAAATGCTACATAAGAATA
Source organism: Grallaria varia (assembly GCA_013396735.1). Taxonomy (NCBI): domain Eukaryota; kingdom Metazoa; phylum Chordata; class Aves; order Passeriformes; family Formicariidae; genus Grallaria; species Grallaria varia. Next base: position 27,164 of record VWZG01009731.1, read on the forward strand.
TAGGTGTCACAGCCTGGGAGACATAATACTCACTTAATGTAGGCAAGGATTTCACCAACACCTGCAATGTCAGTTACATTTTCTTCCTTCATGTCCATGAAGGTTCATTCCGTTTCAGATTTCAGCTTCATGAAAGAAATGGATCTCTGACTGGCTCTCACAACCTTTCAGAGGTAATTCTGCCCTGATGTAAACTTTCTATGCTTCAGTACAGAGTCAGGGATAAATTTAGCCAGAAATTCAGTTTTAATACAATAGGTTTGGATTTTTTTAAAAAAACATTTTCCCCTATTATATATTCAGTCACTTTGTTATTTCAGAGTTAGCATTTTGAATTCATTATTTCTCTGGCATTGATTCAGAGAACCTGGCTGGATTGTTCTCCAGCCTTCCAGTATCCTGGGTCAACATCACAGTGCATGAACTTTAAGTAGTATTAATTTCCTTCAGGCGTGGAATGATGTTCAAGTACAAAAATAAGCATGGTAGAGACACTGTAATAGGAATTCAGTAACTTCCTTGGGTCCTGTCATATGTTGTGAACTCTAGGTGAGAGCAAACTGGGAACTGGGCTCACTACACAAGGACTGGGGAAGAAAGACAGCGATTAGGAGTGTATGGATGTCAACAGATGCCAGGCCTCTAGTGGACACAATGAAAAAATGCTTATGGAAATGTAAATACCACATGGTGAAACCCTATGTGCTGTTGAGGAAAAGCTGCTGTAAAGTTTCTTTCAAAAGCTTATCTATTACTTGTGCAAAACTATCACCATACTATCATTCACTGTAGCTTTAAGTGCAGGGGTCCCAGAAAATCCGTTGGCATTGCCTGATTTTTTTTTTTTCCAACTAATCTGAAAATTCCAATTGCTGTTTTAACTACACAGCTACAGTGAGACATCTCTGAAACTGGAGGACAAGAGACTGGAGGACAGCCTTGCAGAAAGAGATCTGAGGGCTTGGGGTGGAGGCAAGTTGAATATGAGTCAGCAGTGCCCTGGCAGCCAGGAGGGCCAACTGTGTCCTGGGGGGCATCAGGCAAAGCATCACCAGCTGGTTGAGGGAAGGGATTGTCCCGGCTCTGCTCTGCACTGGGATGGCCTCACCTTGGATATCATGTGCAGTTTTGGGTAACACAATATAAAAAAGAAAGCAAACTCTTTGAGAGTGTCCAAAGGAGGGAAACGAAGACAGTTAAGGACCTGGAGGGGAAGCTGTAGGGGGAGCAGCTGAGGGCACTTGGTCTCTTCAGCCTGAAGAAGAGGAGACTGAGGTGACCTCACAGCAGCCTACAGCTTCCTCATGAGGGGAAGCAGAGGGGCAGGCACTGATCTCTCTGGTGACCAGGGACGGGACATAAGGAGATGGAATGACACTGCATCAGGGGAAATTCAGGCTAGGTATTTGGGAAAGGCTCTTTACTGAAAGGGTGATGGATCACTGGAGCAGGCTCCCCAGGAGGACCATCTGGACCATGCTTACTCATATGGCTTAGCTTGAGGTAGTCACAGAACATCTCAAGTTGGAAGGGACCCATAAGGATCATCCTACAAGGAGCAGAGAGTGTGATTCAATGATCCTTATGGGTCCCTTTTAACTTGAGGTATTCTATGATTCGAAGGACTACACTGTGGGTGAAGAAGGCTGAAATAGAGTAGACTGTGATTTCTCTTCCTGTACAGCTGATGCCTTCTTTCAGCCACTGCATGAAAGGAGTTTAGGAGCTAGGAATTCTGTACTTGAAGTTAGGCTTTCTTATACCAAGGAAATTTCTGCCTGGGATGTACTGGCCTAGTGATTTCAGAACTACAACAGGAAGGCAAGTAGAAAGAAATCAGGTAGTGTCAGGGTTTGGGAATGGTATTCCCCAATTTAATGTTCCCACTGAAACCACTTGCTGTTCACTACCTGCCCTCCCCCTGAGGTGCACTGGAGAGAACTGGAGGCACAAAAGGTTGAGATCACAAGCTGAGATAAGAACAATTTACTGGAAACAGCAATAAGAAAAGAAAACAAACAGTAAAAGCTACAATATCAATAATGAAATCTACAAGATAGGCGAACAATTCACATGTTTATCTGACTGCTCCATCTGGCTTGGCATTACCTGGCTGCTCCTTCCATTATGCTTACTTGACTGGAAGGAGCCCCCTTCCCTCTGGCAATGGTGTGAGGTGATACAACATTTGCATCCCATGCCCCATGCCCCCTTCTGGCTATTGTGAAAATTAACCCTGNGGGACCCATAAGGATCATCCTACAAGGAGCAGAGAGTGTGATTCAATGATCCTTATGGGTCCCTTTTAACTTGAGGTATTCTATGATTCGAAGGACTACACTGTGGGTGAAGAAGGCTGAAATAGAGTAGACTGTGATTTCTCTTCCTGTACAGCTGATGCCTTCTTTCAGCCACTGCATGAAAGGAGTTTAGGAGCTAGGAATTCTGTACTTGAAGTTAGGCTTTCTTATACCAAGGAAATTTCTGCCTGGGATGTACTGGCCTAGTGATTTCAGAACTACAACAGGAAGGCAAGTAGAAAGAAATCAGGTAGTGTCAGGGTTTGGGAATGGTATTCCCCAATTTAATGTTCCCACTGAAACCACTTGCTGTTCACTACCTGCCCTCCCCCTGAGGTGCACTGGAGAGAACTGGAGGCACAAAAGGTTGAGATCACAAGCTGAGATAAGAACAATTTACTGGAAACAGCAATAAGAAAAGAAAACAAACAGTAAAAGCTACAATATCAATAATGAAATCTACAAGATAGGCGAACAATTCACATGTTTATCTGACTGCTCCATCTGGCTTGGCATTACCTGGCTGCTCCTTCCATTATGCTTACTTGACTGGAAGGAGCCCCCTTCCCTCTGGCAATGGTGTGAGGTGATACAACATTTGCATCCCATGCCCCATGCCCCCTTCTGGCTATTGTGAAAATTAACCCTGTCCTGGCTGGAAGCCACCCCTTATTCTATACCATCTATATCATGCCCAGATCCTACACCTTCCAGATACACACACACACACACACACACACATATATATATATACACAAACATAATTTCTGTAGTCAATGGCTGTCCCTCCAAGATGCATGTTATGTCCATTTAGTCCATGACTGTAGGTTCTATCCATCTCAGATGTCTTCCAGGGCAGGAGAACTGGTGTACTATCAGCTGGTTGCAAGTTGCATCACGAGCTCCTGACTGGTGTATCTAAAACAGTCCATCCTCATTGTCCCACACAGTTATGGCATACAGTGGCAGTGTCATTCAGCAACCAATATTACATATACAATTCAACATTACAGACTGTTCTCACCAAAAAGAACTCCTTGAAGTACACATTGTTTTTCTCCATCCCTCTGCATTGCACACTAAGTATACCTAAAACTTTGAGCAAAAACAATCTCACAGATGGGTTTGCCTTTACTTAAGGCAGGACTAACCCAGAGTGTCTTTTCTAACACATTCCTTACATACGCTATACCCATCTCTATGTTGCATCTCTTCCCTGATGACCTAAAGCATCATGGGCCTTAGGAATAAACAGAAATAAATCACTGTTGCCAGTCCAGATCCACCTGACACACTTTAATGTTGGCAGCTTCATCCACCTGCCTGTTGTGGCAATATTCTCAGTAGCCCAGCTCTTGGGTACGTGTGCATCTACATGATGTACTTTTACAGCCAACTTCTCTACCTGAGGAGTGATGTCTTGCCACAGTTCACCAGGATTAATGGGTTTCCCTCTCTGCTGCCAGCCGGTCTTTTCCCATCAGTCCAGTCACCCCCCCAGCACATTTGCTATCATCCACGAGTCAATGCAGAGGTAGAGCGCTGGTCATTTTTCTCGTTCAGCAGTATCTGAAGCCAGCTGGACAGCTTTCAGCTTTTCAACTTGACTTGATCCTCGCTGTCCCTCAATAGCTTCTGTGACTTGCCATGTAGGACTCCATACAGCAACTTTACATTTTCAATCTATCCTACAATACCACAGGAACCATCAGTGAAGAGTGTGTATCACTTTTCATTTTCAGGTACCTGATTATATGGTGGTGCCTCCTCAGCATGCATCACCTTTTCTTCCTCTAAGGATAGTCTGAAATTTTTGCCTTTGTGCTGGTTTGTGATGATCTCCAAGATCCCTGAGTGATCCGGGTTCGTATTCAAGCTCACTGTGTCATCACAGTGATCTACCTACTCCATGTGGCATCAGTGGCATGATGTGTGGAGGGGACTTTCCCAGTACTGGCAATGGGGGTACCCAGAAGGAGCTGTGCTTTGGTGCCAATCACTTCCGAAGCAGCTCACACCACTTCATATCTCCCCTGCCAATACCTTTTTCAGTTAGGGTGTAACAGGCCTCAGATCTTTTGTGTTCCTAACTCCAGAACCCCAGGGGGTGTCCTTTAATCTCCCTGGGTATTTTTTGCCAGGCACTCCAGGAAGGACCAATCTCCCCAGCAGCTGTGTAGAGCACATTTCTCACATCTTGTCCTGTTCTGACTGGCCCAAGAGCTACTGCATGGGCAATCTCCTGTTTAATTTGTTCAAAAGCTTGTTGTTGAGGACCCCACTTGAAATCATTCTTCTTCCATGTCACACGATAGAGAGGACTTACAATCTGACTGTACTCTGGAATATGCATTCTCCAAAACCCCAGAGGGCCTAGGAAAGCCTGTGTTTCCTTCCTGCTGGTTGGTGGGGACATAGCTGCTATTTTGTTGACCAAGTCTATTGAAATCTGCTGAGGTCCATCTTGCCATTTTACTCTTAAAACTAAATTTCCTGGGCAAGTCCTTTGGCCTTACCTTACTTTATGGCAAACCCAACCATGGAGGATGTGGATTATCTTATCTCCTTTCCCAGAAACTTTCTCTGCTGTGTTGTCTCGCATGATGATGTCATCAATGTATTGGAAATGTTCTGAAGCCTCACCCTTTTCCAGTGCAGTCTGAATCTGCCCATGACAAGTAGTCGGGCTGTGTTTTTATCTCTGGGGCAGTCAGTTCCATGTGTACTGCACACACCTCTAGGTGAAAGCAAACTGTGGTCTGAACTCTTCTACTAAAGGAATGGAGAAAAACTCAGTAACAATATTAATGGTGACACCACTTTTCTACCCTGGACTCCATGTACTGAAGTTCCAGCACATCCAGCACAGCACTCAGGGGTGGTGTGACTTCATTCAGGTCACAATAATCTGCTGTCAGTCTCCCCTTCCCATTAGACTTACGCACTGGCCATAGAGGACTGTTAAAGGGTGGGTGAGTCTTGCTGACCACTCCCTGGCTCTCCAGTTCACAAATCATCTCATGGATGGGGGTCACAGAGGCCCAGTTGGTGCACTATTGCCAACGGTGCACTGTTGTAGTAGTGATTGGTACCTACTGCTCTTCCACCCTCAGCAGTCCCACAGCAGAAGGGCCTTCTGAGAGACTGTAATGGACCGCTTTGGCTATATGGCTAATTAGTTGGTTTTGAATAGACTGCTTACTTAATGATCTAATTAGCCAATCTACTTCTCCATCAACTTGGTGCAATAAAATCGATTAGGCATTAATGGGCCAGCTCAGCTCTTTGCAAACCCTCTCCCCCACGCCACTCCAGGAGATACCTTCAGCATGGACTAAGCTGCCCGCAGGTGTCTTGAGAGACTCTTGCAGAGTAACTGACGACAGAAGAGCACGTGAAAGCTGCCACATTATTCTGCCTTGGTGGGAAACTTAGCTCACAAAATATGGCAAACCCTGCCTGGACACGGTCAGACTGACCAATTGGTGCTAGGGAAAACCTTGCCTGCAGCCTGGCTTGTGGGGTTCAGTGTTCAGCAAGAAACCACAGAAATTACCACAGGACTTAGCAAGAAACCCTGGAGTTTGAGTAAGAACAAAGCAGAACTGCTGGCCGTGAATGTTTAAGGCCCTATCACATTTCTCCTGGGTGAGAAGGGACTATTGTATAGTGAACTGTTGGTGTTAAGCCCTGTTGTGGCTTATTTTGCTAAGTTGCCTTATGACCATGAATATGCTGAAAATTGTTATGCAGTTTAATAGAGTTGATGGAAAAATACCCAGTAGCATTATGGAAATGTACCCACCTGTTCCTTCCCACCCTTCAATTTGCAAGTCCCTCCTTGAAATCCTCTAAATTGCTATGTCTGCATTTAATAAAGGTCTCAGTTTGTTCACAGCAAATTGGGTTCAGTAGTTTTGAGTTGCCATACAGGATAGCCAGTGAGTGTCCAGCTGAGGGTATTGAAGGCAGTGCTCAGAGTTGCCCCATGTCCAGTTCAGCCCAGGGTCTAGTCTGGACTGCTGGTCCCACTCCTTGCCGCTTCTGCATCTGCCACTGATCCCACATGCCTGCCTCCTGCCTGCTTCAGTTCCTGTTTTCTTCACCTGCCTGCTCCTGCAGCTGCCAATGACTGCCTATCTTCCCCTGCGATCTCCAGCTGCCACTGCTGAGGACTGTACTCTGCTTCTCACTGGTGGTGATAACTTTTCCTGTGCCTTTTTTTTATAACCTTTTTTCTTTTCTTCTCTTTCTCTCTCTCTCTCTCCCCACTTTTCCCCTTTGCTTGCATTTATTGTTAGAATAAAGTGAATTGTCTGTTTGAAACCCAACACCTACTATTGTGTACCTTAATCTTGCCTTCGAGTAACCCTTTAAAAGAACCATGTTGCATCTCTGTCTCTGACTGGACTGTGACATCTTTTGGCACAGTGAGCAGGGTTACTCGAAGGCAGAGTGTTGGTCTCAAACCAATAATTTCATAGTGTTTGTGTTAAGTGATTATTTTTCACAGCAGGAGCGATTAAGACGCCCCCCTGCCTCCTCGGGAGTGGTGTGTTTGTCATTTGTTGTATTTCAGTGTTGGTAGACACGAGGCATCCCTTGGTGGGAGGAGTGTAAAAACTTAATTTTTATGCGTTTGCGCATGCTAAGGAAAATAAATTTGATGTGTTTGCACGTGTGAAGGAATATATAAGATTTAATTTTGACATGTTTGAGTGTACTAAGGTGTATTTTAGGCATGGGAATTGTGTGTTAAGTAACTTTCCCAAGAGAAAAGGGGCGAAACTTTGGCAATCTGCATGCAGTTTTAAGATGTACCCTCTGGGGAGATCAATCCGAATTTGTGTTATTATTTGGTACTTTCCAGGGAGAAAAGGGGTGAAATTGTGGAAAGTAAATTTAAGAGGGATCCCTCAGAGAGTTCACCTCAATTTTGGTTTCTGACTTGTCTTTTAAAAGGTAATTTTCCAAGGTGAGGGGTGAAAAAATTTTGGAATTTTGCTTGTAACTTTATGAGGTAACCCCTTGAAAAGTTTCACCCTGAATTTTGTGAAAAAATGGAACCAAATGCTTAGGCATTCATAACTCTTTTAAATGAATTCGGTGCCAAACCATTCTTCCAGGGCGTGGAATGGGCACAGCAAAATTGGTGTGATATTCAGGTGACTGTGGATAGGATCTCTGCCCTGTGAGCAGGTGCAAAGGTGAGAAAATGTAAAGGAAACCCTATTGTTTCCGTGGTACTGGGTGCAGTTGTGTTAACTGCAATTAGTGATAAGGAACAGTAATTAAAATATCACCTGGAAGCTGTTACCTTGCTGCAGTATTCAGTTAAGTCCTTGCAACTGCAGCTAGGGGAGAAGGAGGGTACTATTAGAGCCCTCCAAGAGGAACTAAGAAGTGAGAAAGCCACTGTTCATGTGTTGTGGGAGGAGTTGTATGCAAACTTGGTGAGAGAGGGAAAAGGGAATCAGAACAAGAGCTATCTGAAGAGAAATATTCCCTCTCTGATTTGAAACCTTTACATGACCGAATGGAAAAACGGCCAGTGTCTCTCCATCCCCTAATTAAAACTGAATATCCATACAAGGGTTTGGATGACGAAAGACCTTTAATAACCACTAAAAAGATTCCCTACACTGCTACCGAACTGGCTAAATTAAAAAAGGAGTATAGCAGAACCCCTAAGGAAACTGAAGATGTCTGGAGAGTTTCTCTCACTGGAGGCAAATCTTGTTATCAGAAAAGGAAGCTGAAAGATTTTTGGGGTGCTGGAGTTATTCTAACTGCAGGAGACCACCAAGCACCTTGGTCCCTAACCCAGAGGGCAGCTTACTGGGCTGGTGGATTAAACCCACTAGAATGGGGTGATCCCCTAGCTGTAGTAAGAGATGCCAACCAGACAGTGGAAAGTGTGCAAAAGGCTGCTTGCTTACAGATGATGCATGATAGAGAATTAACCCCGAAATGTGAATCCCTGATGATGCTGCCTGTACACCGAGAGAATGAGTCCCTTGATTAGAGGTCACCCTGAAACCATGAAACCAATTGCCATCCAACTAAAGGGACAAATAGAAAGCCTTACCAAGGGAGAAGCTTGGAAGCAGCCTTAACCCCTGGTAAATACCATGGGGAAAATAAAGTTTGGACTTGGAGGGGAGGTAGCACAGGAACTGATTAATTATGGTAGGAAGTATGGTGGGCCCAATACCTGCAATTTCAACAACTTCTAAATCAGTTCAATGCACAGAAAGAAAAACAATCATCCCTCCTGCCAGACTTCAGAAAGTAACACTCTCCCCTGGGTTAGGAGGACATAATGATGCTGGAGGACACACAGAAAAAAGACATGCTCTGGGAATGGTAGGTTTACAGAAGGGAGTCCCAAAATCTCTGATGGACAGCCAACCCACAGATAAATTAGAAATGTTAATCCAGTCATGGCCAGGAAAAGAGGGATGCCTGAAAATTGCTCTGGCTACAGCCCCTCCTTTAACAGGAGTCAGTTTGAGACTCCACACAAAATTTCATGTGAGATCAAATTTGTCTACGTTGAATTCATCTCTAATGTTTTGTCATCTAGTGTCATTTAACAGTTTGTGAGGTGCTGAGCCTCAGAGAAAGAGTCCTGTGTTAGAAGGCAAGAAGGTGACTGGTTTGTAGCACTGTAAGTAGAAGATTGATTTTGTGAACCCCCCTATGGACACTGGCTCACATCTCACCTGTAATCTTTGAGGTAAAGTGGTAACATCACGGGTTAGATGATTTGTTTCAGTTGTTTAAATAATTTGTTTAGCTTGTACCTAGCTAAAATGAGTATTAATGTGATACTCAGTTATTGTGATACAGCTGTTTTATGGATGTTTATCACACACACCAATACGTGAAGGTGCCAAGGTCAGTAGGCAATTTAAGACTGACTGATTTGCTATAATAACATACACATATTTGTGGGAGAACGCATGATGTATGCAGAGTGGAAAGAGCACTTTAAGAAATGGACATATGAGGAGGACAGTGACACAGACCTCCCAGACTCTGACAAACCCACTAAGCTACAGACCTTTGCTGTTGAAGTTTAAGAGTCATGTGTTATTGTGTGTTTTCACTGTATGGTTTTTCGTTTAAAAAGGTTTATTATCACCCTGTCCTAGTTATAGTGGCTGGGACCAGTTTATCACTGTGGGAATGTAACTGGAACTGTGTATTCCATACCCTCTCTGCCATTTATCATGAACTGTTAACGATGCATTGTTTGCAACAGCTGCCCAGGACACACCTGACACCTCAGGCTATGAACTGTCTGCATGGGAAAAACAGAGATAAGAAGGTTCCCTGTCTTCACACCAATGATTCAGGTGTGATAACTCCCCTCCAGGAGTCATTAACACCTTCACACCCAACCTGAGGGGTCATGTCTGCTAATGGGCCATCAAGTAGACCAAAAATATCCTGTGACTCACTGAGTAAACTGCCCATTGTGAAAACCCTCACCCTGGGGGAGGTACTGGGTGTTCCTATCTGAACTGAAGCATATATAAGCTTGAGGTTTTGGGACTGGAGGCACTCACTCACTCGTCAGACTGAGAGGAGGACCAGAACCTCAACAGGACTGCAACTACCACTCTCAACCAGACTGCGACCACCAACCTTCTGGAAGGAAAACAGGTTTTCCTTTTCTTTTTGCTTTGGACTCAGGGGGACCACGTGGTGCTCAGCACAGGGGCTGGTGAGCACCATACTGTTTGTGCCCCAGGGGGCTGGGTTGTACAACTGGGTTTTGAGGGCTGAAACCAATTTTCCTTTGTATCAGTGTATCCATTGTAATCTTTTTATTAAATTGTAGTTCTGACTTCTAAACTCTTTTGAGTTGGATTCATTTCTCCTGCCGGTTTACCTTTAAACCAGCACACACCCCCTTCCCAGTTTCTCCCCATACGGTTATATCCCCTAGTAGTTTATTTAATACTTGTTCCCCTTCATCTTGTCCTCTTCCCCCTCACTGTTTTTCCTGCCTTTCACCCTAACCCTGGCTTCCTACTGACCCTCAGTTCCCACGTTTGGCAGCGGTCACCCATTGGTTAGTCCTAACCCTGTTCTGCATATGCCACCCCTTCTCCATCCAGTCATCACCTAGTTTTAGAACCTTCCCTCAGAACCCTATAGGAAACCCGCTCCTCCCCTCAGTAAAGTTTTTTTTGCCATTTCACCCCTGCATGGTGTAGACCTACAGCCGTTTGAGGAATTTAATCCACCTTCATGGCCGCCCTATCAATAAAGGTTCTCTGAAAGCCCTCATAAAATGCATTTCCTGAAATAATCACATTCTCCCTTTTAACATCACCTATGCGGATTTGGATAAATTAGGATGTAGACTGTGGCAGACCATGCAGAACCGACATTCTCTAGCGTCGCAGGCAACTGTTTCATGGAGATTAGTTTTGGCAGTTCTGTCAAAAATGGAGAGGAAGAACTTGGTTGCTTCTGAGGAAGGGGTAGCAAGGGAAAGCGGTCAAAGCGCACGGCAACCATCGGGAGAAGAATCAGGTTTAGAACATGTGTTCCCTGCGATCCCCACCTATTTGCAAAGTCATCAAAATGGCGCAGAGAAACTCCCCACACGACACCAAGATGGTGGTTCCCGCCCTCACAGCCCTTTGTCCTCACAGACACCACAAAATGGCTGACCTTCCTGCCTTCAAGGCAAAGATCATAGTCAAAATGGTGACCAGCCCTCTACCACTCAAAATGATTGTTTGCCTGTTACCACACAAAATGGCTACAGCTGTGCTCCACAGCAACATGGTGGCTGCGCCTCAGGCATAAAAAATGGCTGCTCTCCAACCAGAAATGACTATCCTTCCTGCCCACAAAATGGCATTGTCAATCCTTCTGTACACAAATACGGCGGCCCCCATCACCTGGAAGCGGGGCCTAGCCAAGATGGTGGCGCCCAGGGACCAGGCCACACTGGCTTTGACACTGACCAGACCAAATAGGCCAAGACTAAACAACAGGCAGGGACTGTAGAAGACTTGGAATTTGTTAAAGCCTTCCCCATTTTTTACCAACCTAACAGGGCACCTGTATGGGAACCAATACCTTTCCTAGTCTTGAAGGATGTAAAGAAGTCTGTAGTTGACTATGGACTTAATTCACCCCATGTTATAGGCGTACTGAATTTCTTGTTCTCAGCCTATGCTTTTATACTAAATGATATCAGAACCCTGGTTAAAACCCTACTTACCACTATGCAAGTGACATTGTTTGAAGATGCATGGAGGCGCCTTATGCATAAACACACAGAGGATCTCTTTTCCACCACCAGCATCCCTGTGCTTAACACTATTAGTTTGTTGTTTGGAGAGGGCCCATATACTTCCAATCAAGCACAGACCAGGATTCCCCTAAATGAACTAACCCTTTCAAAAAACCTGGCACTACAGGCAATTAAGACAGTAGTGGAGTCATCTGTTTCTGCACCCTCGTTTACCAAAATCCAACAAGGGCCCACCAAACCGTTCTTAGACTTCGCAGAACGTTTGCGAGAGGCCATCTCTAGGCAGATGGATAACCCTGATGCCCAGGAAGCCTCATGTTGCAGACTGGTCATTGAACAATGTAAGGATGATTGCCAGTCTATCTTAAAAACCCTAAAGGATCCAGCCTATGGAGATGATTAAAGCATGCAGGAGGATGGGATGCCATAGCTACACCAAGTCTCTACTCATGGAAGCCCTTGTAGCATTGCGTCCCCAGGAAGCTACCTGTCATCAATGTAAGCAAGCAGGGCATTTTATAAAAAGGACTGTCCCATGAATAAAAAAGAAAACCTCCACCATGCCAACTAGTCTTTGTCCCAGGTGCAAGAAAGGGCTACATTGGGCGAGTGACTGCAGGTCCCTTTACAACAAAGATGGGAGGCCTTTATCACTGAGGGGATCACCAAGACCAGGTAGAAGGCCAGCTCCAGCTTCGGGAAATGGGGGGCAGAGCGTGAGGGGCAGTGCGATGACAGAAAACGCCCCACAAGTCAGCCACAGCAGACTGCTTCCCCCCATCCCGGACGGCGACCCGGAACAGGTTTCTCTGGGGTGGAGTTGGCGCCTTCTCACTCACTCACTTTACAAACAGATTCCTACCAGGCTGTTCTTTTAACACCCAGAGACTGTTCCCATATACCAGACAATATATATTTATTAAATGGAACTGTTGCAGCAGTGGATAGAGCCTTGACTGTGATTCCACAAATGATAACATTGAATTAATAAAAGGCTGTAGAGGTTACAGTAAAGGCTCACTTCCCTCCAATAGACTTAGTGGAGCAAACCCCCATTGCAAAACTAAGTCCTATTGGCTCCACTCCCCCACCTACCGAGGAAGCTATGCCCTCGGCTCTTTGGACACAATCCATTGCAACAGAAAGACCGATTTTAACCTGCTCTGTTTTATTCCCTAATGCTAAGGCTTCTATTTTAGTTGAAGAACTTTTAGATACGGGAGCAGATGTGACCATCTTTGCTCAAAAGGACTGGCCCAAGGACTGGGATACGACCACACCATTAATGGACATTAAGGGGGTAGGCAGTGTAAGGACTCCCCTTCAAAATGTTTATTTCCTATCAATAGAGCCTCCACTAAACCATATATTTTGGATATCCCCGTGACCCTTTGGGGGAGGGATATTATTGGACAATGGGGAGCGACCTTAACCACCACATCAAATTTAACATGAAGGCTGCTGGCGAGCCACAGTTGCCCGCCCTTACCTGGCTTTCTGATGAGCCAGTTTGGGTGAATCCGTGGTCTATAAAAGGGAATAAGTTGCAGAAACTGAACATTCTAATTAATGAACAGCAGGAAAAAGGATGCTTTGTCCCGTCAGATAGTCCTTGGAACTCCCCCATTTTTGTTATCCAGAAGTCAAACAAGGAATGGAGGCTCCTGAATGATCTCAGAGAGATAAGTAAAATCATAGTGCCCATGGGATCCCTTCAACCTAGTCTACCCTCCCCTTCTATGATCCCATCTGCTTGGCCCTTAGTAATAATTGACATTAAAGACTGTTTCTTTGACATCCCCCTACAGAAGCAGGATGCTTGTAGGTTTGCTTTTACTGTACCCACCGTCAACACAGCCGAACTCTCACTGCTTTCATTGGACAGTCCTTCCCCAGGGCATGCAGAACAGTCCTACCATGTGTCGAAGGGTTATCACTGACCTGCTATCCCCCATACATCGTAAATTCCCTGATTCCCCGATTTACCACTATCTGGACGATATCCTTTTGGCAGCAGAGTCACTGGACTGGCTAACACATCTGTGCATTCATATTAGGGAGAAAAACAGAGCAGATTAACATTGGTCTTTCTCTTGCAATGGGTAGTGTCCAAGGAGCCAAAGGCATGCACAGTAGTCCAATGATATGCCAGACTGTCGTAGCAAACACAACACAACCAATTCGAAAACTCTATCCTTCTGCTGTTATCTATCACTATATGGATGGCATTTTAGTGGCTACCGCCAAGGAAACTGAACTACAAACAACAACAGATGCTCTAACTAACGTTATCTGAGAAGCAGGTTTGCAGACCACACCAGAGAAGATCCAGCGAACTCAGCCTGGGACATACCTTGGACAGAGGATCACACGACAGGAGGTAACACCACAACCCCTGATATTTAAGGTAACGGACATTATGACCCTCAAGGACTGGCAGGAATTGCTGAAAGCCATAAATTGGCTTCAGCCAGTTTCAGGCATTTCTACGGAGGAACTGCATCCATTATTTGAACTGTTGAAAGGTGATCCTGCTTTGTCTTCTAATTGCACACTCACTGAAGAAGCAAAGCAGGCCCTACATTTATGTTCGCAGGCTACTGAAAACAGACAGGGCTGGTGACGACAATTAGATCTGCACATTTGCCTAAGCCCTCATAACAAGCAAATTTCAACCTTTTGCTGTTTTGTTTTAATGGGATCAATCAGAATCAGATCCCTTGAGGATTTGAGAATGGCTATTTCTGCCCCACTCACCCTCTAAAACTGTATGGATCATTAATGATATGTTTGACAAGCTTATTGTTAAAGGTCAGGAGTGGATCCAGACAATGCATAGACAGGACCCAAAAATCATCTACATCCCAGCAACAAAAGACAACTTGGACTGGCTTCTCACAGAAGAAGCCAGATTCCAGGCCACATTGGCAGACTACATGGGTGGCCTGTCCATTCACTTTCCTAAACATGGAATGTGGGCAGAGATTGGTAATTTACCTCTGATGGCTACACACCGTTGTCAGACACAACCAGTAAAGGGTGTAACCATCTTTACTGACACATCAGGATGATCTAAAAACGCTGTAGTGACGTGGATTGATCATGTCACGAAAACAGCGTGAAAGCAAAGTACAGACCGTAGACAAAGCATCTGTACATGATGCCTTAAGACTTTTTGAATTTGTATATACTTGTATATTTGTAAATTTTATATAGCTGTATAGCCTCCCATATTTGAAGTAGCATCTAGCAGTATCTCCTGTGTACTACATTCCCAAATGTCTGACTGTAGGAGCAGACGTTCAGCGAGAAGCTACAAAGGTAACTGTGGAATTCAGCAAGAGACCTTGGAGCCTGAGCAAGAGTGAGAAGGAAGAACTGTTGACTCTGCTAAACTGAGGCAGTGCCACATGCACCTGAGATCAGATGAAGCAAAAGGACTGATTGTTTTAGTTCTGATTAAGAACTGATTTGCACTGTTATTTTATAGGTACCGAATGTCAAGTAACGGTTCATGAAAAGTTGAATAGTTTGAAAAGTGTTTATTTGAGTGATAAAAAGTTCCTTGTATTCCCCCCACTCTGTAGTCAGTATATCACTCCACCAAATATGACATATTGCAGCACTTAGGCATAATAAATGGGTTCAGTTACCCTTGCTCAAGAAAAGCCAAGCTGTGTCGATGTCTCTGTAATACCTTTTGTCTCCACAGAGAGTGGCTCCCAAGTTCTTCTGCCAGCTCCCTCAGCACCCCAGGGCGGATCCCGTCTGGTACCACAGACTTGTAAGGATCCAAGTAGCTCAGTGTTACAGTTTTAGCATTGGTCAGAATTTTTCTTTCCTACCATTTTGGACTTCAGTTTCATTTCATTGGCTGGGAAGAACCATCTCAGAGGGAGCTGCTTTGTTTTTTTTGGCTTTTTCCCAGCTTCCAATCCCTATCCCCGGGTGCACTTCAGAGGGACAAAGACTATCACTATTGCCTGGAATTTGCCAGTCTTCCTGAGGCACCTTACAGCATCAGTGGAGGAGCTGC
>VWZG01009734.1:0-13154 GCA_013396735.1 Grallaria varia
TGGTCGAGAGCGGCAGTCACAGTCCTGCTGAATCCAAAGAGTGGTACCAGAAATCCCAAAACCCTAAGGTTATATATTCTCAGATTCAGGTGGGAATGCCCAGTACCTCCCCGAGGGTGAGGAGTTTCCCAGTGGGTGATTTTACTCTGTGAATCATGGGATATTTTTGGAATCTTTGATGGCCCATTAGCAGATGACCCCTCAGGCTGGGTGTGAAGGTCCTAATGCCTCCTCTGGGTAGAGTTATCACTACTGAGTCATTGGTGTGAAGACAGGAACACTTCCCTATCTCACAGAGTTCTCTAACACCTAGTTTGTAGCCTGAGGTGTCAGATGTGCCCTGATCAGCTGCTGCAGATGATCCATTAATAACAGCTCATGAGAAATGACCTAGAGGGCATAGAATACATAGTCTTGGTTACACCCACAAAGCAGTAAACTGGTCCCAGCCACTGTAACTAGGATGCAGTGGTAACTGGTTTTGCTGACAATCAGAAAAAATCAGACTAAATGTACAGTTTGGCTTCCTAAGACAGAATCTTAAATTGGTAGTAGTAATTTTTTGTGTGTCTTTTTGGAATAAATTTATTAAATACAAAGCTCAAAAATTTTTTATAGCAAATCCATATAAAAAGACACCAAATACCTGTTTTAGTCGAGTTTTAAAAAAATATGGTCATCTATAGTCATTGTAGAAGTTAATGGTTTAAAGTGTGAAAAAGATCTTTTCATTTCCCACCTGTGGTTTTCTAGCCTTTGGTCTTTGGATGTGAAGTGTGTCTGCTAATTTGATGGTTTAAGATTTATTTGTTTAATAAATTTATAAAATACAGGTAGAACTGTGTATGACATATCAGAAGCTTAAAGCAGAAGTGATTTTTTTTCTCAAACATTTGCAGTTTGCAGAATTCTGCTGCTTTGAGAACTGCTTTTTGTGCAGATGGGGGCAAAAATCCCCCTACTATTTCATCAAATTATTTCTAGGTTTGGTGCCTTTGTTTCCATGGGAATCCCTTACCTGAGATGATTTGATGTAATATTTCTTGTCGTTGCCTGCTGTAGCGTCCTGATCTATTTGGAATGATTTAGAAAACTTTCACACCAAGTTGATGATGTTAATTTTATGCCGGATTTTTGTGTTCATATGCTGTCAGAGAACAATCTGATACACAGACAGCTAGTGCAGAGTCAACATTGTTTTCTTTGCATATGTGCAAATTTGCAACAATTTAGCTATCTGACACAAAAGGCTAGTTGAGATTGTTTTCAGAACAGGACCTTGATACTGCTTGCTTTCTGGATGATGTTCAATTTACTCATAAAAGCTGTCTTATAGGAATACTTCATTAAATGTAATTGGTAAGCTTTTTATCTTTCACCTTGTCCTTATTTTTCCAATGGTAGAGACCTCTCTAAGACAAACAACTTGTAGGTTGTAATCTGTTTCAGTTGTGCAACTGTTACATTGTCAAATGGTTACTTGAAAACTTCTAGACGGGAATGGTCCTGTGTTTGCATATATGCATGTTCAGACCCAAATGTGTGTGACATCCAGCCATTCTTGTTCCACAGCTGGTTGTGTTAAGACAGGTAGAAGGTGAGCACTGCATGTCTGTGAAGTTATTTTTGCAACTCTATAGTTTTTCTAGTATTCATGTGATTTAGTCAAGTGGCTGTAATTGTTACTTCATTTTGTAATTTTCATGACAATTCGTGACAGTGTGATATGCAATCCGAAAAAAGGAAGTATTTGAAGACATTTCTAATAATTGATTTTCTCTTGCTTTTGACTGTCTGTGCCTAAAAATTTGTGGTCTACTTTTTTTCTGCTTTAATCCTGTTGAGTGCTAATGGTATGCTTGAAGTAATGTTGCCTTACCTGTCTTTTATTATGGTGTGTAGGTGTGGCTGTGTGCTTATATATGCACTCTGTATTCTTACACATTGAAGAATATACTCAGAGGACTCATAAACAGGCTTGTCTGTGTAACTTCCCTGTGTGTTGCAAGTGACATCTGAAGTGTTTGATAACCCCTTTGTTTCATCTGAACCCACTTAACTTTGCTGAATAGTTTATAATGTTCCATTCTGTAGTAAGTTTAAGTTATCTGTGGTGCATAGGAAGGGTCTGATTTCTGCTGAAAGTGAAGTGCATAAGCTGGAGTTGCATGCTTACCTGAGTAGGAATGGGTTTGCTTAAAAGTGACTGTGATATGGACGAGCGTACTGATTGAGCAACAGCAGTCAATGTGTGCTGGAATGGACAAGAAACTGGGCTGCCAACTGCATTATGTTCTGGTTGTTAAATGGTAATCTTTGTTCTTTCAGTGTACATTTGAGCCTATATGGGTATGAAAGTGTGTTAGAATCATAACTGTGTTTCGTGTTTAAAAAAACCCCATACATGATTTAAAGTTTTGATTGCAAAGTATAGTCCATGATTGCATTCCTTATTGCTTTTTAAAGTGATTTTGCGTATTAACTTCCATGTCTTGAAGTCCAGTTAAACAGAGACAAAATCTGAGGCAATTAGAATAAGAGCAATCATTCAGGTTTGTTGCATACAGTTAACACTGAGAACCACCTTCACTGTGTTGATTCTGTTGCTGTGAAATACAATTAGGAAATAGCTGAAAAAAAGATCACCATCCCTTATGGATCTGTATGGACATTGAGATTTGTAATTCCTCAAACAATATTGCTCATGTTCTTCAAAAAGAATTCCCAGGTTTTGTTTTTCGTTTATTTGGCTTAAACTGAAGCATCTTTATAGGCTTTAAAAACAAGATCTTTCATGGGACTTGTATCTTGGCTTTTTTTTCAATATATCCTTCATTGTCATCATCCAATGTAACACTTTTTAGTTTTAGAATTTTTGGGGTGCTTCTTTTCCTGAAAGGGTGTGGTGCGTTACAATAAAAATCTTAGTATTTTCTCAGTGTTGATTTTTCCTGTTAGTCATGTGATGTACAGAAATCTGTTCATAGAAAATGGACAGAAGACAGTAGCTTTTGAAGTTATTCTTTGGAAAAGCTGATGTGATAAAACTTAGGATATGTTTGTTCCCTTGTCATTTAAGGGGAGTGGTGTTCGTACTTGTTGTTCTGTGAGGTATTACAAAAATAGTGGAAAATAGCAGTGAATTCTTTTCCCCTACAAAACCTATGTTTATTTCCTAAAGTTCAGAAGGCAAAATATTCTTGAACTTAATGAATTCTGCTGTTTCTATTTGTAATGGTGGCAGATATGCTAATTTATAATTTAGTTTCTTTATGTTTCTAAAGCTATTGCATCAGAGAAGATTGCTATGGCTTAATTAAGAGCTGTTACTTTCAGGTCTCTTTTGAGTGATCCTGTTGCTTTAAATCTTTTTGAAACTGGAGAACAAATTCTTGAAGAGCTGATTTGTGGTGTTTATTTGAAACCTTACTTATCCATGTGGAAAAGGAACTGTTTTGAGAGACTGAGACTCAGAACATTTTGAAAAACTCCCTAGATGTTGTGCTGACATACAAGACTTTTGTGCCAAGTTTCTCAGCTGAATTATCTGGTGACTCTGACTTTTGCCTGCCACATATTACCCAGGGTTTCTGTGAAGTAAAACATAGCCATGGAATGAGGAAAGTATAAATTCATAGACGCAAGTGTATGCTCCTTAGCAACCAATTGCTACAGTTTTATTGATCCCCACTGGTAAATATTTAGGAATGGATTCTCTTCATTTACATTCTAACCTTCCAAATCTTAGTATTTAATTTTTCAGGTTCCTTTAAATTTTTCTCTCTCTTTTTTTCCTAGGAAAATGAAATTCTCACTTTAAAACATAATTGAGGATAACAGTGCAATTCCAGGAACTACAGCTCTTATTAAAAATACAAACTCTTGGGAGATTTTTGACATATGGAGTTATTGTAACTGTTTTTTTTTTTTTCCTGCTCTCTGTGCTAAAAGTAAATGTAGGCTGTGATTTTAACATTACACTGAGAGAACATGATAGTGAGCTGTGTGAATATGACCCAGATAATAAAAGGCTGATTTGGGGTTTAAAAAAAAAAAAAATCAATGGGATGCCAACCATTTTTCTATTTTTAGCAGCTTGTTCCAGTAATTTGATTTCTTATACGTCACGTGCAAGTGGAACTTTGCAGATTACAATATACTCTGGCTCAGGACTTTTTTTTTAAGATCAGCAGGGAGAGTTTGGTTTATTTCTTTATTTCTTTATTTCTTTGATAATTCTGTGAACAAGTCCAAGCATCTGAGAGGCAAACTGAAACGTCTTCACAGTTTTATGATTAATCCAGTGTAAGTCTGTGTTGCTGCTGAAAGGGGCATTCTGCTGCTGCTTTTGTGCTGACTCAGTGAATCACTAGAGGACTGCTCTGGTTGAACACTAAGCAATGTCTGCCAGGTTAGCTTTCAGCCAGAGCTATTTCTTGTTCCAGACCATTATATGGTTGCACAAACTATAGTTCCAGGCAGAAGAGAAGGTGAAAATGAGCAATGGCACTATGAGACAGGACCTTTAAACAGAAGTAGCAATTTGTAGAAGATGAGGGTGAAGTCATTACTTCTGGTTTGTCTTGCTGACTTGCTTACCTTTATTGCTGATTTCATGGTTTTTATGACAGTAAAAAGGGTAAACTGAAGCAAGTGCTCTACCTAAAAGTAGTTCAGAAGCTTCATGAGGAGCTATGGCTCTGGAGTATTTCCCTTGTTCTTCAGGAGACCTGGGCAATGAACACCTGACAAATTGAATAAACATATTATTGTTCCCATTGATATGGTATCTGTATGTTTTAGGCCTGAAAATTCAGTCTTGTAGATAACTGTCCCAGAGCCAAACACTTCTGTGTCTCCTTATGAATTGCCCTACAAAAGCTGTTAGCCAAAGTGTTTAGACAACATTGTAGTGATGCTGTGAAAAGCATTGTGGAAAAATAGTTTAGAGGATGTAGGTACTCTCTTTTTGGTTTGAAAGTATTTGTAAAGTTATTTCAGTGTTAGAAAATAAAAAAAATTGAGTTATTTAGAATATGGAGGTACAACAAATTCAGATGAAATTATTCCTCTTCCCCTCCCTACTGTGATTTTATGCTACAATATACCTTGCGATATAGTGGTTGGCACCTAAGTTGCATAATTTTATGCTAAAATTTCTTTGTAAATATGCAGAATCGAAAACTGATTTTTCCCCTCATCTGAGTAGTCAGTAGACTTTTGATAATAAGTTATAGAAGTCTTGTAAACTGAGGAGATGGAAAACACATTTTTAGTATGATTTCAGTAAGAAAGAGCAGGATATGAACAGGAGGATGGTAAACCAGGTTGCAGGGAACAGAATTATACTGCCTTCACCAAACCACCTTTCTGTTGGCAGAGGCCAGTGTTGCTGCAGTTATAAGACATGGGCATTCTGAATAGAAGAAACTTCTCAGTTTCGGCACACTTATTTGGTAATACCCACTCCTTGGTAGGTGGAACCTTGGCAGCTGTTGCAGTCTTATTTTCTAAGACGGGAACCAGACTTCCATTATTTGATTAGTTTTGTAGGAAGAATTCCCAGAAATCTGGTGATGGAAACAAGGGGATCTAAAAGAAGGCGGTCCCTATCTTCTTGCAGGGGTACAATAACATTTATTGCTTGGCTACTGTTGTTTAAATACTTCTTACTCATCTTCTAAAAATACAAGTATTTAATGAGAATTTGGTACTTGAAATTGCGCTTGAGATACTTGAGCATAGGCTGCCAGCTGGTTTGTTCTTATTAGAAACTTGTGTTTCACTGCTTTAAAATCACATGCTTGGTGAACAACAGTGATGTTGGGAGAACAACTCTTTCCAGATCTGGAATGTGCAGCTGAGCAGTGATGTGTACTGCCTGATCAGCTGATGAAATGTGGGTTTGGATGTGTGATTTTTGTAAATGACTTCCAGATGTTACAGTTGCCAGCTGAATGTCTCAAGACTGCACTGTTAGGTCTAGGTTATGAAACAAAATGGATGAAATGTGCAGAAGTTAAAGTAGTGAGCTTGTACTTGCAATCACTCCCCCTCTTTCTCTCTCTCTCTCTCTCAATAAAAAAAGCAAGGTAACATGATTCTGTAGTGGAATTGCTCATAAGCAGTGGATGAAAAATATAGGTGCTTTTAGATTGGGATATCTGCTTTAATTTGTGGCCTGTGAAGAGCTTGAATAGTCCAACAGCTAACACAAAGCAATTTTCTGTATAGCTGCTGTGCTCGGAGGTTTGAGTTATCCTTTACCTCACTTTAAACATAACTGTTACGGTTCTAGAACTGAAATCTACCAACAATATCTTACAGTATCTTGTTTGAGCAGCAAAAGTCAAAGTTTGTATTTGAGGTTTCCTAGAATTTCATGGTCTCTCTATATTGGAGTTCTATTTGAAAAAATTTCTTCAGAAGTTCTAAATCCTCATAGTTCTTGAGGAGAAGGATCAAGTTTGAAAGCAGAGTGTTTGATTTCTGTGTCTTTATTTTCCCCAGGAAGTACTGACATAACCATGATAGAAGACAAAGGTCCACGAGTGGCTGACTATTTTGTAGTGGCAGGGCTCACTGATACAGATACAGCAACCCTGCTGGACCAAGAAATAAGCCGACATGAAACAAAGTCAACTGGTCCAAAGGCTCCAATTACTGACATTGCTGTGATAATTAAATCAGCTGGTGAAACTGTCCCAGAGGGATACACGTGTGTTGAAGCCACCCCTACAGCCCTTCAAGCCAACTTAAACTATGGAAGTCTCAAGAGTCCTGAACTTTTTCTTTGCTACAAGAGAGGCCGGGACAAACCGCCACTTACTGACATCGGGTGAGATTTCTATTGTGATTCAGTTCCTCCTTCAATAATGATCAAGTCTTACTCTTCATCGATGATGATGAGGACAGATGTGAGAAAACTTTTTGAAATGTACTGTTTGAATCTGTATGGCTCCTTGTGTGTTTTTGTGTAGTATTTTCTTTCTGGAGTAGATGGAATGAAGTGTCAGTCTTCTAGTGAACTTGTCTTTTTAAAATCAATGGTAATGTTTTAGTTTAAAAGATGAGAGGGAGAGAGAGTGATGAAGAAAAGTAGATATGAGAAATGAAGTTCTCTGCTGCAGTTTTATGAAATGTGAGAGAATAGCACAGGATTAATTTATAGAAATAGTATAGTTCAAATCCGAAGTATTAACATGCTTAATCTGAAAACTATAGCTTCAGAAGACATAAATTATCACTTTGTGGAATTCAATTTTATGCTTATAGTGAAAGATATAACTTATAAATTTATAAGGGCATTTCAGAACTACTAGGCATGTAATGAGAAAGAATAGAGCACAGGTTGAGGGGTGCTGTTAAAATTATGGCAAAATAGAAATGTGTGTGGTTTTCCTTAGTTGTTAAATAAATAGTTAACAGTAAAGTAAAAATCATCCATCTATATGTAAGATATTGTAAGTTCAATAATTTTCATTTATAAGCTTAAATGCATTGGGCATAAAGCTGACATATCCTGGTTTTGGCCTACAATTTGAGTGCCAGCTGACAAGCAGGGTCCAGTCAGGAGGAGACTGACAGTGACATCTTAATAATTAAAGTGGTTTCATGGCAAGACAGTTGACTCTAAAGGTTATAGTTCAAGTTGAATAATTAACCTGGTACATTCTAATTTCTGTTCATCTTGATCATCTAAACTATGTTCTAATAGTCTTCATCAAAACTGATTTTTAAAATCATCTTTTCCGTTGTGTTTGACTGTCACTGCAAGAAGAAATAGTGCAGTGTGAAGTTATTCTTAGAATGATTTGTTAAACTTTAATAAGTTCTAGCAGAAGGAAGAATTTCTACAAGGAGTGATTCCTCAAAGGAATTCCTGAGCAATCAGTCTTCAGCATGTGGCTTTAAGGAAGCAACTTGGCTAGCACATATTTATTTTTGTGTCTTCCACAACCTTAGGAACTTGCTTGGGTAGATTTTGTAGATAATATCCTCTAAACAAAATAGGCAAATAGTTGGCTAAGATGGTGGTTATTTGATGAACAGTATTTTTTCTGTATTTTGTTGCACACATCTTGTCACACCTAACACATCATGCCAGGCTTTTCTCTCTGAGCAGTGATGCATATTTTCCCCCTGCTGTTCCTTCTGTTTGGCAATTATGTGCAAGAAATGGTTAGAGCAATCTTTATTTTTTTGTGTGTGTATGTGCATTCCAGTGTGTTCAAATAAAAGTGGAGTTTGGGCAAGAGATGTATGGTATGTACAGTCTGAAGGCTAATTTATACTGTTCTGTGTTATTTTAGTTAAAGAACCAAATGTGACAGAACGTTTTGCCTTTGAGTCTGTCTGATACGCTGAGTGAACTTAGTGGGTAGAGAAGGAGTACATCCATTGAAAGAGTGAAATGCATAGTCTTGTGTCCAGGTTGTTAGTATAGGTATAAAAATGAGTTATGTCCTAGTCCCAGCATTCCGGTGATTTCTTGGTAGGTGTTTGTTTGTGTCTATGTATTTCTTTCAGTGTTTTAGAGAAAGTAGTTAAAAAATGCTCTTTGGAAAAGGGGGAGGTGGGGGGTATGCCCTACTGTTTCTCTGCCATTGTCTTTGTGTTCTGTATTTCCATGCCCTCCATCCTTGTTCCTTCTGATTTGTCCACTGGTTCTTAAATTGAAGTGTATATAATCTCCTAGGCTGACTTCCTGATGCCGGTGCTTACTTGCATATAGTTATGCCATGTGCCATGCCTCTGGATGATACATTTCCTGGAATTAATTGGATTTATTTGTTGGAAAAAACACTAGTTGGAAATTAGTTGGAAAAATAAAGACTCAATCCCAAAATAAGATCTCAAAGATACTAAGTTTTGCAGCTACACGTAGAAAAAGTATCTTAAGCTTATATATCTATGAAAAAATTCAGATACTGTCGTTCTGTTGCTTTTCTAACAGTTTTTGTTGCCGATGTTCCAGAAATAGACAAGAACTGAGATTTGAATTTGTTTTGATTTAAGTGCAGTGAGACTTTGAGTTGGAGCTTGAGCACTTCTTTGTAAAATAGAAGAAAATCTGACAGAAAATAATTTTTTTAAAATTATAAGTGGTTTTGAATTTGTGACACTTAGTGTAAAAAGGACCAAGGGAAGAATATTAGACTTCTTGTCTGAGACAAAGGATCTTTTTCTGGTACTGGAATGGCCTGCCCAGAGAGGTGGTAGATTCACTGTCCCTGGAGGTTTTTAAACTGAGATTGGACGTGGCACTGGGTGCCATGATCTAGTAAACTGACTGGAGTTGGACCAAGGGTTGGACTTGATGATTTCTGAGGTCTTTTCCAACCCAATCAATTCTATGATTCTATGATCTTGCAATACTGAGTATGCAAAAGTTAGGAAATTTGCCTTGTGTAAGTAAAGAAATGCTGATATAATTTTTTATTTAAAAAAAAAAAACACCTTTTTTTTTAAACTGGTATGGGAGCTTTAGTTTGCTTAGGGATCCTGTGCTAAGGATACAGTCTACTTAGTGATTCTGTGCTAAAGATGCTTTAGATTCTGGTATATCATCATCACCATCATGGCTGGGCTTCGTGAACAAAGAATTGGGAAGGGCTCTACCCACGCTTGCTGCAAGCGCGCTGATGGCTAAAGAGGCCGATGCGAGGTAGGCAAGTCCGGTTGCAAAAGGCACAGCAGAAAGTCTCCATAGGCGGTGCTGGCGAGGCACGGTTCTTTCTGCGTTGTCTTTTCTCCTCCAGACTGATTCTGCATGTGTTCTCAAAGGAAGCAGCAGCGTTATGGATGGTGTGTCTCCACGCCTCCCGATTGGAGGCCAGAGTGGACCACTGATGGTAGTCAATATGGCCAAGGCTGAGGTATTGTTTTAGAGAGTCCTTGTATCTCCTCTTCAGGGCTCCTCTCTTGCAGCAGCCGGTGGCAAGTTCACCATAGAGCACGATCTTAGGGAGGCAGTGATCCTCCATCCTGGAGATGTGCCCTGCCCAGTGTATAAGGACCCTTGTAAATCCTGTATACCTGAACTCTCAAAGCCTGCAGGAATATCAATTGAACGAATGGTTTTCTTTATCAGAGATGTATTTCAAAAAAGAAAGTGAACTCAAATTTCAAGGAACATAATAGAAACTGGATGATGTTCTTAATAGCCAGCATCTTTCATTGTTCCTTAAATCGCGTCAGTGTGACAGCTGCAGCTGGGTGTTTGGAACAGCTTCGGGTAATAATGATGAAACTACTGGCATGTTTGTTTAGGCAAATAATAATAGTGGTGGTAGTAGAAATATAAGAAATATAGAAAGATAAGTCAGTGTCTTCTCTTTGTGTGACCCACCACTTCTCTGACTCTCCTT
This sequence comes from Grallaria varia, assembly GCA_013396735.1. NCBI lineage: Eukaryota > Metazoa > Chordata > Aves > Passeriformes > Formicariidae > Grallaria > Grallaria varia. The sequence goes on from VWZG01009734.1 coordinate 10,371, forward strand.
AGTGCCCAGTGTATTTATATTAGTTCCTGTATTATTCAATACTTGCAAACCCTTTGTCTTAAGTGAGAGTGGAAGAGGTGTTATTTTGCATGAGAACTGTGAGAGGCAGAAATATGGTTGGACCTAGAAGAGGAATCAAGATGGAGAGCAGCCCGAGACAAAATTTGGAACAGTCTACCTGTTTTGAAGTGGTTTTCCAGAAGCAAAGGTTTCTGTGGCTTAAGGTTTTTAACTCAGCAGCTGCAAGAAGGTAGTATTTCTTCTTTCTAAACTCTGTTATCTGATGTATTGAAGTATACCTTTAAGTCAATAAAAATGGTCATGCGAGAACTGCCGTGTACAATGTCAAACAGTCTTACAGGGAAGAGGGTAAGATTTTTTGGGTCTTTCTTACAAAGAAAGAACCTAACATCTAAAGTAAACTTTATATTTTATATATAAATTTATATTTTGCTTGAAATGAAACTATTGAAGTTGATAAAATATTATAGTAAATAATGTGTACTTAGGATCAAGGCCAAACTATAAGCTTAAAGAAGCAGGAAACAAATCTAGTCCTGATCAGTACTAATTAATTGAAGGCAGTTGCTGAGAAGTCGAAACAAGTAGGAGCAAACTTAGGCTATCAGGGAGGACATTGTATATACAGGGTGTCACATTCAATATTTCATGTGTCACTTCTGAATGTTTTTCTCTTGAGTCATTACAAACATCTTTTGATTTGACTGATCCATGGGTGGTGGGTTTCTTTCATTTGCAAGCAAATACAGTACCGTACTGTAAATTCAGTGTTATGCATAAGGTCAGGAAAAGGTCTGAGTTTAATAAAGCTGAAGGCAGTGTATATGTAGAGGTGAGTGTTGCTTTCATTTTTGTTTTGCTTTTGATGAGAGGTGACTCCACTGTTACAGTCTTAAACACTGGTCAGGACCTTAAATATTTTTCTGAGAATACTTGCAAACTTATTAAATTGAATTGCTGGAATTGTCTGATTAATGCCTATTCCTTCTCAAAAGCTGTCAGCTGACAGGTATTTCTGGAATAAATTTGTAGTTTGGATTTTATTTAAACTAGATGAAACTGAAATGAAATTGAACTGCAATTTCTGTTGGAGGCTGCTCTGTTAATATTTTCTTCTGAGTAAGATTCTGATTGGCAATGATGTGAAGAGTTTGCGTAAACTCTTATGCGCAATGAATGTGGCCTGAGAGTTGTTGGTGTGCTGTTTTGTTGGTTTTTTTTTAATTTGGTGACGTAGGCAGCCCAATAAAAAGGGCAAAAGACATGTTCTTCCAGAATATTAATTAGTTTAGAAGTAATTTAATTAGCATGTACTTCATACATACCTTGAACCAGCAAGTGGTATATGAAAACTAATGTTGCAACTTGAAAATGCTGGTATTAGGCTGGTTTTGAAGCTGCGATTACATGCTGTTTCAAATGTAGCGAGTCTCATGTTTAGGCTCTTTACAACTGAAATCACTGTTGAAGGTCATTGTCTTCCATGAACTAGTTGAATAAATTTCTGTGGCAGCCTGGTAGCTACTTCACTACTCCCAATTTGTGTGATTTCTTTGCTTTATGAAGTATTCTAGAGCTGTAGTTCATATATATCATCAATGTTATGACAAGATACATGTTGGTTCTGTTGTATCAAAATAAATAGTAACATTCATGTATTCCAGTTTAAAGGTGGGAATAGTGTTTAAGTAATTTTGAAAATTTATTTTTTTTTAAGGTTCTGAGAATAGTTCGATATGAAAAAAACCTTTTTTTTATCTTAGACGCACAAATTTTTTTGAGTTTTCAAACACATACTTACTAGTAGTCTGTGAAACATTTAACCAAGGGTATTTTGGGGCAGTAAATATGTACTACCTGGTTATTTTTTATTTTAAAGTTGTGATGGACTACATACAGGAAGCCGAAAATCAAAAAATACAAAGTTATCTTTATCCATAATCTTGTAATGATGAAAACCAATTTGAAAGTGGCAAGTACTCTGTACATGCTGCAGAGAACCATTCCTGTTTCTCTGAATTTATCCAAGTAATTTCATATATACTTGAATGCTCTTAACACTTTGTTTCCTTCATGTCTGCAGAGTTCTGTATGAAGGGAAGGAACGCATAATTTCAGGTTGTGAGGTGATTCAAGCTACCCCTTATGGTCGTTGTGCTAATGTTAACAACAGCTCAGCCTCTTCTCAACGGATCTTTATCACATACAGAAGGGCTCCTCCAGTACGACCTCAAAATTCATTGGCAGTTACAGATATCTGTGTTATTGTTACCAGCAAAGGAGAAACCCCTCCTCATACATTCTGTAAAGTTGATAAGAATTTAAACTGTGGTATGGTGAGTAGTTATAAGCTTGAGTCTCTTTTTTTAACCCAACATACCTAAAGAAGTAGCTCCTTTAAGTCTTCTTATCATTACTATAATTGTGTTCTGTCACTGCATCATAATTCTTTCATATGTGAGGCTTCAGTTTTGTAGGTTTCGTTGTTTTGATTTCCTTTCATGTTGGAAATTAATGTTTCATGCTGATTACTCACTGCTTCAGTTTGCATATGCATGTCTAGATGCTATTTAGGAGTAGTGCAATGGAATTTTAATTGTTTTTTTTTTTAATTTTTTTCTCCCCCATCCTTTGATGATGCTGACACTCGGGATGAATCAGAAATCCTTTTTTCTTAGTTGTTAATAATGTCTGTGTTACTAAGGCATTGCAAGAATGATAATTACTGCTTACAGTTTCTCCATGTACTTTGCTTTAATTGGT
>VWZG01009735.1:10643-86425 GCA_013396735.1 Grallaria varia
AAAAAAAAAAGAAAAAAAAAAAGAAAAGAAGAAGAGGGGGGGGGGGGGGGGGGGGGGGGGGGGGGGAGATGATGAGGCGCTTTAATTAGTGTGTCACTTTCAGACTGAAATTAAGAAAATCGACCGGAGCTTCTCCTCTCGGTGGCTCCGAGATCCTAATTTTACATGATTTATTTTTTATTTAAGGGGCAGATAATGCATCATAAACATTGAATAAAGCACGGAGCCGGGTTAAGATAAAACACAATTTGCATCTCTCTTTTTCTCCCCTTTTCTTTTTAAAGGGAGGGCTGCCAATAATGTTCATTTTTTTTTCTCCCCGCCCCGTTGCCAAATAAATACATGCACAGGAAAAAATCGATAAGATTTCTGCACGGAGTCTCTCCCCTCTCTCTCCATGTGTCTCTGCCTCCTTTTCTTTCTTTTTTTCTTTCTTTTTTTTTTTTTAAAGCATTTCTCATAAACTGGAGAAACTCCGCGTGTTGCTTTGTATGCAAATGAACGCTGCGCTGTGTTTCTGGCTGCAGAAATGAAATAGGGGATGGAGGGCGGGGGGGAAACATTCACCTGAAATTATTGATATTCGCGTGCCGGAGGAGGGGAAGATCTGCTGATATTTTGCTGGGTTTGAGTGTATTCGTTTGAATCCTTGAAGGGAAGCAGCAGCCGGGCTCTGCCTCCTCACCTGCATGGGGAAATGCTGCATTACAAACATTTTCCGTGGCGAATAAACCCCCTTTGCTCCGTTCTGGGGGATGGGGTGGAGGAGGGAGGGATTCCCACAGCGATGACAACTCAGCCCAAAACTTAATCTCAGCTGAATCACCGCATGGGTCAAACCCGATAACGGGGTCTGGGATAACCCCCCCAGAACCCTGCCAGGGGCTGGGGAATGCTCCCGAGCCGCTCTAGATCATCCCCATCTCTGAATTTCTGGGGCAGCACCGCAGAGAAAATGGTGCCTAAAATCCTCTTCGTGGTCAATTTGCTGCTTCTCGATTGCGTTTTGAGGGGGTTTGTGTAGGTTTTTTTTTTTCCCCCCCACTGTGTGCAGGGACTCCTGATGCTAAAATTTCTGGGGACAGGTGCTGGCAGCTCTATTGTGCCTTGCTTTAAGTTTCCCTGGCTCCCTCTCGTACCTTCTTGGCTCTCACGGCACAGGGACGGTGTTTAATCATTAACCACGTCTAGCACGATCCTTTCTTTTTATTTATTTATTTTTTTTTTCCAGGAAGAGAGAGACGCTTCTAAAACGAGGTTGAAAAATAACTTGGTTTTCCCCTTTGCCTAAAGGGAAAGGCTCCCACCTGGGGTCTTGAGTAGGGGGGAACCTTCCACCCCACCCCCTCTCGGCGTCTCCCCGCTATAGGTTCATCATTTTATATGCGGTGTTTCGCAAATCCCATCCAAGCGCTAATCTCGGCTTCCCTACTCTTCCTCCACGGTATATTCCGTGCAATATTTGTCAAGGAATTTCAAGTATCAATTATAACCGCAATTTTTGATATCTCTCCCCCCCCCTCCCCATCTGAAGTGTAGATGATTTGATAGGAATATACATATATATAATACCGGCTCTCCCTCAGATGAATTTATTGGACCGCGTCCCACCCTTAGCTGAACATTCAATATTCCAGCATTATCTCCGCACTTAAACTCGCTTTCTCCATTTCTGTGCCAAGATAAATTTGCATAATATTTGCAGTTGTAATTAGCTGATGAACATCTCCCAGCCTTCCCCTTTGTTTTCCGCGCGTTTGGTCTTCAATTGATGCCACTTTTGATCTTTAATATTACAGTATCCCGATAGAGCATTTTATATCTTATCTACAGCGCATGAAAGTCGCGCAGAAAGGGAGCGAGAAGGGAAGAAAAAAAAATGGGGAGAAAGGAGAGGGAGGAAAAGGCACTGAACGAAGCTGAACTAATCAGAGTTTCGAAAGGTTGTTTCAGACGCCTGAATCCGCAGTTACGGGCCAAATGCGACAAACGGTGAAATTAGAGCCATTTAAAATAATATAGGGCTCGATGAGGTGAGGTACCGCCAGCATCTCCAGCATCTCCGCATCACCCGCGAAGGGCGCCGGGGGCTCCGGCGGCGCAGCCGGGCTTGGGGACACCGAGCGCGGGGGTGGCAGCGTGTGTGTGTCCCCCTCCAGGTTTGGGGACCTCGGGGAGGGAGGCGTCCCGCCGACTTCTAGGGACTAGAGCGCTAAAGTTGAGCTTTTTATTATTATTATTATTATTATTTTTGTTTCTTCTTTTTGCGGGGATGGGCTCGGGGGGGCGATGGGTGCGGAGAAGATGCTTTTCCTCGCTCGACGATCGCACCAAGGAGTAGCCGGTACCCCCCTCCCCGCGCCCCGGAGCATCACCAGTGAGCAGCACCCCCCAGCCAGGGTCACCTCCGCTCGCAGAGCCGGGAGTAAAGGATGTTATCACGTCGGGAGGGTTATTAAACCGCTAATGAATGAGTGTCTGTGAGACTCTGGACGGGCTGGAGAGACTGCGGGAGGGGGGTCGGGCGGGGAGAGGAGGCAGAAAGGCTCGATCTTCATGCCAATCTCTGGAACAAATAGCTAACATTTAACGTTTACACCCTGCTTGGCGACGAACTGGCGCTCCACGGACCCCTGATCCAGGCTAAAATGTCCAGAAAGCCTTTGGAGAGAACAAGTTCCTAGCTATCAGGTTCTTCTGATCTCTCTCCTCCTTTCATAGGGCTTTGGTTTCAGGCTGGACTTGTCCAATGTCTGCTTTACCGCTGCGCGCTCCTAAATGAGTGTCAAGGAGGCGAATATCAAATAGCAGAGAGGTCAAGGCGATTTGGTTAACCGTTGGCTGGGCTGATGGCTTTAAACTTGTGTGGGAGGCTGGGGACGTGGCAGGGGGGAGGGAAGGAAAGGGGGGAAGGGGTGGGAGCAGAAGGGAAACAAACCCAAGGGAAGGGAAAGCGAGGAGGGGGGAAGGAAGAGGATGGAGGCTCGGAGAGCCCCAAAAAAACCATAGCCAAGGGTGTCACTGTGGTGGAGGGCTATGGAAACCCTTGGAGGAGCATTTATTGGTGGCCCTGCGTAGACTGGGGTGTCCCTGTCCATCAGAGGGGAGTGTGTGTGTGTGTTTGGGATCATTTGGGTGAGTTTTGGAGGTGCCCACATTTGGGCTGGTGTGTGCCCGATTCTGGGTGTTTCCCGTGGGAAGCTGCAGGGTGTGGGTGGGTGCACCCCGGATGAGCGTGTGCAATTGTAGGGGTTTGAAAGCACGGGGGGAATTTTGTAGGGTGTGGGTGGAGGGATCACGCCGGGTTTGTGTTGGGGGAAAACCCAAAGATTCATCTGAGAAGGCACAGTTTGCAGGGGCTGGCCGGGTGGGCTGAGCACCCAGGTGGGGGGTTGTGGTCCTGGGGGTGATGCAGGGCACGAGGGTTCTAAGGGCAAGTAGGACAATGCCATGTGTGTCCATGTGTCAGGAAAAAGAGGGATGTGTGGAAGAGTTTGCCTGTGGTGATGTGGGTATGGCAGGATGGGGGCAGGTGAAGAGTCCATGCCCGGATGGAACATATAGGGGTGGTTGTAAAGCAGCTGAGGTGTGAATCAGCTGCGGGTGTGGGATGAGCTGTGCGGGGCCTCAGGCAAGGATGTAGGACCATGGGTGTGAGGGGCCACTGAGCAGGTGTGAGTGGGTCATGCTGGGCCATGAGCACAGGGAGAACCTGGGGCTGTGGCAGGCTGGGTGGTGAGCAATGCTTTCAGGAGGCAAATCCCCTCCTTGAGAGCTCTGGCACTTCCCAGCATGAGGGCAGGCTGGATGGCTCAGCAGTCAGTGAAGAAACCGAGGAGAAATTTTTACTTTGCCCGTAATAATCATCTGCTCAAAAAAAAAAAAAAAAAATCCTGGAAGAAAACTTTTCTATTACTGGAGTGGCCAATGAACAGAACAAATACTCGAGGCCTTTTCCAGCCACACTCCTCAGCTCCAAAGCCCTCCCTTCCCAGCAATCACATTTTGCTCCTGACATTAGCAGTAAACTCGCTCTGGTCCCAGGTAATGTAAAGCTCCTCAGCTGAATCAAGGCAAACAGTCGCCATAGGAAATGTGTGCACAGCCACACACGGCTGAGCAGCACCAGGGTTGTAACCACCACAGAGTCTGCAGCAGCTCAAACCAAGAGGGAGTTAATCGTGGCTTTAGTTCCCATGCCCTTGACCTACAAGTTGCAGAGCTCAGGAGTGCGGCGCTGGCGGGGGACATTCAGGTGAAGCCACCGAGGCCCTTGGGCTGAAGATGAAGTCTCCATATTGACCTGGAATTGGCATTTTGAGCATCTCGTAGAGCATCTGTTCCCTTCTGCTCTCCCCTTTGGAGGCGCACGAAGGATTTCAGAGGGTGCATCCTCAGCAGGAAAAGGAGATGCCATCAGGGAAGCCTGGTGAGGACGGTAGAGAGGACGAGCAAGTTTTGGGATCAAATAAGCATTTTGAACCATTAAAAAAAATTGTTTATTATGGGTTTCATTGACCTGGCTGTTCAGGGCAGCATGGAGCCCAGCAAGTATGGGCATCAGGAAGGTGTGTCCCTACGGAGAGGTCCCTTGTGTGTGTGTCCAGACATGAGTGTATAAGCAATGTATGTGCCAGGGGTGCTTGTGCTTGTGCACACCAGTGATCTTGTGGCATATATATATTTATAAAAATATATAGATTCCATAGGAGGCTCAGAGCTATACGTCTCTCCATCATGCCTGCATACATCCACACACATACACCCACCGAGGGTGCGTTTCCGGAGACATTCTCAAATAGAGCAGTGTAATTTCTCCGCTGATTTTGATTGACATGCTGTCCCTGGGATCATGTATTAATCCCTTCTTCACTCAAGCCTTTTCATAACTCATTTCTCTCTGCTAGATGGAGACTCTGATGGTTACCGAGGCAACGATGATAGCACTAAGCCATTTCCCTCTCTGCACGGAGACCATTATTCCGCATGCATAGGCCATTTGCAACAAAGGTCGCCACAAAGTCATCCACAACACAGCACACGTTTATTAAACTTTTATTATTTTATTTTTTTATTTTTTTCCCTCCCCTTAGCAGAGAAACTCGCCAGCACATGTACAATATCTCCCTTTTTTTTTTTTTTTTGAGATCTTTGTAATATAGGTAATAATAACTGTAGCCGATATTATTGTACCCAAACTATATATCTCACAGATCAGGAGCTTAGAGTTCCTGGTCTAGAAAGATCATGCTTAGATGGTGAGGTTTTGAACCAATGATTCCGATTTGTCTTTTGTTCTCCTATCAAATAGCAACTTTAATAGCAGCTAGAGGAAAAACAGCCAACAGCATTGATATGAGAGCGGTGTGAGGTGAATGTCTGAATGTAAAATCCACATGGTTTTCAGACATTTGCCCTGCTAAACCAAACACCTCTCAAAACTGTGTAACCATCAGCAATGACCACTCCTTTTAATCCGATTTCTACGTGGCTCCTTACCTGGCTCTGGGTATGAGTTGTAGGGGGTCTGCCTCGTGGTGTTAGGAGCTGGTTTAAGGGTGTTAAAAGCCAAGTCCAGCTCTAAGAGGACAACGGGTTAACGTGCTGCTGGAAAGGGCCCCGCTAACCTGAGGTGCTCCCTCCCCACCGGCGAGGCTTTGCCCATATGGGGCCACACTGCTGGGTTTTATTTCAGCCCCATCCTTCGCCTCTGGAGAGCGAATGCGATGCGGCGCTTGGGGACGGCTTTTATCCGGCAGCCCTTTCCCGATGGGAACGGCGCGGAGAGAGGCACAAATGCCTTCCCGTGGGTTTGCTGAGTTCGGCACTGGAGCCGGCCTTGACGATGTTAAAGATCTCGGGGGGTCTCCATTTCCACAGCCCCCCGCCCTGACGGCAGCAGGGACGGGCGAGGGCTGGGCGGCTCCTCGGACAGTCCTGCGGCATCAGGTCTGCCACGGATGTGAAAGAGGAGGAGAAGATGGCCCACGGTGATAAGCTCCCAGGAAATTTCTATGGTGCCTCCTACTCTTCTCTGTCCAGACAGCTCCAGCACTGCTCCGGGATCTTATCTCTCTGTATTGCTGCACCTCTCTGGCCTCCCTCCTACAGTGTCCTGCTCAGGTTGGTGCAAAACACACTCCTAATTGCACTGGCCTGCCCCAGAGCTCTGATCCCATCTGCCCTCTCTGACTCTCATCACTGGCTTCACTGGTTTTAACACCTATTTCATTTAAATGCTTGATGGTGCCTCTTCAAAGCCCAGCCCTGGCTACTTCACCGCTCCTCCCTTTATTTTGTGTTTGGGAATTTAAAAAATAATAATAAAAAATTAACAACCTTTAAACGTTCAGTTTATTGTCTTGAATAGATGGAGACACTGAGATGATTGGGAAGTCCACATGAGCTCAACCTCTGGAAGTGCAGGAAGTAAGTCCTGTGCTCGGAGATCTACCTGAAGGAAAACACCTTCCATGAGTAACCATCACTTGAAGACAACCCACAGTGGTTTCCAAACCAGCTCGTGTGCTTGTTTACAAAGTTTCTGTTTTGCAAGACATTCAGGTAATCGGAGGCAAACGGGAGTTGGGGATAATCTGCCATTTATCTGGAGAATCACTTTCCCACTGTGATACAACCACCTCAGAGGAGGGTGAAACACCCTCGGCCCAGCTGACACGCGGGAGGGTGGTTGTGGCGTGGGGTGAAGGGGCTCCTCTGCTGAGGGGCTGACTTAGCAGAGGTGTTTGAAGGAAGCAGCTGCCCTGGATCCACGGTGGTTGGTGTCCAAGGCTTGTCAACTCCACTTTTTGAGCTGATGGGGAGTCAGAGTGAGGCTTGTTCTACCAGTGTGACATTACAGTGAAGGAATCCAAGAGGGGCTGATCCTGCAAAAAAGGTCTTGTTGTCAAGAGGATGCGCCATCTCACAGCACTTTGATTCACTGTATTCCCAAACCACAGCCAAACTTTCTGAATAAAAGCCCATTAGCCTTTTCCCCATCCCCTGCACCATCCAGTGCCCTGAACGCTCTGGCCATGGGAAATGTCCAGCCTGCCTGGCTTGATATTAAAAAAAAAATGGATGGAAAAAAATTTATTTATCATGATTCCTGCTCATGATGAGCTCTCCCAGGTCATGCAGTGATGCTTGAGGTCAGGAAATGCACAGGGATATTTACTTGTGAGGCAGCCCTGGGTTGGTGCTGGGACTTTTGAGCGAAGCGTGGCAGGTATTTCCAAGCCCCCTGCACTAATTGATGGGCTCTCTATATATCATGCCAGATAAAGGGCTCTTGCACTGTAAATGCTGATGTTTAGAACATCCTGATAGTGTTTTGTTAACAAGAAGATAACAGGAGAGCAAGATACGTTTGTTTAGCTGCCTATAGATAAACCCAATGGGGTCTTTGTTAAGTTTTCATGACTGATGGCAGGTACTAAATGCTATAAATAATACCCCAGGTCCTGATTGGAGCTACTGTAGCACAAATTATAACCCATGGCACTGACCTCCGAGGGGGATGAAGAGGTTAAAGGCCACAGGAGTGAAGACCTGAGATTTTTTTTTTTTTTTTTTGGGGTGGTCACCCTTTTTTTCTGACCTGACAGTGGTCTGCTATGGTTGTTCCAACACTCCGGCAAGGTGGTATCCACCAGAAATGCAAGGGATGAAGAAGATATTTATGGAAGTGGAAAGGCGGAGAGGCTACAAAAATTCCCAGGGAGAGGGTGGCAGTGAACACCAACAGCCTAAATCCAGCAGTGACCTGCTCTCCAAGGCTCTTCACCGGCTCATCCAGGGTGGGATGACACCAAAAGCCTTTGGAAACAGAGAGCAAGAAAAGTTGTGTTGCAAAATCACATCGAGCAGATCCCGAGCATCCTTATCCCCCCATCCCAGGAGAATCCTGAGTCAAGGCAGCTCCTGCCTCCCTCCCAGCTCTGCCTTCCCAGGGTGCTCATTAGCATTTCTCCCCAAACCACCTGCTAATTGCAAGGTGGGTCATTGCCAGCCCTCTTACAAAAGACAACTGTTATTGAGGAGTAATGGGGTGGCCTTGGCCATGAGTCATGGCAGGAAAGGGGCTGCGGGGTCTGCCCACCATGTTCCCCAGAGTTGTCCCCAGGGTGTCCCCACGGATGTGCCCACCTGTGAGGTCAAAGGCAGTGACAGATCACCAGCAGGGGGAGAGGTGCTCAGCCAGGCTTCCAAAGTCTACAGCTGCAAAACCTGTCCAGGTTTGGAAGTCAGGCCTTGAAACACTCCAGCTCCTCTCAGCTGCTGAAAGGGATTATAATTACAGTGTCTTCATTGCCATCTTTCCCAAGAAGTCAGTAACTTGCCATCCATTTTCTGTTTTCTTCTTCTCGTGTCATGTTTTGTTTCATTCATTTTGTGTCTTTTAGGAGATGAGACTGTAGGAGCAGCACTGGGGTGACGTTAAAAGCACCCATGGCCCTTGGGTTGGTGCCTTTCTGGTGTGGTGTGATGAGGAGATCTCCAAGCTTGGCTCCCTGACTGGAGACCTCTGGGATGGTGGGAATCTCAGCTCCTGCTCTGATGGAAGGGAAACCAGAAAGCAGCTGTGGCACTTCCAAGCTGGTGCTGGTTTTGCACAAGAGCTTTGATGCCCGGCCCGATGTCATGTTTTGGCTCCTTAAGAGCTGGGAATGAGGAGCTCAGTGTCCTGCCTTCCACTTTAAAATGGGAACAGTACTTGGGGAAGTTATGCAGTTTGGGATTTTTTTTTTTAATATCCCAGCTACTCACGTTGGTATTTATTTGTTGGTGATTTTTAACACTTTTAAGGAGATGCAAAGGGCTGGAGAAGAAGAACTGGGTTTGTTCAGTGTCCCAAATAATTTACAGTAATACCTGGACTAACCCCGCTCCTTGTCCAGAAGGACACCAGGAGCTGCTAATTTCTCCTCCTGCTTCGTGCACTCCTTTCCCATCCAGCACCAGGGCCATGCAAAGCCCTTTCTAAATCCAGGTTGATTTCCAGCTATGGTTGTCCCCAAGCAGAAGCATAGAAAGAGGATGGACACTTTGTACCCAAGACCGAACTACACATATTTAAACACTCAAAGCTTGAAAAAATTATGTATGGGATAGAAACTCTGCCCCAAAACTCGTTGGGAAGATCCTAAATTTGCATTTCACAACCACCTGCAATGTGGGACTCACGTTGTGCTTCCGAGTGAGCGCTTGGCCCCAGTGTCAGAGCCAGCCCAGAGCAATGGGGAGACGTAAATGAAAAGCTAGTGGATCTTCCTGAGACAACTTTGAACAGGCATCCAAAAAAATGAACGTGTTTTCTTCTAATTAGGAGCGTTCGTTATATCTCATGGTGATCTACAAAACAAGCCACATGCCAGTTATTGCTGGTACAAGCACAACAATTCTGACTGTGGGAAAAAAGTATTTCCAGGCATGTAGGACACAAAACGTACTAAAGGCATTTTAATGACACTTTAATTAATCTTCGGGCATAGGTTAAACAGAGAATATCTAAAAAGGTGTGTATGTGTGTGGGGGGTAATAACGAAAGTTAGGACTCAAATCAAAAGGTGCTTTAGTACCTGCATATGTTATTAAATATAATTATATTCATTTAAAATATCCCCACGCACAAAAAATGGTAAACTGGAACGAAGGTTGCAAGCAAATCTCAGTAAATCAAGGCTGAAAAAAATGCAGCAAAAGAATGTTATGATTATCACACGAACAAAAACAAACCTGAATAAATTTAGAGTTAAGGTGAGACTTGAAAAAAGAAATCCAAAGGAGCTAGGTGTGGAAAATTACCCAGTGGAGGCAGCTAAACCACTTCAACTTGGGGATGGGGTGCAATAACCTAAAGAAAAAGCAAGCGTGGAGTTAGAAACACATTAGCCTGACTCGGGACCACAGAAATGGAAATGCCTTCCTCAGATACCCGTCGGCTGATGCAGTTTATCACAACCAGCTGGGAGACTCTTACTTCCAGCCTGCTCACCAGACCACAGTCCTGCCCACATGTACATCCGCGACAGAGCAACTGGGGTCTCCCTTTGGTTCAGGAAGGGAAGAACCTGATTTTACCCCAAACCACCACTTCCTGCCCCAGTCTTGCAAGTGCTTTGCTGAGCTCCCCTTGCATCTTATCCCAGCTGTGGTTGGGAGGTGCATCAGGCAGCCTCGAGGGGAGCCCATGCACAGACATCTCCCCATGCCTTTGGTTTGGAAGGACCTTGCAGGGGGATCCAGAGCTTCTGCTTGTCTGTTACAGGGAGATCTTGGCAGCTTGAGACACACTTTTGGGATAAACACTCAACATAAACCAGTGCCCCCAGTGACAGGTTCGTATAAAGGTGCCTGGAAAAGTACCTGGAGAGGTACCTAAGGATGGAGCCTCAAAGGTGTATTTTGCAACAAATGTCACTATTAAAGCAAGAATTATCTGCCAGAGGGATCCTCAAGCTTAGAAAGAAGAAGAAAGTTCCCCTTCTTGTATCATCAGGTGACTCCTCTGCAGATACCCACCCTCTTGGCCTCAGACAGCTCTGGCACCAGGCATCTGCTTGGCGTCGGTGGGAGCTGGAGCTCAGAGGTGCCTGTTCCCATCTTGGCTTTGCCCCCGCCGTGCTCTGTGACCTGGCACAAATCACGTCACCGCCCTGCTTCAGTTTCGCTGTTCCTAATGCCAGCAGAAAACAAATCAGTCCTTGTTCACAGAAAGTGAGTGACGCTAGCCCAGCCCCATGATTTCTCCAAGCACATCTGATGGGAACAACCACAGCTTTTGAGTCCTTAAGCCATTAAAGTAATAACAGTGATGTATATTATCTGGTTTTAATACCCTTTCCCAGCCTTGCCTGAACACACGTATAAGAATGGCAAGGTGGGATGTGCTGCACAGTGGTGGCAAAATTTGACTAGGTATCTCAGGAGGTCACAGAACCATAGAACAGTTTGTGTTGGAAGAGACATTGAAAGTCATCTTTTTCTAAGCCCCCTGCCATGGGCAGGGACACCTTCCACTAGCCCAGGTTGCTCCAAACCCCATCCAACCTGGCCTTGGACACTTCCAGGGATGGGGCAGCCACATTTTCTCTGGGCAACCTGATCCAGTGCCTCATCAGTCAAGAATGATATCCTAACATCCAGTCTAAATCTACCTTTTTTTTTTCAGGGCAAAGAAAGTCTGGGAGATGTATACCTTCCAGAAGACCTCCTGAAGATGACAACAGGCATCCCGCTTGCGTTGAGGGGAAACGTGCGGTGTCAGACAAGTAAAAGTGAGGGACTATTTGCAAGCAGCAAGACACTTCTGATTGAGATAAGGATAACTCAAAACACAGGTAAACAGCCAAATTACTAAGTCATTGCAGAAAATCAGAGCACCTTGGAGGAGGCGATGCCACGAGCGCACTCAGCTCTGAAACTATTTTGCAATGTGTGCATCCAAGGCTGGATTCATACCAGAGGCCTGAGTAATGCAGTTTGGCAAGTGTTAACTCCGTGACCAGTGCATGCCATCCAGAAGCAAGAAGAAAAACAAAGACATGATGCAGCTCTGCAGCCACTTAAGCATGGCTTTGGTAAACAGAGTGGGTATAATACTCACCGGAGCCTCGGGCACGGGCCAAGGTACAGGCTCCTCCCTCCACCCACCTGCACATTGGATGACTTGTACAAAACTTGGCCTAGTGGGAGCCCTGGAAATTAATCTGGTCCCCCCGAGTCTCTCCACAACCCCCCTTCCCTGACACCACACCAGCATGTTTGGTTCTGCTCGTAAAAACAAGCAGACCACCAACCGAGGCCAACCGAAAATGAGGAGTCAGGTGGGTATCCCAAGATCTGTACCCTGTTAAAAGCCCAGGGAATGCTTTCCAGCGAGCTGGTGGAGTGCACCTTTGCCAACATGGGCACCTGGGTGTGGGAAGAATGCTGGCAGGGCGATGAACTCATTAAGGTGGAGCTCTGTCACCACCTCCCGAAGGAATCCGAGATGAGTCCATCGCTGTGCCGTATCCTTGTGCAAGCGGCTGTAGGAAGGATCAGTCACTGGAGCTCCGCACTCCCCTGCTCCACACACTGAAGCCAACGCCACCAGGAGAAACAGGAGCCTTTTCCATGTAAGCGAACTGATCCAGCTGATATCAAGTGACTCATTAAGGGCTTACAAAACTTAAGTAGACCATAGTGTTGCTCTCTAGTAGTGGGAACTTCTTGGCTTGAAAGGAGGAATTGATACCTGCCAAAAGCTCACCGTGGGCCTCGCCGTCGTTAGCAAACGCAGATGTGCCCCAGGAGGTGCTTGCAAGAAGTTGCAAACCTCTCCTGTTTTTACTCCAAAGAATGATGTTTTCCGAAGATCCTGGGCAGGGAGAGGAGCTGGACCGGCACTGGGCTAATGATGAGCTCCAAAGCCTGAAATGGTGGCGATGAGGGGTGGAGGTGGAATCCAGCTCTTATGCTGGACAAACACATCTACTCAAACTGTGTGTTTTCTCAGTAGTTTAAAACATTTCACCCTTTGCTCTCCCCTTCATCCTCTTCCCATCCAAGCCCCTCAAAAGAATGAAAATATCCCCTATTCATTAGATCCACTAGAGACAAACGAATAGGCAGATAGTGATAGGCTGGAAACTGAAAGAGGAGAGATTAATATTAGGAAGAAAATTCTTGACTGAGAGGCTGGTGAGGCCCTGGCACAGGTGCCCAGAGTAGCTGTGGCTGCCCCATCCCTGGAAGTGTTCAAGGCCATGTTGGATGGGGCTTTGAGCAACCTGGTGTAGTGGAAGATGTCCCTGCCCATGGAAAGGGGGGTTGGATCTTCAAAGTCCTGTCTAATCCAAACCATTCTATGATTCTGTGATCTTCAAAATTGCTAAATAATCATCTTAAACACATCTGAGTAGAACTCACTGTGACTTGGAAGCACAGGACAAAAACAGCCCATCCTTCTGGCCACCATAGGTCATGTAGCCAAATCTTCCAGAGCACAGAAACCACGGACATAGAGATTCAAATGGAGCAGGATCAACTTCCAAAGGTGTTGGCAGGCAGGAGATGCTTTTCCCAACTCTAAGGGTTTTGCAAAATAGATCCCTTGTGATCTGATCAAAGTAAATGAATAGAGTCTTAATGAAGGTTAAGTGAGTGCAGGGCAGTGGCTGCTTGAGCTCATGGCTTTGCCATGCTTGCTGTGAAACCTCCTGGCAGACTTAAAAACCACCCTAGGCAGGACAGACGTTTGACACATGAAGTTTAGGTTCACTGAATTTGGAAGACAATTTCTCCATTGCATATTGTCCCCAACTTGGAGCATCTCCATGGGACTTTCTTACTGCTTCAGTTCAAGATTTTGCATAGGTCATGGTTATATTCCCTAAAGATCACCTCATGTATGAGAGAGCTACGACACCTTCAGTGGGACCCTCAGCGAGAGATCCATGAAGATCCCTGCTTTGGGAAACCCTTTTTTTTGGTCAGCAATCCTGAAACCTGAAAATGCTGCATTTATCCAGAGACAACTGTGAGGACTAGAGGGATGTGCTTCCTCCTGAGCTGCGGCAATGCAAATCCTGCCTTTCAGAGAGTAGGTGGCACTAAGAGCCAGTGGTGGGGCTGGGTTATTAGATACCGAGGCAAAGGCCTGGATTTTGGGCTTGACTGAGCATCTGCCTCTGCAGAAAATGTAGAGAACAACAGCATCACTTCATCCTCAGCATCTTAATACGTGCCAGCTCCGAGCACCAACACAAGACATTTCACAGCCCACAAAGCCCAGAGAAGGCAGCCATTGTACAAATTATGAGAGGCGTATTTTTACGTTCCCCAAGTAATTTTGAGCAAGAAGTTGTTTCTCAGAAAAACCCTACCAGATACTCCTGGAAGCAAAGAAGAGCTAGTAGCAAAATATTGTCTCAACGGGAGCTCAGCCTGGCTCCTTTCACAGAAAGGCTCAAAATCAGCAGAGGAAAAGAGGGTTGGTCCTGTGTTGGAAAAGTAACTAGAAGAAGGTCATCTAAAGCCTGTAAAGCCAAAGGATCTGCCTGGTTCAGGAGGGTAGTAGACGGTTTCCAGCTGCGAAACTCAACGCAAACACATTTTCTGTTGAGGAGCAGGGTCATGGACAGATCCATCACCAGGGAAGCTCCCAATAGCTCTGTAGTTTTATCCATCCTGTGTGAAGGGTGTTATCCCAGTTATTTAACCTGCGGGAAGGTCTGGGCTTCACATCACCTGGGTCCAAGGCTGAAGTGGAGCTGCCAGAACAGGAAACATTATCCTCTGCCATGGATGGAAAGTGGGACATGCACTGATCCTGCACCCAAACGCATCAGTAAAGCCACAACAGAACTGAGAACTGTGCCCAGCTTTCTTGACAAAAGACAATGTTTCTCCCTTCGAATACGTGCAGTGGTAACCATGTGGACAACAAAAACCATGAGCAGATGTGTATCCCTAGGATGACAATTGCAATGGCATTTACTAAAAAGTGTTGTGACAACTCAATTAAAAATAAACAATGGCACATTATCCTCTGTCCCTATTCCTAATTAATTCATGTAAAAGGAAAAAAATGTCTGTTTTTTTGTTTTTAAATTTGGATGCCAAATTTAATAAAAAACACAGCAAATGATGCCCAGTCCCAGACCTGGGGAGGGATCAGCTTGAAGGAAGAAGACTGAGGGTCTCCTGCACACAGCTAAGCAGGCCGAGGTAACACCAGGGTGTTGGGTTGGTGACACGCCATCACACTTGTCATTAGTCCCACAGTAAGCAAATGACAGGCACAGTGAGTTGTTAAACCCATGCTGGCTTAGGGAGGAATTGACAGACAAGACTTTGGAATTTGTAAACCCAATTCCTGCTCATGACAGGTGATGAAACCCAGATTTTTGTAAATGTGTTCTAAGTCTCCTTCTCCTTCATACCCTTGTTTAGGCAACAAAGTCATCTCACTATTTTCTATTTGTTTTTGTAAGGCTGTTTTGAAGTCAATACTGGAGTGTACAAATTGAGAATATAACAGGGAGTTGTGTGCACATGAAATTAATTACTTTCAACTTGTGTTTTACAAAACGTGTGGGAAATCTTCCATCTATCCTGAGTTTACTTGACATTTTGTTTTGTGAAAAAAAATGGCCTTCTTAGTCAAAGCTCAAGGCTGCAATCATAGAATGGTTTGAGTTGGAGTGGACTGTAGAGACCATCTATTTCCAACCAATATCCCAAATCTCACTCTCAGCACGTTTGGTGTCATCACACTGGAATGAAAGTCCCCACTTGCTCAAGGCACCCAACAGCTGCTGAGCTGTGCTGGCTTTGGCACAGGCCACCAGACACCTGAGCTAAGGGTCTGGGTCCTGGAACAGGCAAGGGCTGGAAGGAAAATTTAGGGGCATCTGCCAGAGGGGAGCAGATGAAGGGGGCACGGTGGTCCAGTAGCCCCCAGATCTCCTCTCTCCCTGAGAGGAGTATCACAGGATTTAAAGTTCTGCTGCAAAAGGTCACTCCACAAGCAGGAAGAGCTGCATCACAGACTCCTAGGATGGTTTGGGTTGAAGGAATCTTAAAGGTCACCTAGTCCAACCTCCCTGCTGTTGGCAGGGACACCTTCCACTAGACCAGGTTGCTCCAAGCCCCATCCCAACCTGGCCTTGAACATTTCCAGGGATGAGGCATCTACCATTTCTATGGGCAACCTGATCCAATGTTTCACCACACTCATTCTAAAAAACTTCCTTAAATTCAGTCTGAATCTACCCTCCTTCAGTTTAAAACCATCACCCCTTGCCCTATCACCACAGGCCCTGATAAAAAGTCTTAACTCCCTGCTTTCACCCAGTGCAAACCCCAAAGAGGCTGAACCTTCGAGGGAAGGCAGCCCCGGATCAGCTGCCCCAGCTCCCCGTTGATGGCTCCTGCTCCCACCCGCCAGGTACGAGCTGTTTGCTGGCTGTAAATCTCCCGTTACAGCCTCCTCTGCCATACAGCACACATGGATTAATAGCAGCTTTCTACTTTTGAGGTTACAGCTGATCCGCGAGTCCACAGAAGAAAGGGCGAGTTTCCTAAGCAGCATGACTGACAAGACAGCGAAGAGGGAGTTTATTCAGAGCATTATCTAATTCATTCCCCAGTGAAGGAAACTCATCTACTTTTGAGACTTAAAACTTCTAAAGAAAACTGCTATGATCTAAAGAGATTGGCCATAAAACTATTTGTATTGAAAACTTAGCCAGCATGCCTTTAGTGAACTTCATTCATTAACATTCTTCCTGGCAAGGTTTCCATATCTCAGCGTTCATTTTATACTTTAATTTGGTTAGTAGGTCTTTGTTTAATCGTCCTATTGAAAGGAGAACAAAGAAGGTTTAGGTGATACAGTGAAGTAATACACTATATTTTATCTCTGGAAAGCCCAGACAAAGTCAGCAGGCTCTGATACCCTCCGATTCGGGGTGGTTTTTTTTATTCCCTTTCTCTTCCAGGACATTTGGAATCACAAATCAGTTGCAGAGCATAAAGATCCTCACTGTACTTAGCTGCGGACACCTTCAGAAGAGAAACACCTTGTCAAGCAGAGAAATGATGCTTTGAGCACGACATACAGCCCCGAAGGAAGATTATCTTGGGAAAAGTGCATTCCCATTACTCTGGGGATGGATGCTCTGCATTTATAGCTCTGTCCTCCAATAAAAATCAGTAGTCAAGATGGTTTCTTCCATTTCTGAGCTTTGTGCTTACTGTCTTGTTATCAACTTCAGGTTTCTCTTCTGGGTGCAAAATTCCTAAACAAGTTGCAGTTTTGCCTAATGAGTAACACACTTCGCAGCCAGTACCCAGCTATGCCACTTTCTCCAGTGACCCACAGGCTGCCCTAAAGGAGGATTTATGGGATAAAAAGGATAAAGGAACTCTCCTGGTTTCATACTAAATGGAGCTGCTCCCCAGCCCCAATGCCGGCCGTGCGAGTGGGCAGCTCCTGGGGCTGCTGTA
The DNA here is from genome assembly GCA_013396735.1 of Grallaria varia. Classification (NCBI taxonomy): domain Eukaryota; kingdom Metazoa; phylum Chordata; class Aves; order Passeriformes; family Formicariidae; genus Grallaria; species Grallaria varia. Next base: position 27,645 of record VWZG01009735.1, read on the forward strand.
AGCTGACACAGCTCCGACTGACTCCAGATAAAAATCTGGCCCCAGAGTAACGGCAGGATTCAACAAGCTTTTCTCACGGAATAGTTTTTATGCTCTTTCCTTGAATATTTACTACCCACCCTCACTGTCCTGCTTAAATCCACCGTGCCTGGTGCATCCATAAAGGCGGAAAATTGTATCTGTCTTCCCCTTATACCGCAGCAGATGGTGAGTTGTCTCCTCACTGAAAACTCTTTAATTCTTTACTTTACACCGGTTCTGCTCCAACCACACATGAAACGCATGTTTTCCAGGGGTTGAGCTGCCACTCCAAGGCAGGAAAACCATTCAGAGACTCTCTCCCACGACATCCACCGAACAAACCAACCTGCAGCCCACCCGCCGTACCCCTTCCCCATGGATGGTGGTGCTCAAACCCCAAATCATAAGAGAATTTAGAAGAACATGGATCCCAGCCACTAAATCAAGCAGCGAATCAAGAGAGCAGCCCTAACTGCTCTCTAAGCTTATGGAGAAGAACCCCAACCTGTGAAGTTATAGCAGCAAATACAAAGGTCTGCGGAAGGAGCTGGGCTTGCTCAGTGTTGTGTGGCTGTAAAGAAGGTCCATGCCACACAGCTGCTCAGGGGGTAACTATTTCTGGAAGCTGATTATTCATTTATACCAGTGATTCCTGATCCACACCAGCATAAGTGAAAGGGGAGGCAGGCTCAGCACCAAGCCCGGCTTCAAACCGATGACCCGGAGGTGAAGGGCCCCTTCTCCTGTTACTAATCCCCTCAGCCACACAAGCCTCCTGAAAGTGATGCTTTGGTTTTATTGCCACGGGGGTCATTTATAAAATCATAAACCCAGGGTAAGAACCCAACCCAGCAGCAGCAAGGCCAAGCATGTACAGAAACAGCTCATCCGGATGGCCAAGTTCAGCCCTCCCATGGCATCCTGAGTAATTCAGTTGACTAAATGTGAGCAGTTCTGATTCATGAAGAGGAGGAGGAAATGGATAAACAAGTTACCAAAAGCTAATTCTTTATTCTTGCAACCAGAAATGACCAAAGACGGTGTATTTCATATGTCTGCACATTACATGTGGAAATAAACAAGAATCAGGTTTGCAACATCCAACAATTCAAAATGAAATGAAATAAAAAATCAAACCCAAGAACTTTCTTGACTGGTAATTAGCAGGGACGGAATATAAACGAGGTGGCATTGAACAAAGCGGGTAACAGTGCACTTTTAATAAACCAATTTCATCCATATCTCCACTGATTTGCAATTTAACAGTTCTATCAGCAAAGCCTCATTTCCTTAACTGGACCAGTACTTTTAAAAACATGACTAATTCAATCTCATTAATAACAATTTGAATGCATTTAAAAAATAACTCTTAATATCTGCACAACAGGTTAAAGGGCCATATTCGCCAGCATCAGATGTTCTTGCTGCATGGCTTAAAGTAGAAATATCCCCCAAATAACCAACGAAATCTAAAACTGATTAGAAAACAAAAGGTCTAAATTCTTCTTCAAGATTTATTCTTACTTGGATCTGAGACCCATTGTACTACAATACCTAATACTGACTTCTACTTTTTTAGCCTCTGCAGTTTCCCCCTGTATTTTCAATGGGGAACGTGGCTTGGATTCCCTTTATTGGTCTTTCCAAAGAGGATACACAAAGCAGAGGAACACATCTGCACCTCCTCCACCTAAATACCATCCTGATCCTTTTGGCAAACTCACTGCCGTTTGTCAAAAAAATTTAAAAAAAGGAATAAAAAAAAAGAAAAGGAAAAAAAAAAAGGCAGCTCCGTTCCGGCTACAGATTAACATGCTGTAGCTGCCACCAGAAGGGCAGAGCCCCCCTGGCCTAAGCTCCCAATTCAGAAGGCGTTTAAGCACATGTATAACCAAGTGTGGGAACAGGCTCCTTGAAGGCAATAGGATTACTCACTTCTTAAGAAGTTACCACATGTTTAAGTATCTGAATCGAGGCCTAATTACGGTGCTGGCCGTCTCCTCGTGCACGCACTGCTGGGGCAGAGCTCGCCAAGCCCTTACAACCATGAGGACAGCCCTGTGTCACACGGGCTTTTAGTAGCTGCTAGGTTTGTATTCTCAGGCAAACGACAACAAAAATCCTCAAGCCCTACAAAATAATTAAAAAAAAAATTACTTTATAAATATCAGGTATTTACACGTGTGAAAATCTTTTAATGGGAAGTGTTTTTACACACCGATGAAATGTACAAGCAATGAAAAGGTTGACAAGGACTAAGAAAAAAACAAACAAAAAAAAACCCCAACCAAAAATCAAAGTATAAAATATATTACAGGTCCACCAAAAGAAATTCACACGGAAGAAAAAAATTGACACAATAGAAACCTTTCTTTTGAAAAATAGAAGATATATCACAAAAGCTTGAACATGTTTATTTCGTGTTAGTACTAAAAATCAAGGAAAAAAGCTTCATATATTCTCATCACAAAAATATTTACCAGCCACTTTTTATTTCCACATTATGATTATCTGGCTCAGCGGGAGTCGAGGCTGAACTGTGTCCAGACTACAGAAATCGTTCCAGAAGGTTGTCTCAGTTTACAACTTACTGCAATTTACATTTTCTCCTCCTCTCAGCACCTTACTGCAAAGGTTCAAGAGGGCTTAATAACAACTCGAGAAGGAATAGGACAGATATCTGTATTTACAACATTCATCCGCGTTGCTGCCGAGCCACAGGAGCGGGACCAGGAACCACCCAAGTCTTCACAGCGCTCCGTGCGAATTCCCCTTGGGAGGGGGAAAAACAGTATCAGAATGTACCAAAACCCAATGCCCTGGGCTCGGACGGTCTGTGGAACCCAAATGCCCCTGAGCGAGGGCATCTCCTCGCCCTGGATTCACTCCAGAGGCACAACCCCGAGAGCCGGAGATGGAGGGGGACACGAGCAGGATGGATCCCGAGTCGGGGCAGGAGGTGCCGCGGCGACCGCACGACCTCAGTCCACTGCGGCGCCCTCAGTGTGCCCTGTGCTTCCTCTTCTTGTGTTTTTTATCCTTCCTTTTGTTGGCACACTTGGAGCAGAACCATTGCATCTCTTCTGGGGGTGCAGCCGTGAGCCCGACGCAAGGCCTGTGGACAGGAAAATATTGTATCACCTCGGCGGAGTAACTTATTTCTGTTTCTTACTCCCCCCAAAATACAACTTTTCAGTGGGAGACAGGCTGTCAAATGAATATAGCAGTTACATTATCATTATATTAATGAATATAATGATAGAACAGAAACCTAAAAGCTCTTGCTTTGAAACAAAAAAAATCAAAAGGATACTCAGATAAAAACCATTGTTTTATAGAAAATATAAGTGCACTTTCAGGCGTAACAGACTACATTTAAAATAATTTCAAATGTTTCTTTAACACATCTGCAAAAAACCTTACGATTTTATGTAGCTTTAAAAAAAATAACACCTAAAAAGTGATTAATTCCCCCCAACCCTTTTATAAGAGCTGACATTTATATTACTGTTCATACAATGCTTCATAATTTGAACTGTCTATCTGTATACACTATGCTCATAATCCTGTAGTTCTCACAAAATTACCCGAATCAGCAATATTTCCCAGCAGTTTCAAAAACAACCGTTATCACCAACGCCCATTAATTAAAAAGTAACTCTCCTTCACAGCTTAAAAATCTGCTTTTTCAAATTTCAGAGCAATAGAGATAAAAATATCTTCCAGATTATTAAATTGGACACAGTAAAGCTATTTAAATATTCCCAACGTCATGAACCATTAAAAAAAAAAAAAAAAAAAGAGGTTTTTAATAATATAGCCCAAATCTGCCAGGGACTGGCAGAGTGGGATGGATGAGAGGAACTTACCAGTGAAACCAATCATCGCAGTCATCACAACCTATCATTGGACTGCCATCATCTGGCTTGTTACAGCCAGGACAGATCCAGATCTGGTTACCCCACTCGTCTCGGATCTGGTGCAAAGAAAAGCAAAGTTAGCTGGTTTTCAGGGCTAAGCAGGCAGGAAGACTGACATTAAAATAACAAAATAAAAGCTTTCTTGCTTATCTGACTAAGCAATTCAGCAGCCACTGCTGTTGTTTGTGAATTCTCTGATCATGAGAGCTCAGCGTTAGGTCGTAATTGATTTCCCTGAACTGTAAATGATGATAAAATCATGTATTTTTCTGTATTGCCCTGTAAACCAGTAAAGCCAGTTACACCACCCGCCCTAAGCATGGGCATTCACATCCAGCAGCCAGAGCTTAAGGACACAATTCCTTCTCTGTCTGTACTTTTAAAATTCGACCCTGTTAATGGGCAAGCAGGAGCCACGGCAGCCTCCTGCGTAAGATAACAGTCTTACATGCATGTAAAATAGACAGCGCCGTGTGTATATATTGCTGCATTACTTATTAGCCAAAGTCTTCAACTCCAACGAGCTGATAAGATCAGGATATAAAAAAAGTTGTTACTGAGTAACTTTCCATTCCCCTTATGACATTTATGTCACAGTACAATTTACTAAAGGGTAAATGAAACAAGAAAGGCAGATCATTTACAGTACGAGGCAGCTGCTCACCGGGTTTATCATATTCGGAGCTTTATGCATTTTTTTAATGTTTATATCCTGCTAGACCCATTGTTTGTATTTTTAAACTTCCAGTGGTTTCTTGAACAGCTCTTTGGTAAAAACATACACGTAAAATGTCACAAAATCCACCTAAAGGAGTGCAATTAACAACACAAAGTACAAAATGTCTGGGGTATTACCCTGACTCCATCATTCCTTTATGAAGATTTGCACATTATCGCTGGATCTCAAAAACAGAAACTGTTTTGTTCTCAGCTTTTGTGCATTTACACATATCTCAGGCAATAACTTTTTGCTATCTGCACAGCTTATAAAAATGATATTAAAAAGTAGCAGATGAAAAGCCCCAAATGTTCTTAGTGAAAAAAAAAAAAGAAAAAAAAGCCACTACACGGTGGTCTGTACATCTTACACCACTTCTTGAAAAATCAATAGGAATGTACCAGAGCTGCAGATGTGTTCATCACTCTTCCTTGACTCCTCTTAAAGCCCTGAATGTTTTTGTGGTGAAAAACTCGAAAATACAAGGTCCAGGAATACTAAGCAGGAAACAATCCCCTTCCCAACAGCGATATGGAGCAGGCAACGTCATAAAATTAACTCGATTTCCAAGCCGATAGATTGCAATAATCATCCCTATCTACCATCTAATCTCACATCTGCAAAGTCAGTTTAAGTTGGTAGAGAAGCATCTGCTCCTCAGGTGAAGTGCCTGGGCTCGGTGTGAAGAGGTCTGGAGGTATTTTGGTGGGATAACCCTGCTGGGGAGGGAGGGGATGCTGTGCCACGGTGCTGCAGAGAGGGAGTGCTGTGGAATGTTGGGCTGAGGGCCACAGCCCTCTCCTACAACATGCCTCAACACCTGGTTGCACCCACACCATCCTCCAACACTGGCACCCCATTTCTGGTGCCGCCTGTTTCGGGCACTGGCCGTGCCAGACACAAGCCAAGCTGTTTGATGTTGCCCCATTAGAAAACAGACACCCTAACTTTTTCAAACTTCAGTTTTTCAGGAATTTTTTCCCCTGCAGAATGCCTGTCTCAGACTCCCAGGGGCTGGAGAGGGGCAGGGTGGTCTATATCCACCGAAATCTCTGCCTGTTTGTTAAACAAGAACTTGGGCTGCTGAACGAGGATATTAAAAATATTGCATAACTTCTCATTCCTTAATGAGCCAAGGGTCGTGGAAGGAGGGACAGGATGGGATTGTTGAATGTTGTGTTAGTACAAACCACTGAGAGCTAATGAGCCGAGCACACGTACTGATCCTACACGGAGATCCCACAGCATTTCCTTTTCTTTTTTTAAACTATAAAATCAGCCTCCTGTCCTCCCCTGCAGAAGGGAGTTGTGCACCTTGTCACAGTGGCTCCACTCTTATCTCTAGAAGAGCTTTCCCATGCAATCTGGGAAAAATCACATGAAATAAAAAACATTTTGTGTCCTGGGTTCCCTTCATGCAGGAGGCTACTAGCTGTTAATAATTTTCTTCTTTTCCAACCTCTCAGCATTTTGACTTAAAAATATCTCACATCAGGTGCGTCTCTGCCTGTGCACATAGTTGGATCCTAATGCAGTAATGCCTTGCTTTTAACCATAATGTTATAAAACATCATTTTTCATGAAGGGCACGTAATGCTAGAACAAGGGGGAATAGCCTTAAGTTGAAGGAGACTAGGTTTAGGTTAAGTATTAGGAAAAAAATCTTTACTATAAGGGTAATGAGGCCCTGGCACAGGTTACCTAGAGAGGTTGTGGACTTCCTATCCCTGGAAATGTTCAAGGCCAGGTTGGATGGGGTTTTGAGCAACCTGGTCTAGTGGAAGGCGTCCCCGCCCATGGCAGGTGGGTTAGAATTGGCTGATCTTTAAGGTCCTGTCCAACACAAACCATCCAGTGACTCCATGGTTCTATGAAAAGAAAGTAATAACCTGGAGCCTCCACGTCCTCTGAATTCTTCATAAGGTGCTAAGAGTGTTACCACTAGAGGTACCTAAGGAAAGACCTAGGTTTTCCTTCTTTAAACTAAATAATCTCTAAAATATTTCTTTCCATGCTTACTGAAGAAAATGGGATGTAGTGAAGTATTTACAAAATATTTCTCTTTTAAAGTAGATTTCCAAGCTTCTGGGCACTACTGTAATATTAAGAGTGATAGTGGGTTTACATTTGTGATACCAAAGGTGAAGATTTCTATCTTGCAGCCTAAAGATATGCACAGCCACTGTGACATCACCCAGTGCTGTAACTAACTCGGGAGTGAAATGGAGCAGCTGTTTAAATAGAGACCAGCAACATGATACAGCAGTTTAAGTCCAGCAGGGAAAAGCACCTTTTCCATTAGAAATGGCAGAGTAGATTTACACTGAGAATCGTTATAAAAACAGGAATAATTAAAAAAAAAATCACCTATAAGTTGCAGTTAAAGCACAGACAACTGTAATAAAAACAGGTTTTAACTGTTTTAAATGGTGAGATTTTTAAACTACTACCTGCCATGGCTAACAAGGTGTCACCAACCAAGCTGGACTTTAGCCAGGTCAGGGAGGGTAATGCTACAGTTGTGAATGGTTACTGCTGCTCTTCAAGGACAAGGAACACTCAGGACTTCATTTTATCTTCCATCTAAAGCAGAAACGCTCAGCAGCACAGCAATCCAAGTCCTACCCAGAGGTATATCCACATTCTTTTAGGGAATGTAGTTTTTACACCATGTCAGATGGGAGACTTTTCCAAAAGAATGAAGAATGCTATCAGGCTGAGGGCAAGTTCGGAGCGTGTGTCAAACACACTAATGAAGTGTAGACTAATGAACTATCTACAGACTTTTGAGATGTATAAACACTTGCAATTTCTGTATGCTGAGGAAACCAGGAAAGAGATTAGTGGACTCTACACATTTCAAATGAGGGCTAAGTCAAATTCTTGATGTTGTATGAGGGTTTTGTACTTTACCTGACTGACAGCAAAATCTATGGTGAGTTTGACATTTGAGGTTTCAATTCAGCGCTTTTGAAAGCATCTATAAAAAACCTCCTCATCCAAAAATAAGTGCTCCTAGCTCAGTTAGCAGAAAATATCAAGTGGGATATAAGTGGACTTGTTAGAAGAAACTTAAATATGAAATTGGGAACAAATGAAAAATTCCGTCCAACATGTAGTGTTTTAACTATTAACTCCTCAAAACATGTGTGGAAACAAGGGCTGGATAAACAGCAGTTTAATATAACAGAGAGCAACACCACAGGTCCAGGAACCATGAGTTTGAGATGATGAGAGACCCAGGAGCTCGACAATTCCAGAGATGAATGTCCCTGGCCCTGGGACAAAGCACGGCAGCGTGTGTTACCTACCACGTAAGTACTGACGGTCTCGGTCACCACGCTCCGAACCGGAGCTTTGGAGCCTCCGGCCGCCGAGACAGCCGGAGAGGGTGGAGGGATCAGGACCGGAGAGACGGTGGCCTGTGGAGGAGGAGGAGCTGGAGCTGGAGGAGGGGTGACATGAACGGGAGCTGGCACCGGCGATGGCACCGGTGGAGGGGTTTTGGGCCGGGTCACGGGAGTGGAAGGTTTGGCCTCTGGAGCTGACACCACTTTGCTGATGACTCTGTGGGACCAAAAAGGAGGATCGTTAGAGTTGATGGGAAAGAAAGCAACAACTGATCACTGACCAGACAGAAGGAAAATATAGTGCAGCTAATTCACATCACCTTGGAGTCACCAAAGAGGCTGTTTCAAGCCAACACAGGGACTGCTGTCATTGCCATACCCATCCATTTACAGGATAAAGCACAGAGCCATGACTAAGTGAATGCCAGGACTGCCTGAAACCACTCTGTGCCTCGCTGTCGTATAAATATTCTCTGTGGCTTTACTAAACCTTGTTTCGTTAAGTTTTATTACATTAGCCCAATTTGTGGGAAATATTAGAAAGGAAAGTTAATCAGCTGTGAACAGCACTGATTTTAATCTTCAAACTGAGAGACGATATCATCCTCTTAAGATCCTGCATTAGGGGGTTCTGCAAATATTTGCTAGTTTGGTATTTCTTTCCCCAAATGTTTATGAAATCAGCAGTGGACCTAGTCAGGACAAATAAATGACGCACACTATACACTCAGCAGATAAAATGTTGCTACTTACTTGAGTAGCTGAAGTAGACAGGATGTAGCTCTAGTAAATACACAGTATAGAATAATCTTGCCCAGGAAGGGGGATACATAGAGGACCCAACGTTTATTAATGACTGTTGATACACAGTGTTATTGATGTGCATGCAATTTAACAGACAAGCCAGAAAAAAGCCCTTACTATAAGGCTCTAGGTTAGAAACATAAAGAGAAGGATGTTTTAGAAAACAGAACCAAAAAAACCCCCCTCAAACAAAACACAGGATAGGTCTATTTGTTTTACCACATTTTCGTAAATCATTTAACTAATTTATTTATATTTGAATGGTAACTGTGGGAGTGCAATTGATTTGTGATGGGACTGTATGAAGAGGATGATTTAAAGAAAGGTTAGGCATTCCAGAGAGAAGGATCGCCTATGGAAGCAAAAAATGGAGACATCAGTAGAAAAACCATGACAAAAATCAAATTGCAACAACTCCTGAGAACCAGGAACGTCCATGTGAATTTTATGTTCAGCTTCAGAGTTTATTGCAACTCTCTTATGGTATTCCAAAGGCAGTATCACTACAAGGGGAGACATTGTCTGAATTTCAAGTCAATAATCCAACCCATCATTTGAGGAAGGCTTGGAATTATACAGTATTTAATGCTTGGTTGAGATAATGGTGTTTTTTCTCCCAAGATATGCCACTTGCACTACAACTCAGAACTAGGGCAAGTTATAGTAAAAACACTTAGCAAAACGAAACAGTGCAATGGGTTGGGTATTCCTGCCTAACCTCCAGCTGCAGAATCAAACCCACCTTCCAAGATCTCCTAGGAGTGACCAGGAGAGGAAAACCAAAACCAAGAAAATTTAGAAACTTAGAGTGGAGTGGAATTTAAAAGGCAATAGATGATTTTCCATCAGCAACACTGAAGACATTCACACCACTTGATGTTCCAGCGATTGCTTCAGGTACCTAATGTGGGAGCTCAGGCTCTATGTGTCAGTAAGGTGCTAGACTGTGAGCCAAAGTGCAGGACCCCTAATTTATGTTGTCCGTGACTTGCAGAAGGAAGTAAGTCCTACTGTGAGGCCATCCTGGGAGCAACTCACACATCAAAACCAGCCTCTTTTTCCTGTTAGTCAGGGTACATCCAAAAACCCACTGTTACCTCCCACCAGAAAAGTCTTCCCTTTGGCTCATGATGTGTTTCTGTCTCACTGTGTGGCTCCTGGGGCTCCTGCCGGACTGACCACCCAACTCAGCTGCTTCTTCTGTGCCTTCTTCCTTCCACTGCTCCCACAGAGAGCCCTGGCTCCCAACCTGAATGCCCAAGACCTTGGTTGGTGCCAATACTCCCATGGTTTGCAAAGACACTCTCATGACTTGAGAGCCACCTCTGAATAAACAAACTTTTAGCAATAGTAAAAGTGAGGAGGGGGACAGACACCAAAATATTGGCACAGCAAAAGTCATTTGGATGGTTTCAAACATCATTACCCCTCTTTCCCTGCCTCCCTCTTCTACCTCCTGCAAGTAAACAAAGTGCTGCTATGAGTTCTTCAAGGAGTCAACCCTCCCCAAGTCTAGACTAAGAAATGTATTAGCTAATAGGGTTTTAAACACAACTTTGCACACAGTGTAAACAGTTTGAAAGAAGTATTAGCTAACACGATTTGAATAAGAGTGACCATGCCCAGCTAACATATGAAATTAAATCACAGAGTTTCTTGATCCAAAGCCAGGTTCATCTCCTGCACAGGGTCTTCGAAGCCACCCTGCTAATAACTGCAGAAGCTGTAAGGAATACCACATGAAATCATCCAAAACTACAAATATTCATTAGCGAGAGACACACACTCATTGATTGGCTGGTTTGCTTGGAGTGTGCAATTAGGACATGTTCAGTATATAGGGCAGCTTGTTTATCTTGATTTTAGAGCTCAGTTATCAAAACAGGAGATCGGCATTTCGGAGCACGCTTGGGCCTACCACTCCCTTGGGCTAATGAAGTTCAGAGACTTCAGACTCCAGAGTGGAGAAATGAATGGTTTTGTGCTACACCATGAGAGGAGATGGAGTAATCTCAGCGAGGGTGGTTTAGCCTGTCCTGGAGAAGGGGCTGCACACATGGCAATATGGAGGTGGGGAGAAATCAAAGGGAAATAGCAGTCCCACGACTAATAATTAATGTTACTTCAGACTTGGAGAGAAACCTGGTATCAAAACACTATGTAAATGATGGCAAGATTTATGAGGTGTGCTTTACAGACAGGAAAATTGAGGCACGGAGCACACTGCAAGTAGGCGGCTCTCACTCTGATCCTCCTAGTACCTAAATCCAGTTTAAATCCCTGCTAGGATTTAAACTCTACCTTGGGACATCACCATACCTTTATTGTTACCTTCTCACCCATGTGTTTTCATAAGCTTCCAAAATCATCGCTTGGTCTGCGTGTACAATCTTATATAAGACAAACTTTCACCTCCTGCCCCACACCAATTCAAAACCACTAAAACTGAGGCTGGACGAGTATTTTTTGTAGAAATCAAATACAAATGAACATCAACCAACATCAACACACTCAGAGTCCTGAGACAAGAACAGCACTTCTCTGCAGGCTCTTTGCCTGGCAATGTAGCACAAGCACATTCTACATTGAAAGATAAAAAGTCAATTAAAAGTTGGGTTTGAATCAAAATCTGGAATAAAGGGGTGTGAGAAAACCTTTGGAATACATGTGGTAATATGAGCCTCCACAAATCATAACTAAAGGTTACCACCCCCTTTGGAAAAAAACCCCCAGAATTAATGTAAACACTGTGTATCTGGTTGTGTCCAACTTAAATTCACTCCGTGTTTCCTTTTAAATGCCATACTGCTCACAGAACCTCAGCATATTGATCACTGAACATATGTATTGATTTGTCACAGAGTGCCCACCCAGCAGGAGCCAAGATAACAAATCTGAATATTAAAAAAAGGGGAAAAAACCTAAGGGATGTAAAATTTAAAGTGGAAGGACAGAAAGACAGAAAAATCCTCAAATGCTGCGATTACAATGAAGAATACAATTTTTCTGTGTTGGATTTTATAACCCCTTTGTAAAGGGCAGAGTATGAAGCTTCCTGACAAAGGTATTTTTAAGGTGTTTTAGTTCCTCCCAATCTGTTCCAGCGCAAACAGCACTTCAACCCAACATGAGAACTCAATGAGATCTCTCATTGCCAGTTCTCCTCCATTACATCAAGGCTGAGCTGGGCCAAGACCAAGGAGATACACAACAGTGTGAAAAATCCAAGTCTCACTTGAAGAGTCCGATCATAGAATAATAAAATGGTTTGGGTTGGAAGGGACCTTAAAGATCAGCCAGTTCCAACTCCTTGCCACGGGCAACACCTTCCAATAGACCAGGTTGCTCCAATGAGTTTAACTTAATAACTCTACTCATAATGGTAGAGAGAATGAAAACCCATTTTAATCATCATTCCAGGGCAATCACCCCATTTACAGCAACATACCTGAACCCAAACAGGATAAAAACCAAGTGTCTGCTTGCAGGAAAAGTGCAAATTCTACCAAGATCTGAAGTGTCACGGTAGGTCAGTTGGTTTATAATTGGCTCTAAGTGGCATGAGCTGTGACATGCTACATCTGGAGCAAAATGAAGCTCTGAGGTGTGAAATGGTTTCCTATCTTTGGAAATAATTTATTTGATTTCATTCTGATCCTTGCGGCTGAAAGCCCCATTGACTGCTTCATAGAAACACAGGGAAAAGACATGTGCACCAAAAGGAAATGGTTTTTCAAAAATAGGATATGAGCCACAGGGCTGAATGATTGCTGTGGGTGATGAGCTCCAAAAAAATGCTGTGTTGGTACTCTGAAAAGTCTAGTAAAAAAATCACAGTAATCTTTGTTTCTCAGAGGCAGAGCTACAGAGAAGCTGTTTCTCTGTCCAAAGGCAAAAAATAATATTTGAAAAGTCCTAATTATTTTGTGAACCCATGACCCATTTTTAAGCAAGGAGCAGGAGCTAAAGGGGTCTTTGTGCATAGGAAAATGACCCCATCAACTGCAGTGACATGATTAAAACTAGTGCAATTCACCGGGATTATTAATCACCATATTATCTATTAGTTTTGATATTCCCTTGTTGGTATAAATTCCTTAGTGCTAGAGAGTGGTGTACCTATTTTATTACTGAAAAATCTCATACCTGGAACTGAGATTGTTGCACCAGACAAAACCTAAATCCTCTAAGACCTATGGGTAAGAGTGTCAAAAACACCTCAGGGAATTAAGAAGATTTCCATATGGTTTAGATTCTTTGCAGATTAGAGGTGATTTTGAAAATTTTATTCCAACCCTGGAGGAGAATCAGTGTAATTTAAGCTCTGTAATGTAGGCTAATTCCCATATTACTTCTAGAAAGGGAAATTTAGTTGCTCTGCCTTATGCCCTGCTGAATATTTCACTCTGTGCAAACAAGTCATGTTGGCAAACAGAAGCCCCACAAGAACAAGTTATGACCAACTTGTGAGTCTGAGGGCCAAAATGCACCCAACCTCCAGCAGAGCCCCAAACAATTCTGCAAATGAAGACCTTCAGCACTTAAACTTCACCTGCCACGTGATATTCTTCTCTGTCAAGGACAATTAACTTCGAGCACTTATTCCAACATCCATTTTTGTGGATGCTGTCTGCCTCTCTCACGTAAACACGCCGACCTTCAGTGGTGCGCATGGAACTCAACAGCCCCTTCTGCATTTCACTGGAGCCAGGGAAGGCACTGGAGCAACACGTGTGATGAGGAGCAGCAGAGGGAGCTCGGCTGGAGAAAAGGAGGCTCAGGGGGGACCTTCTGGCTCTCTCTGACTCCTTGACAGGAGGATGGAGTCAGGTGGGAATCGGTTTCTTCTCCCAAGTAACAAATGATAGGACAAGAGGAAATGGCCTCAAGTTGTGTCAGGGAAGGTTTAGACTGGGTATTAGGGAAAATTTCTTTATGAAGAGGGTTGTGAAGCACTGGAACAGGCTGTCCAGGGAAGTGGTAGAGTCACCTTCCCTGGAGGGATTTAAAAACCAGGTAGATGTGGCACGTAGAGACATGGTTTAGTGGTGGCCTTGGCAGTGCTGGGTTAATGGTTGACACTGATGATCTTAGACGTCTTTTACAACCTAAATTATTCTATGATTTTACTATTCTATCACTATGGCAAAGACCCACAAACATCTCTTCCTAGGCATTGTGTCACCTAATCCTATTCACAAATTTATTGAGCTTCATCTTAAAACCAGTTAATCTTTTTGTCTCCACCATCACCCTGTTGCAGAATGTCACAGCTCTGGTGTCACAGCAACCTTTTCTAATTTCCAGCTTACATTCATAGTCAAGTAAGTCTCATTTGCATTTGTGCCAACATTGTTCTTTAGCTTACGTTGCTTTCTCCCTCCAAAATGTTTACTTGCCTGAGGTATTTGTAGGCAGCAATCACAACCCCTCTTCACATATTAGACTAAACACACAAAGCTGCTCTCCTCTCCTAACACAGACTCCGCTGTGCTGTCCCTAACAGTGCTCCAAGCCCAGCACTGCACCTGCTCTTCCCGATTCACACAATCACAGAATGAGTCAGGTTGGAAGGGACCGCTGTGGGTCATCTGGTCCAACCTTCCTGCTCAGGCAGGGTCATCCCAGAGCACCTGGCATGGGATTGTGTCCAGATAGCTCTTGAGTATCTCCAGTGGGGGAGACTCCACACTCTCTCTGGGCAATCTGTTCCTGTGCTTGGTCACTGCAGTAAAGTTCTTCCTCATGTTCAGGTGGAACTTCCTGGCCATCAGTCTGTTCCCATTGCCTCTTGTCCTACTGCTCAGAGCCTGGTCCATTCTCTGACCCCTCCCTTTGGATACTGACAGACATTTGATGAGGTCCCCTCTCAGCTATCTCTTCTGGAGGATGAACAGGCCCAACTCTTTCAGCATAAATCATCCTCTCGGAACACAAGCTGCCTTCAAGAGCTGAATACAGTATCTCAGAAGTATGCATAGGTTCCCACACACTTCCACTCCGCTGAAATCTCTCGCAATGCATCCTGTGGTCACACTCGTACCACGCTGGCAACTCTGTCATTCTGTGACCAACTAATGATCCCTCACACACTTAACACCCACTGCAGTGACACACAAATCAGCAATTTGCTTCTGGCTGAAGCTTCTGTTGGTAAACTTCAAACTGCCTTAATTGCAATTTTTAATTTATTGAATTAAATATAATTTTTCCCTTCTATTCAAGAGGATCCCATTCTTTTCAATCATCAGATCCTCATTTGTATTGACAGTCCTTTAACCTTACTACCAGCAAAAAACACGTGTATTCTACCTTCTTCTGTGACAAAATTTTAAATGAAATTATTAGATCAAACCAGTCCTAAAATACATACTTGAGCATAATCATGAGTAACCTCCTCTCTGGTTAGATAAGCTCTCTTAAAACTCACAGTTGCTATCTTCTTTTGAGATCGTTCCTACTACTGAGCAGTTCCTCTGCTAATCCTGTCTTTGCCCACCCCACTATGGATGTCCTGTGTGATAGTATTAAACATTTTCCTGAAATCCAGTTTGAATTTGCCATCTTTTTTCATCTGGAAGAGAACATTCCTTCTTCCAGTGGTAGCACAGATGTCAACTTTATTGCAGCTAGGCACATGAGAGTGTCTCACCTCCTCTCCCCTGGGGCTGAGACTACCCCTTGGAGGGGAAGCAATTTCATTGTGTGACTGCTTCTCAGTCCAGAAAAAAATCACTGCAGTGGGAGGTGGAGGCAGCTGCTCAGCACTGGTGGTGGAAATTGATACCCAAGATCTATGGAAAAAAACCCAGCCACTGCCAGCCCCATCTCACAGGAACTGCCAATGGGACGAGGTTAACCCAGAAAATCAGTTACTTTATCAAAGATTGATAAATTGGTATGGCTCATTTCTGTTTTGTGTTTTATTCCGTTCCTTCTGAGCCTTTAATCAGCCCTTCCTCCAAAATTTGCTTTATATTTACATCTACTGCTGTCACCAAGTGTCTAGATTACTTTTCCTTGATTCCCTTCTTCAGTACTTTTATTTTTTGCTAATTAATCTTTATTAAAATAGATTTAACAAACACTGCATTTTAAAATAAAAACAAATTTGTTAAAAATTACTTGTCACTGAGCCTGCAAATTCACAACCCAGTTCTTCTAGAACTTGGGAAAAAGATTATGCCATTCCTTGATTTTAGTGTTTAATGGTCTCTATGTTTTGCTTCATGATTCATTATGTTAATTTCCACCACCATCAACCAGCTGCTGTTTACCCATCTTGTCCTAGTCCTCAGTAAAGGAGAGAATGCACAAACGATCAGAAGGAAACTATTCTTTCTGTTCTTGGTTCATACCTATATTTTACCCTTCATCTTCTTCCTGCCTTCATTCCCATGGTCCTTCGTCTTTCCTTCTTTTCCTGTTTTCTCAACATCCTTCATACCATTTAATTCACTTTGACTCCACCTCCACTGTCTTCTGTCTTGGACACATTAAATTCTTTGCTAACAGTCCTTTTCTCCTAGAGATACAATGCTTATTCCCAACATTCTTTTGTAAGGAGTTATTCATACAATTCACTCTGTAGTCATTTTGTTACAAGTGCCCCTATCCCACAGGCAGAAAACACCACTTCTGAATCCATTAGGTCTTCAGTCCAGCTGACATTTCGAGCTAACTCCTTTGGCTTCGGGATATTGGCACTCTTGAAACTGAATTACAGGTTTTCCACTGTTTATTTTCCCATTACTTTAAGTGAAACAGAGTTCTGCCCTTGGCCTCCACCCTCTGTATCTGCTACACCAGAGCATTTCTCCCAGCAACCACAAGCACTTTTCTGTCGATGACTCCTCAATCTCCCTCCCATCCTTTCTCACCATTCTAAGTTACAGCTCTGGATGGTTCACTGCCAGCCTGACAAAACAAAACTGAGCTGGTAGTGTGGCGTCTTGGTATCTCTCATCTTCTTTTTCCCCTCTTATCATCAATAACAAACATCTTTAATGTGAAAACCACCTGGCATCATCCCCTTCTGCTGAGCTCTCAGCAGCAAAACCAGAAGCTGGTAAAACATGTTTATGTCAATGAGCTCTTTGCAAACTTTCTCTTACGTGTTCCCTGCAAACTGCCCTTTATTGTCACTTGTTTTGGGAAGTGTTATGGGCTGCACGACCTAGAACCTGCCCGTAAACCCACATCTACCCTCTCTGATGTAGAATACTGACTTCATTAATTACCAGAAAATTGTAACAGCATGGGTTTAGAAAATCTCTAAAGATGGAATTTTCAGCTGGTTACTGAGACACGTTTTTGAAAGAACCAAGTAAGGTGGTCAGTCATGAACTCAGAGACTCCAAACAGCCAAAGATCAACTGATGACAGGACAACTGCAATAAATTCAGGTAGGACCATCTGTTCTTTTGCAGCTACTTCTTTACGGTCTTCTTGTCCACACTCAGCTCCCAGGAACTATAACACAAATCCTTGGGCCTATAGTTTCCCCACTTCTGTTGAAAACCTTCAATGACAGAGTGAATAAAAAGAAGCACCTCTGTCAAAGACAAGAACAAATCAGTACCTTTCTCTTACAGTCCTCTTCTATGGAAAATCTGTTTTTTAAAAAAAAATATACCCATCTGCCTTTCTAATCTTGCACAAATATTTGACCAGTTTCTGTTGTGCTTCAGAAGGGCAGCTGCTCATGGCCATATACACAAGCAATTCCCTCATGTGTCTAAACCTGCCTGAAGTAATTTTTTTTTTAAATTGCAGTATACAGTAGACAATTTTTTTTTTCATTCTTAAGCAATAAGCAACAAAATCAAAGAATCTCACAGTAAGTTGTTTTGTTTTCTAATGACTCGAGCCTTTTTATGGATTCACTTTTGGAGTCATCCCCCAATGTGGCCAGCAGCAAAATGAAAATAATTTGCCACAGCCTACTACCTACCATAAACAGGATGAATAATTAGTTGGGGTGGCCTCAGTAATTAAAAAAAAAAAAGTTAAGGACTACATCTGAAGTTGTAAATTTAATTCACACTCAAGGAAGAAAAACCTCTGCTAAATCACCACAAGAAATATAAACAAAAATGGTCATTTACTTGGTTTGGTAACAGAGATATGGTATTCTCCACCTTTATTCATGTAAAAGCTGCAATCCTGCAGCAAGAGAGAGGCTGGGGAACCTCCACCAAAGTGAAAGGGCCTTTTGGATGGATACAGGACCACACATGGGGATTCTACTGCACGATTGGGGCCAATATGTTACACTAAAAAAGAACAATTGGGAAAGGGATATGAATCATACCCGAGACAATATCTTCATTAAAGTACATTCAGCATTTAAAAAGGCATCAAAAGTCAGTCCTCCAGCTCCTATAATTTAAAAGACTACAGAACAGAAGAATGCTGGTATGTCTATAAATACACACACCATACTGATGAAAGCCGTAAAGATCACTGGAATTCCTTCAGCACACCTCGGAGAGGAACAAGATCATTTTTCATTACTCTGCCTCCTCACTTAGGTGGTCTATCGATCATATCAAAACTGATTTCACCAGTACAAGCTGTTTCACAGTGAAAACTTGGACTGACACCCAGAGCATTAGCCCTGTCAACACATGGTTAACACGGCCCTTCTCTGCTACAATAATTGGGATGCCCATTAGCGCTGCAATAAACACAGACTTTTACTGCCCGGACCTCATTGTTTAATTCTCCCAAACAGTGGTTTACCCCTCTTCATTTTTCTCCATGAAGTATCACTTTGTCAGTGCCCCCCCTCCTCTTTAATTCCACAATGAGTTCTCCTCCAGAGCTCTCTGTTGAATAAGCAGCAGTCTGGCAGGGTAACCAACACCGCCCACAGCTGTGTCCCACAATGGCTCCATGCTGCGCTTGCATTACGTCTTTCCAAGGATTTGGTCACGGTGCCTTAACTGCTCCGAACACTGCCCTTATTCATGGAGATGTGTGCAAGGAGGGGCTTCCAGCAGGATTCCTTTACCTGTTTCCCCACCACAAAACAGTGAAATAAAATGGAATGGGTCATGAGCTACTTGGCTGGCAATGCAAACCCACGGCTTGACAAGTCAATAAAAAGGCAAAACTTTCCTCCCCAGCCACACGTAGGGAGCCAAAGCTGGAAGCAAACAATTTGGATGTGCCGACACAGGGAGCCTAATGAACCCCATCATTCAGCTCTTGTGGGCAAACACTCCCAAGACAGTAATCTCAATCATTGAATTCTGAGTAGCGCTTCACTAAATAGCACCCAAAGTGCACAAGCTTCCTCACACCCTCTGATTTACCTGCAGGAGAACAACCCTATTAAAAATTAAAGCTCCTGAATATCCACTAAAGATGATACCATAAAAATTAGATGCATTCTTGGGAACTACCCAGGGCAGAAATCTAATTTAATTGAAACTAGCAGGGAAGTTGTGGATATCCAACTTTTTTCCACAACTCACACAGAGTTGAGCATCTTTTAACAAAATACACATTCACATTACAGTAGCAACCACAGATGCCCAGAAAGCTCTGGGGAACACCAACACAGTCCTTGCCTAATTTATGGCCTTCGACCAGGTCAATAAAAGGTATATATCAACGTATTTGCTAATATCTCCTTCTCTCCACCCTTGGTGTCAGGACCTTTTAAAAGTCTGATTGTGTTACATGTGTGTGTAATTTTCCTGTGAAAATTCAATCTTTGGAGATTTTTTAAGTCTACTCTTTCATAAATTAAGCTTATTGCAAACAGAAAATCCATCATTGAGGGACCTGTTTGTTGGAGAACATTACCCTATGACAGACTTGGCTGGCACTCTGCATGCTGCAGGTCAGACAATAAAGTTTTGCTCAATTTCAAAAAATACGAATGAAGAACTGCTTTACCTCAATTCTGTTGCCCAACTATGCTGCACGTCAAATAACAAATTCTTGAGCAAACAGCACTGAAAGAGGGCAGGGTGAGGTTGGATATTGGGAAGGTGGTGAGGCCCTGGCACAGGCTGCCCAGAGAAGCTGTGGCTGCCCTATCCCTGGAAGTGTCCAAGGTCAGGCTGGATGGGGCTTGGAGCAACCTAGTCTTGTGGAAGTGTTCCTGCCCATGGTATGGATTGGAACTAGATGGTCTTCAAGGACCCTTCCAATCCAAGCCATTATGTGATTCTGTGGTTCTGTGACCCAAACCACGTCCATCTGTGCTTTGGGTAGTATTACAGCTTCAATGAGATGTTCTCCAACCGCATTTCCTTTCAGGCTTCCACTTTTCCAGGCTGTTTTGAAAACTTAAGTATATGCTATAAGTACCTTACTGTGGCAGAAGTTCCCGGATGATCACAGGAACTCAGTGTAATAAACCAGAAGGGCAGGCTCCCCTGTCTTCTTAGTCCCAAACATATGCTTCTGGGTCACTGATATCACACAGAGAGGTCACACCTATGGTCAAAGAAAAACCTGGTCTACCTTGCCACTTGGTTTTGAGATTCCCTACAGAGGATGTCAGCTGGCTGTGCTGGT
Organism: Grallaria varia; assembly: GCA_013396735.1. Lineage (NCBI taxonomy): Eukaryota > Metazoa > Chordata > Aves > Passeriformes > Formicariidae > Grallaria > Grallaria varia. Next base: position 47,993 of record VWZG01009735.1, read on the forward strand.
GGCTTTTGTCATGGGAATATCTTGGAGCTGAATGAGCCTCCACGTGAAAATAAGTTGGCCTGAGACTGATAATATCCTACCAAGAAATAAAAAGCTTTAACGGAATCAATTAAATAACTGGATAACAAAATTTTTTCTATCCCTTAATCCTTTTCGGATTTTATTTTACAATCCATAGGTTCTTTAATACACCTTTTTATAGGCACATACACATACATATCTGAGCATGTGTGTGATCTGTTTTAGGAGAAAGTCAGTGTGTGATTTGTTTTTGGAAAAAGTCACATATTTGCTCATTTAAAAATATAGGAGACAAGGGGCAACTTCATTAGAGCAGCAGGTCAGGTTTACAAGTTAAACACTGTTAAAATACCTGTCTCTGTCCTTCTCCTGTCTGGTTTCCAGGTTTCCTGCTGATGATAAAGCTATGATATGAGTCTGGAGCAAAAGTCTGAAATTTTAAGGTAAATCTGGAGACCTGATTTCACAAAAAAAACGTATTTCCTGCTTTTCAGGCACAGAAACACTGAAACAGCCTCCAGTGAGTAGCACTCTGCTTTGTGGTCTGGCATTAGTGTCAGCAGCCATGTGTTTTTAAAAAAAAAAAAGTATTTAAATGTAGAATAAATGTATTTAAAGTATCAAAATTAAGGCATGCACTTTGGCTGAAATTTATGTCGACTGTAGAAGAAGCTGGAATGCCAACACCTTATCAACAGATACGACTTAAAAAAATTTACTTGTATGAAAAATGACAGCGCTTAGGAAAAATAACTAGACAAAAAGAAACAACAATGCAATTGGATAAAATACTAAATTCTACTCATAATTTGCAGTTCATTTAAAATGTAATGTCTGTACTAGCTGTTTTTTTGTTTTGTTTATTTTGTTTTGAAAAAAGATAGCATCTCTAGTTCCTTCCTATACTAACTCAGTTAGCAATCTACCTTGATAACACTGGAATGGCAAAAAAACCCCAGTGAAAAACCCTTCCAACATATCATTCAAATCATATCTAAAAAGGTGGTCATAAATATTTTAGAACCCAAGCAAACCAATAAGAGAAAGGCCCATTAAGGATAAGATCTTTTACAACAAATTAAATAAAACAATTTATTGAAGCCTGGACTTGAGATAAACTAGATTTACTAGCTGACCTTTTATTCATTTAAAGAACAAAATTAGCTCTAATTGCATTAGAATGGAATCCAGTAAATTTCTTCTAATGTGGCATCCATGCAAGTATTGCTGTAATTGTTTACAACTAAGATGGAAATGCTTTGATAATAATCTACTTTCTTCTTGTTTTACTGTGCAGTTAAAACACTTGCCAAAAAACTCCTCAGTAGAACAGTTTTTCCAATATTGGTTTATCCATCCTCCAGCAATAGTACATTTTCATGTCTATTAAGCCGACATTATTAATAGTTGTTTCTTTTCGACTGATGTGTGGCATAAGAACATTTGCACTACAGGTAACTTCAAATGCAGCTAACACTTTGAATCTAGGAGAAATATGTATTTTAGTATTTCATATTCAGAAACAAGAAGGACAGACGCTTCTCTCCCACTGCCATCACTGCTTTGCATATTGGTCCGAACAGAGGAGACAAGAAGTGAAATTATAGTGAAATATTATGGCTTGGGTTGGAAGGACCTTAAAGACCATGCAGTTCCAATCCCCTGCCATGGGCAGGGGCGCCTTCCACTAGCCCAGGTTGCTCCAAGCCCCATCCAACCTGGCCATGGACACTTTCAGAGATAAGGCATCTGTAACTTTTCTGGGCAACCTGTGCCAGGGCCTCAACACCCTCAGAGTGAAGAATTTCTTCCCAAGATTTAATCCATCCCTGCCCTCTGTCAGTATGAAGGCATTCCCCCTTGTCCTGTTACTCCATGCCCTTGTACAAAGTCCCTCTCTAGTTCTCTTGGAGCCCTTTCAGGCACTGGAAGGAATTCTAAGATTTCTCTGGAGCCTTTTCTTCTCCAGGTTGAACAGCCCCAACTGCACAGGACACTGCAAAGGCATTTTCCTCACCACTGCTGTGTTATTTAGTCAACTTGTGTTGCTGTTGTGTTGTGGTGTGAGAGGAATCTCCATTCCATGCACCATCAATCTGACACTTTTTCTTCAGACACCTGAAAGCCTCTGTGGCCTCACCAAGACCTGTAAGGACTTCCATTAAAGACATTTTATATGAAGTTTTCCGAACCAACCAACCTCCAGCTGAACAGGTATTTAAGTGCTCCAAATGGCTCGTCTCTAACAAAGGAACTTGAAATAACTCATTTCTCCATCTAGTTTCTACTCATCAAATTCTATGAATCCCCAAAAACTTATACCTTTCCTTATACCTTTCCATGGCGATTCATGGTATCCTCAGACAATCCCATGCCAGTAAACTCCAGAGACAGATTAATTGAAACACAACATTTCTGTATGATAATTACAAGATATTCAGCACTTAATCACCAACACAGATGAAACATAAGTTTAACTTTCCCTTACCATAACACATCAAAAAGCTTTTCTTTCTGCCTATTATGAGCTACTTAAAAGGTTGATGATCCTACTATGGTCTTTTCAACTAATAACTTTACAACAGAGGTCACAGAGACTTCTGGTATTACTTCAGAGGTCCAAGCCGCACACAGGGGTAATGTAAATTCTTTGCCTCAGAGCCACACCAGTCCTTTTCATAATGATCACAACACGTGAAAATTAAAATATGCCCTGAGTTCAGGCTGAATATTAATTGTTGAGGAAGAAAGCAAAAATATTCTTTAGAGCAGGGCAGCTGCCCTGCGATCTCTGTTGTGTTAGACACCATATGGACACACAACACAGACCAGTTCCCAGAGCCACGTGAACAAACTTTTAACTTGCACAATGGCAAATTTCTTTCTATGTTTTGCTTTGCAAAACCATGAAAAATCCTAAAAGCTGTTACAAAGATCTGCAACTTCTTGGTTGACATCAGCCAGAAGGTGCAACTGGTTGATACGTCCATTAGAATCTTAGAATCATAAAATGGTTTGGGTTGGATGGGTCCTTAAAGATCACCTAGTTCCAACCCATATTACATCAGAACAACTTTTGGGTGCCAGTATGATGGGCAATGAGGAGATATTTAAAGTAGAAAAGGGAAAACAGAAACCAAGTGGAGGTGGAACACTAATTACTCAAACCTTGTTTGGTGTTATGCAGCCTAAAGAAACCTCAAGGATGAGTGTCATGTGGAGAAGATGTTCTCCTCCTATGCTGAGAGCTGCAGCACAACCACTTTCTGCATTTGCTACCAGCTGTCTCTAGGACTCTTGTGCCCCTGGAGATCTCATCTCTGGTGTGTTTAATTCTCTAATTTGTCTAGAAACTTTTAGCTAAATCAGCTATCTCCCACCCTGAAATCTGGGTTTAAACTTTAGGCCATGTCTTGCCATGGATCACAACACCTGGCATCCTCCGATGGAGGTCAAGGTGCCACTAAAGATGCAAAAAGAAATCTGGACTAGAAAGCACTTTCCCAAAAGGCCATGAAACAAGATGACAGTGTCTCTGACCCACTACAGTCTGCCAGGGCCCGCATGATTTGTAGAAAACAGACGGAGTCTGAAGTCCCTTCTCAGAACTCTGCGTGGGTATGAGAAAGTCTGGAAACGAAGTCAACTCCTCGGTGCTAAAATATGGCTTCAGAACTTTAATTTAGAAGTTATTGAAAACACAAATTAATAATCTCCATATAAATACTGTACAGTCTTTGAAAAAGGGGAGTTTAAAAGTATCCATAGTTCCTTAAGGAGGAAAATGGGTTTGTGGGCTTTAAAGGGACAGTTTGCCCAGCCTTGCACATTCGAATCACGCACAGGAGGACAGACAACTGGTCTGAGACCACTGGAGCTCTGTACAGCAACCTGAGGCACAGGAATTTTAGATCACACTCACATGATCTAAATGTGAAAGGAAGAAAGCAATAATAGTTGAAGAGCAGGAAAAAGTCCTGATATCTGGGGTGTGGGCATTCCACAGAAACCAAGGAACGACTAAAGTCCCTTAGCAGCTTTGAGCCAGTAAAAGTCATGGTTACCTATTGGGGAGCAGCAGGACAGCAGAGAAATGATAATAATCATCAAAATGCCATTTAATTCTAAAGCAGGAAAACTAGTGATTAGGAGATTTAATTCATAATGGCTCTACAAAAGAAACAATTGCATTAGCAATACTTAATGTGAAGACTGGAAAGATCTGTTTGGTGCTCATGTTTACCATCAGACATGAAAGTGTGCTCTGCACCATTAAACCAACATGAAAAACCTGACTAAAAGAAACCCTGCACATACAACACAGGACCAGCCTAAAAAGCCCAGTGACGCACAGTTTCCCCAGCCTATCCAGACACCTGTTTGTGCTGGATGATCTCAGGATAGGGATCATCCTATTTACACTCCTCCAGTACAAAGTAACTATTATTTGTACAACAGCACCCAATAATTAGTGAGCTAATGAATCAACACTTGAAATGCGTTAGGTACACTCATGAATAATCATCAACAGTTACAATAAAACAGACGCGGATAAAGGAATTTAAACTGTTATGTCTTAAAGCATAAAACAACTGTTGGCTGAAGAGCGTTGTGAAACTTAGCTGTAGGTTACACTGGGGATAACCATCCATTACAGAAACCTCACTAAATGTCACTGGAGGCATCATACAAGTCTAGATGGAGTCTTGTAATCCATGCCCTAGAAAGACATGGAGTAGGACACACCGTGGGATGGATGGAAGATGATGGGTCCCACTTGGAGAGTATACTTTGCTGTTTAATTTGCCATTAATTTTTAACTGTTTCCCACTGAAAAGAAGAGCTCCCACAAGCAACAAAAGATGAACTGCAATAAGCACACACCTCACACAGATGGATTTATTCGTACTTACATCTTGTCTTGGCCTGCACCCACTCTTAATGTCAGCCGAGGAATAACCGGTGACGGAGCCGGAACAACTGGTTCCACCTTTATCTGTACAAGGGAACACAATCATCAATCAAAGACTGCAAGCAGACTCCCAAAATATATTAATTACATAAAAGCACTGATGGAGTTAACCAAATAGAGTATATCAGCTTACTGAGACAAAACTGTGACAGACTGATTGCTGCTTTCCCACTCTTCGTGCTGTGGCATGGACAGCCCGAGTTTGTTGGGGGCCCCAGACACAGCAAATCATAAATACAATTCTAAATGCAAAAATCAACTTGAAATTTTGTTGCATTTGCACCTGCTTATACACTTTGTTAGCAAGTCCTCCTCATGTAGTACTTTCTTCTAGAGACACAACCCCACTCCCCCCCCAGTACGTTTCTAAACAATTACATGAAATGCATTGTCTTTAATACTCAAACTTGACAGGTATTCATTAGTGTTCGCAATTTTTTTGAGATTTAAATTCCATTATTTCCCATGTTCATCACATAAATGTACTGTGACCCTCTTGAATCAAAAGGAGGCTCAGAGGAAGCACAAAAACCCCAAGCACCAACACTGAATAGTTAAAGTGTTTATCCACGCAGGGGTAACAACCACTGCTTTTTAATGCAATTAGGCTGAGTATTCTAATGACTATGGCTCGGTTTCCAACCTCAGTATCTGGTGGAGTTTGGACCACTTGAGTATGTCCTTGAACTCTTGGAAGTAGCATACGCCAAAATTACGAACACCCACTGAGCTACTGCTTTGCCAAACCTGTATGGAACGATCAGAGTAGACACTGTATTGTTTCTCCATACATGGGTTGCTCAACTTATGTCTATATACGACAAGTGCACATGCATTTTTATATATTTTTACATAGATCAATATATATATTATATAAATTGATTTTATAGCTATAAACCAATTTTATATCTATATATAAATATATATACATACATCTATATATGTATATATATAAAGAGACAGAGATTGATCTCGTTTTGAGCACGTGTCTCATCATATTGCACAAAATAACTACTCATCTGAATCTGGTCCAGGAACTTAAGAGACAAAACTACCATGCACACATTCAATGGAAACATGAAGAAATCTCCTATTTCATAAAGCTTTTTTTATGAAATGAAGCGCAAAAGAATCAATTCAAGGCACAGAAAGCAGTGCAGGAGACAGCAGTGAAGAGTGGAGGGGCTCAGCTGGGACTTACACTGAGAAAGGTAATAACAAAGTCCCATGCCATGCACCTTGCCCGAAGAAATGGAGCTGCTCACTAGGAGACGACTCCTCCAGAGAGAGAAGGGCTGCAGCCTGAGTGGTATTCCTGCTCTGACCCAGTTAACCATGCTCTTCAATAAAGCTCTCCACGGATATGGATTAGATGACTTCACAGGCCCCTCTCTACTCTTTTGTTTATGTAGCATAATTTTTTTGTTACGTCATTCATCAGGAGTGTTGCAAGAGCTTTTTTTCTCTGAAGCTTCTAATGCCTGCAATAATTTCACTGCCACCCTCCAGAGGTGAGCCTCTTCTCTGCTTTCCCAGCACCTTAACCTGTAGCATTGTCCACTCCAAAGGGACATGGAACTGAACCCTGAGTGCTGGGGGCTCAGGCACATGCCTTTGCAGACTATCTTACCCTCATTTCCCACAGGTTTCTTCTTCTGTAGTGCCTGTTTTGAACCAGAACTTTCTAGGATAGGCATTTCTGCTTTAGCTTCCAGCACACAGCAACACTCATATCATACATAAAGGTCCTTGGCACTATTACTAATATACCACAAAGATGTTCTAAACAATGGTGATGTGGGTTCATGTGGCAGAAGAAAAGCACATAAACCACTTCTCCATGCTCAGATATCAACATCACAGTCTGCTGGGAGACGACAACAGGGCTCCACCACAATCCTAAATCTTATCCTTTGAAACAAGAGGAGAGAAAGCATCTTTCTACAACATGGGTTTGTGTCTAGGATTTGCATGACTGGAGCAGAGAGAAAATCTAAGGAGCATCCATAGTTATACCCTGCATAGCTTGGTCTTCCTCTACATCAGTGTCAGGATTTTGACTCGGGAGCAGGAGCAGCCAACTTTGGGGCAGCTCTGGCAAGCCCTGCCCCGATGCAAGGATGGCTCCATTTCTCATGAAGCAGTTCCTCAACTACTTTAGCTTCCAGCTCAGCGTATTAGGGTTTGCTGAAACTGGGTCAGCAGCTGCTCAGTCACTCCTACAGCATGCCCGGTAATCTCTGGAGTACAAGTGGGGTGTAACTGCTCCAAGTGTTTGCTTTTAATTTGGTAGAGCATGAAAGGCAGTGCCCCAGCTCGTCGTCTCCTTTTGTGGCTCTGAGGGCAGCTCCCAACACTCTGCGGAGCACGGAGCTGCAGGCAAGCCCTGGGCCAAAGCTGCTCTTCCTCCTGCCACCACCAAACGCTCCTGGCATGACGCCTTCAGCTTCAGTTTTCTGCCATTTTCGCAGAGTTCTGTTTGCTGTCCTGTGTCTTTCAGCAGCTCGGGGCAAAAATCCAGCAAAAACTTGATCAGAAGCTTCATTTCCCCAACAGGATGGGATGCACACATAGGTAATAACTGTGACAAGGCTCAAAACTGGGAACACCACAGCTGAGTCACCCTTTTGTTTAAGTACAGCAATATTAGAAATAGGAATCTGATATTTTCTACTGGCCATCACGAGCTGGAACTGCAGTGAGCCCACAGACTCATCTTCCAGGTTGTGCTGGGGAAGATTAAATGCCCGAGCTGTAACTTGATCGTTTGCTCTTGCAGCACAACTGTTGGCTAAATAAGTCATTGTGTGATCTGAAAGCTAAATTAAGGAAACATGTACTTTTAGGGGTTAAAACGAAAGAGCAGCATTCTGGAGTAATACTGGGAATTGGGGCCAGCAGAAGAGCATTTACAGTGGATTACTAAGCTTCCCAAATCACCAAAGAGGTAAAGTCCAGCAATATAAGACTCCTTTGTAGCTAACTAAAAATACATTGTCAGTGGATTTGTCCAGTTTTATGTATAAGCAATACTTCTTTCACCTGAACTAATACTAGTAGTCATATAAGCCCCTTATTGCCATGTGCTGCATTTTTTTTGCTAATCTTCAAGGATTTAGCTTCTTTGCCACATACCTCAGGGCACCAACTGATAAAGCTCTAACTCTCCATTTTTCCAGGACACCAGCAGTGCGGCCTTGCAAAAAATGAAAATCGCTCAAGAGATTTAAAGGGGAAATTTATTTTTAAAATCCTGACTTGCAGCAAAGAGGTGGATTTAAAAAAAGCTTATCTCTCAAGAATCAGTTTAAATTTTAATTCTATCTGGGGACTCTTTCATGCATTCTAGCTTTAAAGTTTATCTTTTGACAGGGACTTTTTGCCAAGGTAATGGGCAGCTTTGTCAATTTAATTTGTCCAAGTTTTCATTAGTGCTGAACTCTTTTTCCTAATATACATATATATGTGTGTGTATGTTCGGTCTATACTGAAGCTTTACCAGCTTGCATTTGTTTATGTATCTGCTGTATCGCTCTAAAACAAACTAGATACAGACAACTGGAGAAGAAATGCAAAAATGAATGTATGGGAAACAAGTAACTCATTGCCTCTATTTTGTATACACCCATACTTAAATTAATAAGAAACTTCTACAGAAATTCTCAATGAAATCCTGAAAAAAACCCCCTCAGTGATGAGGGACAGACAGACAAAATAGGGAATCTGTGAAAGTGTTGCAGCCTAATGCCAGACATCAAATTATCATGGACAACTGAGCTACCACCCTGTCCACCACCATCTCATCCACAGCTCCCAAATGTTCTCCAGATCACCAAGATTCTGCATGAAAAAAACATTTGTCAACTTATATCAAGTTTTCAAATCAGCACTTCGTTACAAGTCCAGCAGGAAATGTAACAGTGGAAAAAAGGAGAGTGGGGAATGTTAACCAAGTATCACACTCCAAGCAGGATGTAAAGAGCATCTTGGTAAAACCAGAACTTACACAGTGTTTCTTAATGCTAAGGAAAGAGATTTAGGAAATCCTGTATCCAAGGTTATCACATATGAAGACAATCTCTTTCTTTTCTTCTTTCTTTTCAATATTAACAATTTAATGCGTATTATAAGGTGAAGTGACAAAAAAATTAGAGCAAATCCTGAATTAGGGGAGCTGCTTCTAATGGGATTTCAAATCTGATAACATGCAAATATGCTGGTTTCATTTCTTAAATATTAAATATATTCTCAAGATTAGGTGATATTGGAAAGAAGAAATTATCTTTGGCTGATGTAAATCAGTAAAGAGTTACAGGAGTGGAAGGAGCTCAAACCCCTTGAAAATTAGCTCTCCCCTTCCCTCTCTCGTGCATAAGACTCAAAATGAAAGGTGACATTTGACCATTTAGACCATAATTTGAAAACAGTCTTCTTACTTAAAACAAATCGGAGCAACAAGGGGCAGGCTGGCTAAGAGGAGACTCAGCAGCTCTTCTGAGCATCTGAGACAAGTAGGGAACTCATTTACTTGAAGACAGTCTGCTCCTTATTTCTGTCTACATGGGAATCTCCAAGCTTCTACAAGCTTTGAAACAGGAGACTTTTAGAAATGAAATCTAAAGTTTATATGAACAGTACAGGGTTGCTGGCCCTACTAGTGGAAATCTACAGAACACAATTTCTATATCACAGCGCTGCAACCCCTTCGTAGTGTGTGTGCTGCTGTTGAGTCTGAGCCCCAGATCTTCAAAGTGAAAAGTGAGTTGAGGGAAACCAGAAGGACAATCTCACATGTCAAATTCACAGAACTGAAATTCCATTGTTTTGTTTTCCAAAGAGGTGCGACAACCCCTGAAACTCTTGGTGGACAATTTCCTTGGAGCTGTTATTTTTAAAAGACAACCAAACCTGTAATCACACTTCTCCTCAAAGCTCTTGGACAACACTCAGCAGCAAACACAGGAATCCATGTGGGTTTTCCAAGCAAGTGTGCCATCTCAACTCATCCAACTAGCTTACCTTTTCATGTTTGTGTTTCTCCTTTTCTTTCTCCTTCTTTTCTCTTTCTTTCCTCTCCTTTTCCTTCTCTTTCTTTTCCTTTTCTTTGTCCTTCTCCCTTTCTTTCTTTTTCTTCTTCTCTTTTTTGTCTTTTTTCTTCTCTTTTGGTTTCTCTTTGTCCTCGAACAGTTTTTCAGGAAGCATTGGAGACAGGGAAGGTAACATGCTGGGAAGCCTCATGGCAGATGGTGTGCTGAACAAGGGCACAGACATTTCTTTGGGAGGTAACACAAGAGGTGCTGATGGCACCTTTATCTTATCTTCCTTACCCTTATCTTTGAGTTTCTCTTTGTCTTTTTTATCCTTGTCTTTTTTGCCTTTCTCTTTCTCTTTCTTTTTATCTTTATGTTTTTCTCTCTCTTTTTTGGTATTGCCATCTTTTAACTTTACTTTTGTGTCAGCATCCTCAAAGTCCTTTAGTTTGAATTTATAGGGATCAAGATCATCCTCTTTGAGTAGTTCCTTCCACTGAAACTTTGCTTCCTTGTTTGCTTCCTTGTCCTTATCCTTCTCCTTGTTCTTTTCCTTCTCCTTATTTTTCTCCTTGTTCTTCTCTTTATCTTTTTCCTTTTGTTTTTCTTTCTTCTTCATTTTTGTTTTCAGCTCCTTTTTCAACTTCTTTTTCACTTCTGTTGATGAAGCCAACTTGGTTTTCTCCTCATAGACTTTGAGAAGAGGTTCTGGAGTTGGCGGTGACGCAGAAGGAGAGGAGAAATAAGTGAAGTTGGTTGGTGGATTAGAAGGTGTCCCCATGTTTGCCTTCCGAATGACCTCATCAATTGAGTCATCCATTGTCCATGAAATGTCTGAACTTGAAGTCCCACCTGAGGCAGGTATTGGAGTTGCTCCTGCCTTATTTGCACTATTGGCAGAAACAGAAGGTTTAGGAGTTGTAGTCTCTGAAATAGAAAGTCTTTTAGGACTGGTAAAAATTTCCCCTTCTGATTCAGAACCAGAGGAAAACTCGAAGGGATCTGGTTCTCGCTCTGCACACGCACGAGCAATCACAGCATCGATTGAATCATCAATGGTCTTGTCCATTACTGGTGCTTTCTTCACCTGGTTGTCAATATTTGGCTTGGCAACAGGCTCGGGTGGTGTCTGTACTTGCTTTATTTGAATGTTTTCCTTTCCTATCTTGTCACTCAGTGCAGCCAGAGGGGTTCTACTTGGCGTTTCAGGCTTCACAGGTGGTTGAGGAACATGAGCAGGAACCTTTGGACTTTTAGGACTTTTTGGGCTCTTGGCGCGACCTGGTGACTTTTTTTCTTTGGATCCAGTTTTTGGTGAACGTATGGGGCTCCCAGCTACCACTGGTGAGGGTGTAGTTTTAGGAGATTTTGTCTTCTGCCCTGGAGAATTTGTTTTGGACTTTGTTTTGGGTACAAACGGCTTTGTCTCTAACGTTTTGGGGGTTGGCACTTGGGATTTTGCAATGGGAGCCAACATTGGTGGTTCTGGTGAAGGAGGGGCTAAGTCTGTACTGTCCTGAGCATGAACTGGAGAAAGCATTGGTGGTACTTTTTGAGTATTTATTGAGCTAAGAGGCTCACGTGGTTCCAAAGTTACATCCAAGGTGTCCCCTTTGGAAATAGACAGTTTTGGCCGTTTCACAGGCGGGAATTCCTCGGCATCAGGACTTTCTAATGGTCTCTTGCTCAAGTAGTTCTCATCATTAATTGCCTCATCCTCTTCCATATCTCCTTCCTCTTCCAGTGGGACCTGCATGGCCTCTGCAGATGTACCTCCATCAGTAGGCACCTGTTCCTCTTCCTCTTCTGTAACAAAGAACATTTTAAAAAGTATTAGGATAATTAAAATGTGTTTTACAGAGACAAACAAGCATCAGAGCAAATGTTCACGTGCATCTCAGCCCACAGGAGATAACTGACCACCTAAGAGCTTCTTACTGGTCTGTTTGGAAGGAACACGTGGCATCTCCTGCCTCGCAGCAGCCACCAGTGGAACTGGCAGGTGCCCTCATGGCAGAGTAACATCAAACCCATGAGCACAGGCAGAGCTCACCAATGGTGGCAGAGCTCGTGGGGCAGGTCCAAAGTTCTATCCAAAACCACCACAATTACCTCCTCATTCATTTTTAAAAGAAGGGAGAGAGGCTGAAACATTTTTTGCTGTAACACAGTGGACTGCAAAGCATCAAAGTAAAATTAACCAGAACTGTCTGCCTTGACTATGTCTCTCATGATTTTGACTGCAGGAGAATGTCAAGGAACTAGGAAAATGTCTGCCTAAACCTGGTTTGTTTTTCCTGAAGCAGCACAATCTTGATGGTTAAAGCAGAGGACTAAGCCCCATTCAACGGGCCAGGTTCAGTCTCTGATACCATCTTAAGAGCTGCTGCACAAGGACATTATCTGTTATGACTGTATGGGAACACCCCAGCATCGTGTGTGTGTCTTGGTTTGGAGCAGCAACGTGCCTCTGAAATGCATTTCCCCGTCATTCTCCTTACTGTTGTTTTGTTTGCATCATGGAGCAATCCTGGAGTGCACATGCTGGCTTCCTGCAGCAGTGAAAACCAAGATGAAAGAGGAACACACCTAATGTGCTCCAGAGCAAGTGGGATTTTGGGCTGCGAGAACAAAAACCAGCGTGTGACAACAAGACAAACCCAAAACCTGCACAGTGAGGGCACCAGGCACCAACTGCACCAAGCCCGTGTGGACAACACCTGTGTGATTGCTCTGTTTTGTCGCTTAATAGCAATTATTTTCTTTTCCCCACATGTAACACCAACTCCAGGCCCACACGTGACATTGTGCTGCAGAGAAAGGAGAAAATTCACTTGAGATCTCCCTGCAAATCCACAACAGGTTTAAGAAGAGAACCTCTGATCTCCCCAGCCACAGCCAAGCACTTTATCCTCTTGGACACACTTCCTCACTTTCAAAATGGAATTACCCAAGCAGGAAAAAGGATTCTTAGTCTGGAATAAGAATGTCTACACAGGCATTAACCTGACATTTATATTTGCAGTAATTACATCATTACACCTATGCTGCTTAACATTCCTGCACAGACAACCTCACTTCACTTTACCCACATCTCTGTTTACCCACCTGCAGAACTGAAGACTTTTTGTTTAGCAAGGTTTATGAGGAAAGATATCAAGTACCCCAAGATTCTCACAAGAAAGAAGTAGCAAAAAACATTTTTTAGGACAGTGGCTAAAATCCAACTTCTTAATGAGCAGGTGGCTTTAAAGAAGCAAACACCGAGAAACTTGAAACGTTCCACTAACACCATTTAAAGCTCTGTAAGGCAGCATCTTTCTGCAATATCTCTTTTCAAGGAGTTTATTTTCAGGTTTTCTGTGCTGGTGTTTCTCTACTGTAATGTGTCAATGCTCTGATTTAGGAGAGTTGAGTCAAGAGCCCTGGGCTGCAGCACAAATCTTGCCAGCATCACAAATTAAGTAAAATGAGCTAGCAAGTCTGGCTTTCGCCAGGGCCCGGAGGATTTACAGCAGCCAGCCCAGAGAGGAGACTTTGCCTGAGGATAAAGCCTTAGCCTTCCGTGAAAAACAGAAATGTTAGGGAGTTAGGTTTTGCCTGGCTGGGCACTGACATTAAATTTTTTAAACTGCAAAGTTAGAGTATAACTGAGAAATCACTGTGGACTGAGCCTGCACCTGCTATGGGGGGAAAAAAATCTGCTTCTCCATCACGGAAGTAATTTCAATCTCTGTTTAAGCTGCTGCAGAAATCAGCTGCCTCCACCAGCTCCGAGGTGTTTTGGGGATGAAGAATCAGCACTCATCAGATGTCACATAGCACCGGTTGCTGCCGAGCAATTCCCTCCCAACCCCAATCCACCCAGCTCACCACTGAGAGTTTGTTCTCATTTAAAAGAGAAATAAAATTTAAAACAAACACGATATTTTAAAATTGGGATTTAGACAAATCTTCTGCCACAGCCACAAGATGAAAAATGTAGCCAGATTCAAATATTAGGAAAGATAGAGTTTGATCATGCAGACTTTAGAGATAGCAACATATACCATTTTAATACAAAAACCACGGGGATAAAAAGAGTCAATAAAGTGGAAGAGAAACTGCTGCAATAAACAGTAAAAAAATTACATTTACTAGAAAAATCAGAACATTTATTTGCTAAAGATTTCTGCCTGGTGTCCATTTTAACAGCCCCTCTGTAACACTGTGTCTCCTGGAAGGGCACTGAAATATTTCATATTTTTATAACTTCTTCCCATCCCAAGGTGCTTCTCATGTTTTACCTACTCAGGATTGCAGAATACCAGCAGCTGCTGCATCAAAGGCAAAAAAAACAATTTCAGAGGAGGTTTGGAGAACAGAGACCTGGGTTTTGTACAATAAAAAAAGAGCAATGCTTATTTTTTTTCTAATAAGGCCAAGTAAAGTTTGCACCGGGCCCACGAAGTTCCTGTGATCTTGTGTGGAGGTGCCAGGGAAGGGCAGGAAAGGTTAAAGTGCAGTTTGTAGAGGTGAGACTAGAAATCGGGATGTCTTGGCTCCAGCTTTCATGCACATTCCTGCAAGCCACAAAGACAACTTAGTAAGGAAGCAGAAGCATTACCATCCCTTTTATATGGACTTGGATTCCCCAAAACATCTGGAAAAAATTGCCTGGGTCAGTCCTGAACAATCCAGGGACTAAGGAAGTTCACGAGCACTTAACTACTGACACACATTCACCACTTTTCAGACATGCTCAGATGACAATCTGGAATCCTATCGTGGCCAAATGAAATCCAAATTTCTCTTGGACCGAGGCCACGGTCTGATCCTCAGCAAGGACTGGTTTTCTGCCAGGCAGCAGCTTTCAAACCTGAGCCACCGCAGCTGTGGCCGTGGCAGAAAACAATGAAGCACTTTTTTTTTGGGGAGGAGGGGGTTTAATTAGAGAAAATGAAATTTCTATCTTGGGTTCAAGACCTGTGGCTCTTTTTCTTCCCAAAGGATTCACACCAAAATACGAGAAAACATCAGGTTTGGAGTGTGCTCTGCCTGACTTGGTGATGAGCATTTACAACCGTGTGGCCACTTCCCCACCTCTGTCCATCTCATTCCCTGCCCGGCACTTCTGGGCACGCCATCCTTTGTGCACAGCATTGCTTTTTAACTCTCTCAGCTGCCGTTTCTCCCTATCTCCAGCCACCTTATTAATGATCCAACCCCAGTTAGCATCTACAGGTCAAATGGATATCACCTCGGCCATCTGCCCTCGTAACTCTCGGCTGTAATGAAAGCAGACTGGAGCTGTTTGGGAGGTTTCTCAAGATAACAGATACATTTTTTTTTTTGGTCGTTAGAGAAGTCAGTGCTGGATCAATATTAATGCTCACATTACTAAAGCCATAGAGAGGAATTGTTTATGATGTCAGTCTGCCCCATGTACAGAGCCTGGCATTCAGACGACGCACGAGTTGCATCGTGGATGAGTTCAGCACTGAATTTGTCTATCACTGAAATAAAACAAGCTGAGAACTGCTGGCACGCTGCTTATGAGGAATCTGTTTACTAAGACATCATTTCTTACTTGAAAATACTAGGAAAAGCCAGGGAAGTGGTGGAATCATCATGCCTGGAAATGTTCAAAAAACGTGTAGATGTGGCACTTGGGGACATGGTTTACTGGTGGCCTTGGCTGGCAGTAATGGACTCGATGAACTTAGCTTTTCCAACTTCAGCAATTCTATGGGCAACAACATCATTTGTGTCTATGTAAAAGGCAAGTTCATGTTCATAAAAAGATGATTTTGAAGTAAAGGGAGGAAGGAATCCAATCTTGTCTTGACATGGGTCTGCAGTGTGATTTTGGGCAGGTCTCACCACATCCTGCTGCCTCCCCATCTGACAAACGATGATAATTCCATCTCACAGAGGTGCTGTAAAGGCTGAAATTGATAAATATGTAGCTCCTCAGGATTTCTGGACAGAAAGCATCAGAATCCCAAATGCAAACAGTGGGGATCTGTCACCACTTCAAGTACTGGAAAATTTCTTAAGCTGAACAGTTCAGGCAAGAAACTGAAACTCCTGCACCTTTTTTACGGAAAAACCACTAAAGAAGCTCAAAGTCTGTTTCTTGGTACATCATGTTCCTGCATCACAGCAGGGACCCCAAAACCAAAGGCTTATTGAATTTATACCTGCTTAATTTGGCCACTGCTCAGTTTCAGGAGAGCAATACTCAACACTTTGGTAATGAACTTCAAAATTCTCAATGACAGAGGCACTATTTATCCCTAAAACTGACATAAGGGCACAAAGGAACAGAAATTCTGCCCTTATTGCAGAAGAAGAAGTGCAATCACCTGGACCACACCAGCATGCTCCCACATTGCTCTTACAACACCAGGTCAGATGATACTGAAGGCAAGAAAAATAGATGCAAAACTCATCTGATTGAAGACAAAGGCACCTATGTATGGGCATTCTTCAAGCAAGAAAACCTATTATATATAAATACATCTATAAAATTAGAATTGTCATCACCTTGGTCGTTACCAGACTTTTTACTTGGGAGCTTCAGAGACAGCAAAGTGAGCACTTAGAGCACTTCTAGAGAACACAGCACAGACTGGGACAGACAAGACCTCTGCTCAGCTCCTGGCCTGCCAAACATTTACCCTGTCTGTTGGCTGGTATTTAATTTAAGCAAAGTTCCAGTCTCTCTTCTGAAAACTGGGTTCATATTTTGCTACGTCACAGGGTGGTGACAGGATAAAACCATCTGGATAAGACATTCAGAATTAAGAATAAACCTGCATTTCTTAGCTACAAGATGAAGTAGAGTCAGACAGGCTGGTCTGAAGCTGGACACCACTTGCTGAAGAAAGAATAGGAACAGCAGCTCTTACCTCCAACAGTAAAGTTAACATATTAAATGCACAAAGCTCTGGGAGGTAACAGTTCCTGTGGAAGCCAACTCTTGTTATTATAATAATGGAAGATTTTGGCATTTGGTATTTGATATTAACTGTAGTATGGCAGATAAAAAGTATCAGCTATCAGAGCAAACCCAATAATGATACAATTCTCAAAGACCAGATGATTCCACGCAACTCATACATGACTATTTTCAACAATTAAATTTCTTTCATAACCCTTTTCTTTTTCAACACAATTTGAATATTTTGTTTTCTAACAGAATGCAAAGTCGCCAAATAAGATCTGTCAGTAGATCACGGAATTCTATCACTCATAATTCTGTCCATATCAGGCCTCTCTACTCCTCTGCAGTGCATGGTACCACATGGTGAAGTATGGAAGATGGAAGCATCAGGGTTTTTAAGGAAAATTAGGACTCGGGAAAGGAAGTAATGTGGATGGGCCTGCACTGAAATCTTCAACTCATCTTTCTTTCCAGGCATATGCTCCTTAGGAGCACATGGATATAAAGCTGATAGTTTTATACACAGTCAGCTCAGCCTCTCGAACGCAAGGAAGGAAGAAATCATTGGGAAGAAACCCAACATATGAAACATTTTAGTGAAAAGAAAAAATAGAAAAAAACCTCCTGCAGATTTCCACAATAATTTTCCTATTGTCTTGTTAAAGCACAGGATGAAGCCAAAGATAATTTTTTTGAAATTTTAAGTCATTAAGTCAAGAGCTTATATCCCTATGATATCCTAATAAGCAGGGGCTTTTGATTTCTGTTAAAAGTGAAGTTCTTTTCTTATGCCATGATATGTTTTATCTCTTTAACTTGTAATAACAATGGCCTTTTCCCAAAACAAACAGAAAGTGTGCTTGTAGTCCATAAAGGAAATTAATAGAAGAAGGACAAAATTCAATCCTGATATCTTACAGGCCAATATCCTGATACTCTAATGCAAAATGAACACACCTGCAATACATTTAGAGCTTAAAATACTGGATTTTATATGAATACTTGTGCATATGTTATATATGGGCATTTGTAATTTCTCTGCCTTATGAAAACAACTGATCACTGACGTGACCTGTTTACCAAACAGGTGATAAACCAACACATTTCTCTTTTCCTGCATAAAGACCAACCCAACTACAACCAAACCCTGACATTTTCCAGCTGATACTTTCGATGGGAAGACAGCTGGTAAGAGAGCACCACCAAGGAGCTCATCTTCCACTTGTCTCAAATGTTTCCACGGACATTGCCAGAGAGGAGGAGAACAGGGCATTGACAGTTTGCCAGAAACAAACCACAGCTCCTAAAGCTGCAGTTCTACATCACCTTATTGCTTTAAAAGGACACAGTCCAATCCTTGTGCCTGTCCTCGTTCAAGAATTTGTGCCGGACAATGGGGAAAATAATAGAGGCTAAAAAAAGAAAGATTTCCTGCTCAAATCACCAATCTGGTCTGTCATGATATTACTCAAACTTTTGGGCTAGAACAGGCCACAGGAAAGTCCTGCAGCTCCTTTCTTAAACCATCATCTTGCCCCTTCTCCATAGTGCAGTGACTTAACAAGCTAACTCAGGTGGAAATATATCTGGTAGTGGAAGAGAAAAACAAAACAGAAATTATTTTACTGCCCAGTTGGCAAAGTAAAAAACCCGTCTCAGGGTCACTCAAGCCTAAGAGGGAAAAGTAGGAAAGAAGAGAAGTGCTGACCATCACTCTGGGCATCCCACCTTGGCTTAGGGTACAATGTGAGACTTTTGGCTCCCAGTGCTGCTTTAGGATACTGCATGCAATGAGAGCAACACTTCTAAGTACTTAACTAGTGACTGTCCTGTTCTAGTATTTTTTAAAATATGCAATTTTATGAAGCCAAATTGCACAGGATTCTTAAAATGACACAGCCAGATCCCTGCTGAAGACAGAAAAACAGTGTTGGCAGATCGTTATCTGTTACACTCACCATCTCTCTCTCTGAGCTGACAAAATATTAGTCCTGAATTTGTGCTGCTACAGCAAGCAAAAATGTGTTTCTGTTTACATACAACTTTTTAACAGTGGATCGACAGTTTTTGTACATCACACACACACATACATGAATGCACAGCAGTGCTGGGCTAATGTGCCTGGAGCTGTTATGCAGCTTTGGATGGAGAGTAGGAAAAACTCCAGAGCATCTCTAGGAAGAGATGGAGTGAGAAGAAGTGCAAGGACCAGCCATCTCCCTGTCAGCTTTGCATCAGTCACTTTGGTGTCCCTCTGAACTACCTGTGATTGAGTCTCTGCCCTGAAATCTGCAGAGCAGAGTGTGTTGTGAAAACCACCACTGTTAGATCAAAACAAAGAGCCAGGAACAGAAAACCTCTAGAACAAAATTTGGATTAACCTCCGTGTTTTTTATTTCACTTTTTGCTCCCTCTGGAGTGTACAATCCTCAACAGAACAGGGAACTCATCCCAAAGCATACGTGCAGGCACAGAGGTTTTCTCTTTAAAGGAACATTTTGACTTCTAAAAAATAAAATTATTAGCAAAGACAAGGTAATTAGGCAATGACAATTCACAGAGTACAACCAATCAATAACAGAGTACATTAGCAAGACTGACAGAGGTGTGAAGCCGATACGTTATAAATGGCTCTATGCTGACCTGTAAAAATGCAGCGTTTCCCTAACATTTGGCACAATAAAAACCTAAAATGCTATATAAGCAAGCCAACCTGAAATGACACCTAGTATTATAAATGGCCTAATCTATATGTTAATACTGTTGTATCACATAACTGCAGCAAGACTAAGATAACAATATGACTTTGGGGTTTCTATGGCTACATCCTGGGCTAACGTGCCGGAAAGGGCTTGCTGCTGACACCACACAAGCTTTCTGAGTGCTTCTCTTTGGTTATTTATGATATGATTTATGATAACGACAACATCTCCTATTTTCTCCCCTCGTCAGATACAATAAATTGCCATCGTTAATCACCGTTCTTGCTTCAGCTATGATTACAATAGTATAATAGGGCCTAGCTATGGTAATACTATGTATTAAGGTGTTTTTTACCCCCCTTTAAAGAAATATGCACAAGTAGATCTTTGTAGCCGATGTCAGTACCTGCAGTATTTTAATAATCTTCCCAGGAGTATTTCCAGATGAGAATTTCTGTTACAACTAAGGTTCGGCACCGCTTCTCAAGGAAAGATCAAATTTATGATCTAAAGACTGAAAATCCACATCGTATTATCAGTATCTAACAATTCTCAAATATAATATGAGGGGTTTATATGTATTTTTTCCTTGAGGAAAGGAAATCAGACAGTCAGTCTTTTCACTTTGCACCTCTGTATCTAATCTTCCTGGCTGAGCTTTCCAAACCAGCTTTTCAAGTATCACAAATCTCACTAAAAACAAAAACACTGAACCTATGTAAACATCTGGAAGGATTTTACAGTGCTTTTCCTTCTCTATATTATGGTCTTGTATAAGAAAATACACTGTTCTACCTTCAATAAAATCCTAGGTTAAAAATCCCCAGGCTTTTACAAATATTTTAGGAAGCAACTCTTGTACCTCCTGGCAGAGG
Organism: Grallaria varia; assembly: GCA_013396735.1. Lineage (NCBI taxonomy): Eukaryota > Metazoa > Chordata > Aves > Passeriformes > Formicariidae > Grallaria > Grallaria varia. The sequence goes on from VWZG01009735.1 coordinate 68,521, forward strand.
AACAGACTAGGTATTTATTGCATTGGGGTACTTCTTCCATACTAATCATTTTTACCTGGCATTGCAGAATTTTAGTCCTCCACTACATGTGCGTTTGGATTCAGAAGTGAGAAAATACAGTGATCATTTAATATCTTATTTTACAACCGAACTAAAGAACCAAAGAAATAGGAAGGTGCAACTGTCCCATAGACAGCACATATTTCTTCCACTATGTTACTTCTGACTTCACTCTTCCTCCCCAGAAGCTCAAAAGTCAAACCCAAAAAGCTTTGTGTTCTATGTAGCACACCCTTGAGAACAGAACTGGGGTTTAGGGCCCAGGTTATAGAATTTAAGAGTCATATTTCTCATCCTCAGGAGTCCCAAAGACAGTAGGTAAGAGACAGACACGATGGCACGATGGGGTATTTTAGACGGTACTAATAAGCATATTTCTATTTATATTGCTGCTATAAATAGCCAACATGCCCTTCAGCCCAGAGATCATTAGTGACCCAAGTCATTACTGGTTTTGTGGCAAAGGCAGCGGAGACGGGAGGGGAGAACGTGGCAATACTGATCAGCATAGGGAAGGGGTTTGGCATGGAAGAAATGGGGATATGAAGGCAGCGGTCGCCTATCAAATGATGAGCTCATCTTAAAGTTCAGAGGATAAACATGGGCACTTCTGTGCCAGGTGTGGCCCAAAATCCACATGGAGAGAGAACTCCTCTGCCAGCTGAGGTCTGGGATCAGCTGCAATTACCTGCGTCTGACTGCGATTCACTTTACTTCTCAAAAAGAAACCTGGGCTACTTTGGGTCTTTATCTGTTATATTTTTGTTCACGTGATGGAGCTTCGGCAAAAATGCATTCCCAGCAGGAAGCTTTGGCTGAGTGCAGCTTAAAGACCATCATCACTCTGGTTACGCAGGACAAAGATGCAACTTTGCCACTGTCAAAAGTGCTCTCAGTGCTTATATCACCTTCAAATAACTTTCTAGTTCAACAACTCATTTGGCCATTAATTGCCTTTGCTTTCTTCTTCCTCTTGTGCATCACTTGCAATTGCAAGAGCACGTTTGAACCCAAATGATAAGCTGCTCAGGGCAAGAACCGTATCTGTGTTTTTCAAAGTGCTTTGGTTACTTCTGGCACTACAAAACCCCCCCAAACAGATCACGTATTTAGAGTCTTCCATCCATCCTTTTGTCTTCATTGGGTAAGAAAGGGAAATTAAGTATTTTCCCAGCAATTAAAAAAATATTTTATAAAAATGAGAAAGACCGGGGGAGTGAGTAGTTTATTTTCAACAGATGAATTGAGAGGCATAAAAAAGTCAACCAGGTCATGTGCTCTGGAATAAATTGGAAAAAAGTCTGTCTACCCTGTTAGGTGAAACCCTGATGTGCAGTATTGATCCACAGTGGCACAAATTAAGAGAAGTTACTGAAATTTAATTAAAAAAAATAAACCAAAAGCCCTGCCATTGACTGGAAACTCTCACTAATGCAAACAGAATTACCACAGCTTCCAAGTTAAAAAAAAAAAAAGGCACATGTTCTCTCTCTGTCTTATTATTGCACACCATACACAGAAGTGTTTACCAAATATTCCAGCTCTCGGGAATGGGTCTATCCACTCATTTTTTCAAGGATACCAGCAGCAATCAGGAATGCTTTTGCCGTGCAGAGCAACGAGTTTATTCTAACAGTTGCTAACTCAGAAACACAAATGCAGTTCCAGCTGATGACTCTGAACAGCATCCAAAGCCTCCAGGAAGATGTGCTGACCACGCACATGCCGGGATTTCTGCGCTCTGAACTGGCACTGGTGTGTCCTGGTACATACATGAAACCCTCCATTTGCTGGGATGAATTCTGAGCTACAATACGAATCCCATAACAACTACAATCTTCTTGATCTAGCAGAGAAGGAAATCAGTGATGATAAGGTTTTAATAAAGCTTGACAAGCCTCAAAATTAAATTTGCTGGGAAGGGTTCACCCCCGAAACAGATACCTTCAGGCGGCCTTCACGAAAGAAGCCAAGGAAGGACTTAAAGAGAGGAAAATGTTTACTTTGAGAGTTTTTTTTCTTACAGCTACAAATCCAATTAGTGACTCTCTTTGTCTTCCAGCCTCTCTGCTTTATTCCGCACGGGAGCACATGTGTGTCCTGGCTCTCCCTGTAACCCTGCCCTGCAAAAGGTGCCCATAAGGCAGAGAGAAAACTAATGAGGGCAGCGCAATCACCCATCCAGCAGCACATCCCTGGCGGCTCCGCACAGCCATCTGAAACCGGATCGGACGGCTCGACGCCACCGCGGGCTCAAAACGCCTCCGTCAGCACCGCTGGGAAAACACTGCTCCGAGAGCACGGGGTGACTGTGCTGAGCAATAATTCCGTGGGCAGCTTCCCTCCCCGGCAAGGAGCGCCATTCAGGAGGCTGTAGGAAAATTTAAACCGCATCCAATTTAAAACCTCTGCTTTTTTTTTTTTTTTTTTTTCCCCTTTCTTTTCTGGTGACCTTATAATTTTTCAGGGACAGCTGCTAAAATCTATTGCTTCTTTCTGTAGGACCTCATGGATCACGGCAACATCTTCAAATAAATCTCACTTCCAAGGGAGCTCAGAGGCTGAAAATAGAGCACTGGAGTCTGTTAGATGCTCTCATGGTAAAAGAGCTTTATGGGGTTGTGTCTCCAAAAGTTGCGACTGGAAAGACTTTGCAGTCTTTTGCAAAACCACAGCCGTGAAAAAATCCTACACTTCTGCAGTTGCTGCAAGGCTTTGTAGGACAATTAAGCTAAGCAAAAATCATCAGAGAAAAAGAATAAAAGAGAGATTCTAAGACACCAGAGTCCTGCAGGTACACTGGAAGAGCTGGGTATGAAGGTGAAATGATTGTGATAACACTTCTCTTGGCATCACTTGCAATGGATGCAAAGAGAGGATCTTCTTTTGCAAGAGTGATAGAACAATGGAGAATGACTTCAAACTGAAAAGAAAACAGGCTTAGCTTGGTTACAAGGAAGAAATTCTTTACTGTAAGGATGGTGAGGCACTGGAACAGTTTGTTCAGAGAAGCTGTGGCTGCACCACCCCTGGAAGTGTCCAAGGCCAGGCTGGGTGGGGCTTGGACAACCTGGGATAGTGGAAGGTGTCCCTGCCCATGTCAGGGGGTTGAAATAAGATGAGTTTTGACGTCCCTTCCAACCCAAACCATTCTGTGATGCTATGATTTTTGTGGAAGCATTAAGCAAGTTTTAGAATATTGTCTCTATTTAGAAACATCCCAACCCATTTTTTACAACAAAAACTTACATCTTTGACAAGGACCTCAAGGCCCACATTGTGTGACGCTGCACTTCACACTCAACTCCCTCTTTTATGCCTCAGCCTTCATTTAGATGCAAGGGCTGCCCCAGTGCTCCCAATGACCTTGGCAAAATTCTTAAACCAAAACAAAAACAAAACCAAAAAAACACACTAGAAAACCTTCAGGACCTCAGGCTCTAAAGCTATTTTAGAATTAGCTTTGAATAATTGTCCCACAATAGGAGTTTTCTTGATTAATTGCTTAAGATAAGGCCTCCTTTTCCTTGCTGGCCTCCAGTGACTCCCTCCACTTCCCATAATCACTTTTGTCTCAGTCTCCTGTTCACTGGGAACAGCTAAGAGAAAAATCAGAGATACACCAACTCCATTACCTGAGGATTAGCCAGGAGATAACCCTATGTATTCCATTACTGACCATTATTTGAGTAATTATTCAATCAAGTTTAGACCATGTGAAAGATGCACTAATTGTTTTGCAGAGCTTGCCCAAGCTGTTTATCTGAGGGATGCAACTTGTGTCCTTTAACAAAACAAAAATGATGTGCTGATTGCAAAGGAAAATGAGAAGTGGCTTTGTATTGAACTCTGTATCCTAATTAGGCTTAACCAGGAGTTAAGGATCTATTTTGATCAAGTTTCTGCACAAGCTGGATTTGGTACATATTTGATTACAGAAATTCTGCAGGATATTGCTTTTCCATCTGAATTATTTAAAAAAATGGTCCTCTGTCATTATTTTTCTAGTAGTTTATGAGATAAGCATCCTGAATATAGGGAAAGCAGGAGAAACAAACAAGCCAGCAACCAGCAGGCTTAATTTAAACAAGAAACTTGTGCACACATCAGTACTAGACTCAGAGGGCTTGATACTCTGATTTAAACTGAATTAATACTTTTTAGCTAAGTAATATTTTTCTTGGACTCACGGGAGGAATGAAGAAAACCAAAAGAAAACAAATTTAGTGAAGGAATTGGCTTCAGTAGGCAGTTTTACGTAACATTAACTTTCCACTCAGACATAAAAAAAATAAAAATCCTTCATTTTAGAGTTGTCAGATTCCCATTCCATGGACCTCAGACTGGTTCACTATCAGGTGACTCCCTGCTGAGAAGGAACTGCAATTCTGAGGGACACCGGCTGATGATCTACAAAGACCCCAAAAAAGCCACAAACTAAAGACACCTGGGCAAAGGGATGTGAAACAAACCAGATTGTGAATGGGCAGTTTGGTTTTTTCCATCATGTGATGGTAAATCCTGCAAGTTTTGGTCCTCGAGGTCTTGTTTAGGGAGAGTCCCTTCACACTTGAGTTCTTCCATCTCACACCTGTCACTGTAGCCACCGGGGCTTCATTTCTTATGCACATCTAGCAAAATAAAAAAATGCCTCAGGATACTCTTAGATAAGAAGCTGCTCAGATCTGACGTAGCTCAGCAGTTATTAAAAAGTAATTACACCTCATATTTTCATGCAGCATTCATTACTTTCAGAAGGGACTTGGAATCTAACTTTTAGATACATAACTTTTGCAGATCCTGCTTTAATATTCGTATGTCAGATTAGAAACCAGGAACAGTTGAAGAACTCCAGTTTGGTCACCAAATTACAGATTCTCTTGCTTGAAATGGTGAATTCAGTGTCACCATGCCAAACCACGAGAATGTATCCATCTGGCACACTGCAGCCAATATGAATTAGCTTACAATCTCTTGGGGTCTTCTGGGCTCTAATATAAGGCTTGAGAGGATTTGCAATGACCAACAGGTTGGGACAGGAGGCACTGGCAATTTAGACTTTCTTAGAGGGTTTTTGCATGTTACCCTGGCTTCGTGCACATTCATCCCACAATGTCCAGTGGCTGTACAACCACAGAGCAGATCAGGACAGCGAGCTGAAGGGAAAGCCAAATTTTCCTATCCTTCTTCCCTAAAACCCCCCAGAATTTAGCCTAACCAACTTGTTTACTCAGCAGAAAGGGGGAGAAAGGACCAGGCAGGGATGAGCACACCCTTCTCCACCCAGCAGCATCCCACAGCAGCAGCAGATAAACCTTCCCCCAGCAGCCAGGACAGACAGGGGGATCAGCCCTCCTGACCTGGAAGAAGCACACATGGAAGCACAACACTGAAGGTCAGTATACCACACCATAACTACACAGTTCCTGTTGTCATCTTTGCTTTTTGTATTTTAATAGTGTTATCCATCATTTCAGGTGTGATGGGACTTCCTTCGTCTTCCCTTAAGAGTAGATACGGACACTTGTGTATCAATTGAGCCTCTTGCTGCAGAAGGAGAATGTTCCAGAGAAGACTTATTCAGATCTCCGACTTTGCAGTAGGACAGAGGATTCATTCTCCAGCTGGGGCAGGAGATTTGTTTATTTTTCTTGAATGGCATCTTTGACTCAGCAGAGATCACTCCCCAATTCACCTTCTAAATTTTTTCTTTCCCTCTCTTTCAGGAGTTAGACTTTGATGGTCTTTGTGGGTCCTATGATTATTTTGATACCATGTTATTCCCTAATAAAGTGGAATAAGGAAAACCATTTCCTGTCTCCCATCAAGAACTGTCACTGCTCCCAGTTGCCAGACAGACAGCAGAAGAACTTCTGATAATGTCTAAAAATCTCTCTCAAAGATGAAATTTCTCTCAAAGATAAATTATCACTGCAATGTACAAAGAGGACCTGCTACCACTTCTTATGTAGGGAACTAAAGAGCCTTTAATAAATAATTTCAGATCCAGAAACAGATCTGAGTTTGCTTCAAATCCTCAATAAGACCCTGGCAGACATCAGATTCTTTTATTCTGGATCTTCTCCCCCTCCCCCTCTATTTCTGGGCTAGAGAAATAAACACAAAAGGTTGTCGTGCTCTGTGTACACCCAAGAACTCATTAACTTCAACCAAAATGACCCCCAGAACTGTGGGATGAAGTAACAAGAAAAATAAAGCATTAGGAATTTTAATACAATAACTACTTGCTTCCTTTTGCCACAAATTCTTTATGGGTTTCTAAGTTACATCCGCCACCACAGGATAAACATCTTGTGCTCTGGCTATGAAAGGTTTCCTACAAAAATCTAAGATTTACTCAGTTATCTGCACAGAAAACTGTTAAAAAAATCTAGGTGCCTTACAGGGAGAAAGAAATCTAACTATAAAATCTGTGAGCAAGAACAAGGACACCTTCTTAATCCTGGAAGTAGGAAAGGTGCTGTCTGGACTTGCATCTATGCCTTCTGCAAATGAAAAAGCAAAGAAAAATAAGTCAGTGATGTTCAAAAGTGTAAGAAACTGTGAGGAGAAAAGACAAGTTACAATTTTAGTCAGGACACCTGAGAAACTGCAAAGATATTTCCATTTCCAATATGCTACACCACCACAAGAGAATATTACCCTTGACATACATCAGACATGCTGAATGACAGAGTGGCAAAAAAATATCATTTATCATAAGCAATATGATTAACAAGCTCTCTGACTGCTCAAGAATAGCAGGTATTTAGAGACACAAGATATTCAGTTCAGAATAAAAGTCTAAATTCATTCTTGCACAGGAGTAAGATTTTCGCCAAGCCACCGTTTGGGGAATTTTCTGTTACCAAGACCAGATATTTCAAGACAACCTGCCCAGGGCATGGCTACCTATTTTTACAGGCTCTTCACCCACAGATGGCACAGACAACCAAAACCATAGAATGGTCTGGGTTGGAAGGGACCTTAAAGACCATCTTGTTCCAAACCTCCCTGCCGTGGGCAGGGATACCTTCCACTAGACCAGGTTACTAAGTCAGGAGTCTCATCCTACAGAGGGGAAAACAAACAGGGCTCAGAAATGCCAAACACCTTAAGTCTGGTCACTGCCATGCAAAATTCTGGTGGCAGGGATGAGAATTCAAACTATAGGATGAGTTTGGAAATCTAATACTGAACCCATCAGCTCACCTTTTGCTTTAGAGAAGGTGTGATCTGGCTAATCAGATATTTTTAATTTGGTCAGAAGGAGAAAGAGCCCATCTCTCACCCCTTGAATTAGGGGAGATACCTTGTCCATCTGCAGTATGTTCTTGCACCTCTCCTCATGTGAGACAAGCTCCTCCTGCTGCTGTTGGTTACTCCCAGCAGAAAGAATGGTTTAATTCCTTGCAATTCACTTATGGATGATTTGGGAATGACCACCACTGCTTGACTGATGCCTGTCTAGAAAAGGTATAATTTTTAATTTCAAAATAAATCACAAAAAGGACTGTGACCTCCACTTTTTGTGCCACTTCCCCCTCCTTCCCTCCATCCCCACCAGTGCGGATTAGGATGGAGAGAGGGATGAATAATCTCTGGAGAACTATAAAAGATAGAATTGATTTTTGGTAAGAACTCCATGCAAGTTCTTAATACCTCCTTATCTTTGTGAGTAATACAGCAATGTTCCTCCTCTGAGTGAGCGCCTATCTTCGGAGCTATCCTTGCCAATGTTATCTCCGCAGAAAAGCAGCTTTGAAGGACAGAAAATATTATATGTTCCCCATTGGTCGCAAAGGAGTTGTGTCAAAACTTGTAATACAGAGTTTAGGCCCCACATTAGATATTTCCATAACTTAGGGGAATTCAACAAGTTCACTGCTGTGACGCCAGCACGAGGCCGAGATAAGATTTGCCCATCTTGCATTGTGAAATTTAGTAACCGTGAAGCACTTCAGAGCACAAACCTAACAATGTGACATTGCCCAAATTCACTGTCTTGCATGTTAATATTTTCATTAGAGAGTGAATTTGTGAAGCTTCTTTAAATAAATTTCTAAAATCCTTCATATTTAAGTATTCCTTGAAGGAAAGCAGCAAATTCTAGGCTTATAAGGGGAAGCAATTTCCTATTAGACTAGTAAGGAGAGATGGAAAAAAAATTGACACAGTTTTGGATGCACAAGCTATTTGCCAGGATAGAGGCTTGTGTGCTTCTGCTTTTCTCCTGACCACAACAATTGGTCTAAGAGGAGATCCTACCTCCTCCTACAAGCTCTCTGATCCTGGCTGCAACATTAACAACACAAATATTTTATTGGCCCAACCCTAGTAATTTCAGGTAGTCCCCTACAACTTTAGGTCAAATGGTCAATTTTCTGAGAAACAGAAGCCTTTGATTCAAAAATTCCTGTTTCCAAGAAAGACTCATTTAAATGTGCAGGGACCTCTGAATGTCACCTTGCCAGATCAGTTATTTTCATATATAATACTTTCCTCTTTATTTTCAGCCCTTGACAACTAGCAAGGAGAACACATAAAGAAAGCAACATGCAGCTCCCCCGAACACAAACCTCTGCTGCAGCCCAGCAGCCTATCCCGAGAAAAAGAACAACTTTTTGGTCATCTACCGAAGCCAGTAATTCTGTTCTTCGGACTCCCAGGATTTCTGCTATCTGATGGAATATTTAAGCAGAGACCTCATTCCCCCGGTGGAGCGCCGACGGCTCAGCCACTGCACTCCGGTGTTCAATGAGCTCTTGTGTTCTATTACAGAATAAATGCGATTTTCTGCCCAGCTGGAAAATGATACTTCTTCCTAGTGCAGAGATTTGTACCCCACTCTAACCCATCTAAATAGGTCATGGCCACATTTTCACAATACTACCAATATATCCCTTCAGAAAATGCAAAAGCACCCAGGGCAAAGACTATCAAATGGAGACTACTTCAGACTCTCTCCTTAGCAAGGAAAAATAAATCAAACTAAGGAACACATTACATCTCTCTAAAAAACCTCTCCCTCGATGCGGTGGCTTGGAAGAGCCCTCCCATATCTCCCTCTCTCATCAACTTTTCTATTTCAAGCAGATTTGAAGGCCCTGCTCTGTCATTGACCAGCTCGGTGGTGCTTGACAAGACACAGCTCTGTGCCTGACTCCCATTCTCTATCAAACGGGGATTATTGATATTTTCCCCCAAGTGCCTTGAGCTCTCTGAGTGTACCAAGAAGCTTTATTTATTCATTTGCCTGCCCCAACTAAAACAAGCTCTGCCAGTCCGACTGGCACTGCTCTACACGGTGCAAATCTCCCAAAAATATGGAGTTTGAGGTCTATTATTAAAATATTATGGAGTTTGAGGTCTAGCAAGATGAGTTGAGGAAGTAAAAAGTATTGCTTCATTTCCTCTGCATCTATCTCCTGTGCATACTTTTCTTATGCTGTTTTACCAGTCAAATGATGTTTGGACTGAAAGGTCTTAACCGACCTTAGCAACTATACGATATTAAAAAGTAATTAAGCACTGGTTAATGTGCCCTTCAAAAGCACATGTTGTTTTCAGCCACGTGGTGTAACTCTCCAATAAGCCCAAAAGAGCCAAGTGAGTTAAACCCTGCATGTGGGCAGACTGAAACTTTCAGTGTTGAAATACATTTGAGGTAAAATGAATCAAAATGTGGAGAAAGGGGATGCTCAGAATTGATTTTTCCAACAAGGCATTTACAGGCACTCCAAACACCATCTCCACTTCCAACATAAAATAGTCATTGTGCTGATTTGTTACAGTACGACTCAATAACGTATTTGATTCCACATTATCTGAATCTCCAAGTTATCCGAGGTCTCATCTTCTTAATGGAAGGGAATATACAAAAGCGAAGCACTCACTTCAACACACAATATATTATCTATACAAATTGGGACTCATTCAACAGACAAACTTAAAAACCAAATTATGGTTGACTATCAATCTGATACTCTGCAGCAGAAAACACCACTTGAAGCCTCATGGTTTATAAAGCCTTTTAACGACACTGCTTGGCATTATAAAACACCAGACCTTGACCACGTGCTAGAATTCCATAGAAAGCTGCCATGAGAAGAAAATTTTTGGTTAGTTGGTTGTTGCAGCTGAAACCTCACCAAATATTAAACAAATACAGTGCTATGGGCTAAGATATCAATATTATAAAAATGTTTCTTGGCATAATACCCCACTGCTGTGTCAAAAGCAGAGATTCCTGCTGAAGCAACATGCTGATGTCTCAAAGGAAATTTGGAAGAAAAAAACACAGGCAACTCTGCCTAACACCTACCAATCCAGGAGCCAGTGAATTTCAACTTTTATCTTTGCTTCACTACAGCTACCTCTAAACTAAGTTGTCTGCAAAATAAAGTCAGAGCCCTGCCTCAGTTTCCCCATTTTTAGAGACTGGAAAAGCTACTTGAGAATGGTGAATTCACACAGATTTGTCACAGAGAGAGAAATGCAAATTGCTTTTCTTTTCAACAGACCTTCTGCATTTAACAAAGTCAAACTCAAGAGATACCCCTACCGAGATGTTCCTATGAGGCAGGAAATAACACTTTCTAAAGCACATGGGGTTTGTTTCAAGCGCAGGTATTGTTAAACTAAGGGTCATATTCTCAACAGCACTTTGTAGAATCATAGAATGGTTTGGGTTGGAAGAAACCTTAAAGATCAGCCAGTTCCAACCCTTCTGCCATGGGCAAGGACACCTTCCACTAGACCAGGTTGCTCCAAGCTCCGTCCAACCAGGCACTGAACATTTCCAGGAATGAGAAGTTCATAACCTTGCTGGGCAACATGTTCCAATGCCTTACCACCCTCACAGTCAAGAATTTCTTCCTTGTATCAAACCAAAATCTACCCTCCTTCAGGTTCAGGTCATTTCCCCATGTCCTATCACTGCATGACCTTACAAAAAGTCCCTCTCCAGCTTTCTTGTAAGGCCCTTTTACGTACATTTTGCAGTATTTTACAAAATACTGTAAATTAAGTAAATTAAGATAAGGGATCCCAACAACTTCCAGCAAAAAAAGTATTTTTTTCTTTCTTACACACTCAGAAGAACCAACTGTAATTTGCCAACTCCCTTAATTAAAAATTAATAGAAGATCTAACTCACAATCAGAATTCTGCAGTGAAAATGGCAACCCCCACATCTCATTCTGCAGTTTTTCATCAGGATACGAGGTAGATTTTAGCTGTGTAGCCCCGGACATGCTACGAACAGCAGAGCACAGTACAGCTCACCAAATAAAAATTCAAGTCCATAGTGCAGTGACAGATACTTGGATGCTACTGGGCAGTTCATGTTATAAACAGAGGCATTTCTCTTGAAAGTTCAACAAGGTTGAAAGCCAAAACAGTGATACGGCATCAGGGATTTATCATCTAATAATAAAAGAGTGTTTGTTCCTCCAGATCTGCTTCAAACAAGTGGAGTCTCATGCTGAAAGAGCAGGTTCAGAAGGCATGCAGCTCTTCAATTGCACTCCTTATTGCATGCTTTATATTAAAGAAAGCAATTTAACTTTTGAGGACAAGAAAATTATCTTGAAACTGAAGTTCTGCCTAAGCTCAAGGCCAAGTTAGAAAAGAACATATAGAATTATTAAAAGGTCTTCAATTATTATGATAGCTGGAACACTCACAACAGCTGTAATTCAGGGTGCCTACACATTTTAATTACAACCCCTCAGTTTCAGCAGGTTATACCTTTCTCTCTCCATCATGCTAAAATTTATCAGGTCTGGGCTGTCATAGCCTTTAAGCAAAAAAAAATTTAGGCTGCATTGCTCACTCCTGCTCAAATCACAGAAAAGCAGAACAAAAAGCAACTGCAGCTCTGCTGCCCCACTGGTGACAGAAATGGAAACACTTGAGCACCCTCTCTAAATGGTGCTTTGGAGATTTTCTGGTAAAAAATATGTATGGTATCACTGAATCCACTCCTGCTATTCAAGAAAGTATAAAATAATGTAATTGAGAATCTGCACGGCTGTCAAAGCAATGTGAAACAGAGGGGCACCACTGTCCAAGAACCCTAGAATGGTTTGTGCTGGAAGGGACCTTCATGAGCATCTCATTCCAACTGTCCTGCCATGGGCAGGGACACCTTCCACTAGACCAGGTTGCTCAGAGTCCCATCCAGCCTGGCATTGGCTGGAGCTGTTTTATACCAGGTATTTAAGCAAGTTAATTGGTCCCACTTCCACAAGTACAAATGAGGTTTCCTATTTAAAACAAGCCAAAGTTTTTGGGTCTTTGTCTCACTCCTTATCAAGCACAAATGAAGAAAACTGGACTCTGCAGAAATGATCTGGTGCAGAATTTTCTGGACCTCAATTTTCTATTCATGGACTTTGCTACTGTAATAAACCCTTTCCCCATCCGTGCAAGGTTTGATGCAAGGCCCAGCTCTGGTTAGTACAGGACAGACAGTCTCTGCAGCTGAAGTTCATCCTACATATAGATTTTTTTTTTTTTTAAATATCCAACAAATTTAATGCAAAACGATCCCAAGACAGTGGCAGGAATGTCTGCTAACTCTTGATAGACTGGAAATGCTTTGACAGTGTGGATGAGGCCAACTGATGAAATGCTGGTTGTGTATGTTCTGTCAGAACAGGAAAAAACAATCTAGATTCATTCACATGACATACACTGATCAAAATTTTACTGTTCTTCTAAAATGCTCCTCTAGACTGTAAAGGATAATTTAAATGTACATGTAAAGGTAACGTATATTACAAGTGAACAAAATTCTAGGAGACAAGACTGATGGTACACAACGACAAGTATACACAAAATTACACACCAATGACTAAACTAGGTATCAGGATATAAATACCAAGCAAAAGTACTATATTGTAGTTTTGTAAATGCAGATTTGCCGAATCAAGCTCCAGCAAATCACTGCTCTGAGTGCACAACCTCCTGCTCCATCCTTTCCTATTTTAATGACACTGTGCACTTGAAAAAATAAATTGTGATGGTAACACTGTCACGCAATGACATGTGAAGATTCTATGTCCAATTTCACCTGAATTTTTCTGAGCTTAACAAGTGCAACCTCATATGTCTCAGTGTTTAAAAGAAGGATGTAACATAGTAGTAGCACTGAATTTATGATTGCCTTTATTAAAGAAGCATCTTAGAGACCCCAGCTAACAACAATTCTGTTGTGGTAGATGCTGTCCAGACTTAACCTGAAAAGACCTCAGTCAGAACAGTTTACAAATCAAATATGGAAGACATACCTAAGCTGAAGGACAGGAAATATTACTGTAATAATACTGATTTATGAAGGAAGTGACCTACCTAAGGTCACAAAGCAAGTCTGGCCCTGCTCTCCCAAATGCCAGTCTGCTAATTGCAAAACTGTTCTTCACCTTTGTCCTGAGGTGAGGAGTTGGCACAGCAAGGAAAGCGTAGCTCCAACAGTCTGTGCAGGATCTCAAAGGACTTTTAAAATGAGATACATTATTCTTGGTAGACTAAAAAGTTTACTTCTCACACAATGCCAAAACCCACAACTGCACTGTCCATTCTACACCATCTGTGCTCAGAAAATTTACCATATACCACTGTCCTACTACCCAACAGCAAGTTCTTCCTATAAAATATTCTATTTATTTGCAGGATATACCGGTGTGTTAACTGCATTTTTATAGTATTACATCACGCCAAGCTGTTAAAACACCCATTTCACAGGTGAACAAACTGAGATTAAATGATACAAGAAGCCTGTTTGCTGGATCAGCTGAAGGCTTGACACAAATTCAAGGAGCTCTTGAAGTAAGACTCTATTCACAATAATAAACTTGCAAGATGTGCAGAGAAACCTGTTTAAAATTCATTTAACAGGATCCACACAACAGAAAAGTTACTGTAAAGGTAAGTGTTCCAAGACCTTCAACTCACACTGGCTGAAGTTGATGAAGAGCAGGAAAACAGGTCACTTTTAGGCTGGCGCAGAAGCAGTTGTCCCTTCAGTGGCTCTTTAACGCTCCTGAATGCTCATACAAAATTTGTATTTAAAAGACACTATTCCAAGATATTCTAGGTCAGCCCTAAAGAACTGAAGTAGAGGTTTAGTTACAGGTTCAGTGGGCAGTTCTACATATTTAAGCTGCTAGTGTTTATCATCATTATGATGCTTCAGCCACAAGCATTTGCAACGCCCTTTCAACAGACACAATCTGAAAGTATCCAGAGCCTGGAAGCTGACATGTGTCCTTGTTCACTTATTTTTGTCTCCATCTCCCTGAAAGAAAGCAAAAAGCTCCAATTCTGGGTTAGCACAGGATCAATTAAGAACCTATTTAAAATGAGTGGAAGCCAAACTTTCCTGCAGAGCTCTATGGGCCGTGTATTTGCTGACCAGACAAATTTCTCCCTTGTGTGACTTTTCAGGGAAGTTTCCTCCTGTGTACACAGGACCTGGAGAGACTCAGATGTCAAACCTTAATTGTTAGGCCAAGTTGTTCTTTAAGTCAATTTCTAGGTAGCTCTAAACTTTTAATTTAAAGCACTAAAACTAAATAAGAGGTCAACTCTTCAAACATGGCCCCTGTTAAAGAAGAGCATTTATAGGGTTACAACTAAGAAAACAAGTGCATTTATAGGTCTGCAAGAGAAAAGCAACTTGAGCTTCTGCTAGAAGTGAAAGGAGTGGGTGGGAGGGAAGGGAATATAAAGAAAGTTTCAGGCAGTTCTTGCCTGAGCTGCATATTTTGACTTCTGATTTTTCTGCCTATCAAATGGTAACACACAAAGACTCAACAAGCAACGCTCATCAGGGATTGAAATCACTGCAGGAAAAAAGTCCTCAAAGTACAGGCTTGTTATCCTGTGTCGGAGCAGCTCGACTGGAAGATGCTGACATGAGGGAGAAGGACGGACCACCATGGTTAGGAACCCACAGCAAATAACACTGGTAACTCTTTAACTGCAGCTGGTTGCAAGCCCTGCACCTCACTACACCAGGAAAGCACCAGGGTATCCTTCCCATTAGCTGGAATAAACCCCACTTCATCCACGGCTGTTACAGAACAAAACAAGATAAAAAAATAAAACCCCACGACCTGGCCCCATAAAATCCACGAAAAGGAGTTTTGCTTCCCCCCTCTGTGCCTGCAGCCTGGCGCCAGGGAACAAAACCCGTGTCCCACCGACGGATGCTGTCAGAGACGACCCCATGAATGCCTTCTCCTCTTACTGTAGGGAACGAGGGGCGGGCGGGTGCCGTGATTGTTCTCCCCCAGTTCCATCCTCCAGCCTGTCATCGGGTACAGAAGCAGCCTTTATGCAGCAGTTGTACCGTCCCGTTTCCTGCCTTCTGTCAAGCTTAACAAAACCCAAGTACTAAACACATTTTATGCCTTGGAGTATCAAATGTTCTCTGCTATCAGTCGAAATGGAGCTCTGTTAATTTTCATTATTGCTTCATATGAAAATGTTAGCTCTATTCATATTCCATATTCAAGATGTTTAACCTGAGTTCACTGTATGAAAAGTCAATCATGTGTGCATAAATTCAATATATTTTCCCCATTTATGGCAGTACAATGAATATCGTACAGAGAGCGATGTTTGTGTCCTGATTCAAAAATATTATCTCTTTCATTTGCCCAATTTATTTTGCATTTATTTGAGGTGAGGCAGGTATATTTGGGTTAAATAAGCTTTATCATAGCTCAGGGTTTATTATGTTTAGTACAAGAAAGAAAAGCAGTGTAAGAGAAGGAAATAAAAAATCCATCTTCGAAATCATTCCAGCAAGTGGGAAGAAACACTTTTGCTGATAAACAGGAAATCTTTTATTTCTAAAGTTAACATTCTTAAGTAAAAAAACAAACACTTCAGCTAAATTTGTGGGTTTTAAAACAAACTGTGGCAAACATTAAGGGAACTAAATAGAAACCATCTTTCAAGATGGTAAA
This sequence comes from Grallaria varia, assembly GCA_013396735.1. Classification (NCBI taxonomy): domain Eukaryota; kingdom Metazoa; phylum Chordata; class Aves; order Passeriformes; family Formicariidae; genus Grallaria; species Grallaria varia. The sequence goes on from VWZG01009735.1 coordinate 84,561, forward strand.
ACTAGGACAACTGCAAACAGGAGGTATTAAACAAGCCTCGACAACCAACATACACAATGGCCAATTTTAACACCAATTAAACATATCTGTGATCAAAACCTGGAAAAAACAAGCTTAGAGAAATGTCAATCAAGTTATTATGTAATAGTACAAACCCTTTACATTATTATTTATAGTCCAGGAAGTCGCACATGCTCCAAACAGTGTGCTCTATGTACCCCATAAGCTCCAAAAAAGATAAATGAAGAGAATCCTTGCTCCAGAAAATACACAGCACATTCCATGACTAGAGAAAAGTTGGGGTAGAAGGGTAAGAGAACAATTAATTGACGCAGCTGATCTAAGAAAACCAGCCAAATATTGGTGGTGTTGTGTCTGGGTTCTGCTCTACCTCTGCAAAAGCACTGGGTTTGTGCTGCACATGGGAGTTTTTACACACTGCTGAAATTAAAATAATAAAAGCAGAAAACAGAACTTTTGGGCTTTTTCCCTCCTCTCATATATTTTCTGCAAGTTTGTTCAATAGTTTAACTGAAAGATCTAAAGGGAATTTTGCATCTGGGTGCCCTGTGTTGAAAGTGAAAGCTGGATTTCTGTCACTAATATCAGAATTGTAAAGTTTCCTTTCTAAATGAAAAAGCAATTTTGCTGTAATTTTTTTTTTACAGAAAAAAGAATCGACCATACACAGAGTTTCTCTCCATCAACCTCTCTATTCTCTCAAGATTTTCACCAACTGGGTAAACGGACTGAGCCCAAACAACAGATTAACTCACGGTGACAGCAAGGGATTGCCTGTATCAGGTACAGGGTTTTTTATGGGCAAACAAGCTTTTCTTCTGCAAGTAAAATTAAGATTTTTATAGTTAGCGTAACGTAATGTGCTAGGGGGTAATAAGCACAAGTCCCATCAGGCTCCTGCCCACCAGTGCACCCAGTCTGTGCACACTTCTGTACGGCCATGAGTACTGGGCAGACTGGGACATTGGGGAGATCAGTTAATGCGTGAAAAGTGCTGTGAAGCTGAAAAGCAAGAAGCAAGTGCTAAGTTTTATATCCTGTTTCAGCAGCTGATCAAGCTTATGATAAATGCAGTATATCTTACAAAAAAAAAAAAAAAAAAGCACACAGGTAAGGAAAATGTAGAAATTCAGCTCCAGGTTTCTACCAGCAAAATACTTGACATGATGACACAGATGTTTTTAAGCAATTCCTACTGTACAGGGGAAGACACTGAAAGTGCAAACGAACACCCAAAGAGGTACAAAACTTTTCTTCAAAATACTGGGGTCGACACAACAGCCGCACGTTTTGCTTAAGCATTAAAAGGAACTTAATATTCCTGCAAAGAGGTGATCTGGAGGAAGCCCTGCTCTAATTTCTCTCTTCTGTTTAGATTCCTACACCAATGCCAAAGCGCCGACGACTAAATCGACGCCAATATTAGGCTATCAAATTATTTACCTACGGTGGGGGGAGATGAAGACTTTTAACAGAGTGAAAGCAAGGAAGAAAAAGTCGACTTCAAAGCAGAAACTAATTATGTGTTTTACTAATTACATTTTAAAAAGATACACAGGGCATTACCAACGAACCCTGCAAAACTGAAAACATAACTGTGTCTCAGGCCGCCTTGGCCTGGAAAAGAGCTCCCGAGAATTACCAAGGGATTCCTGCTTCCCGCAAACACAGCGCCACTAATATTCTCCAGATTTGCTGGCCCTGCCACGAACCATCTCAAGAAAATGTTTACATTAAAGTTGGGTTCAGCGAGGAGGTCAGCTAACTTTAAGGCTTTAAGAAATCAGCAGCCGTCTTGTCTCCCGAGCAGTGCGGGGGGGATGGGGAAACTTTTTTTTTTTTTT
>VWZG01009735.1:93304-121472 GCA_013396735.1 Grallaria varia
CTTTCTCTTTTTTTTTTTTTTTTTCTCCTTTTTCCTAATGGATTGGTATAAATGTCTGTTGGAAGAACAGGGCGGGGAGGAAAATATGGAAGAATCCAAGGTATTTATATAATTTTCATTAGACATGCAGTTTAGATATTCAGCATTTTGAATCAACTTCCTGGAGGTGTCTGTCTGTTCCATGAATTTATAGGGATTCCTATATATTCCTATTCCTAATTACTTGCCAAACAACTTCTGTATCTGTATTAACCAATGTAAATATTCCCATACATATTTAAAGTGGACCCTGAACCAAAACCCTCCACAGGAGCAATTTTGATTATTTTTTTTAAAAAAATATATAGAGCTAAATGTCAGAGCTTAAGTCTGCCTCCATATAAATTAAAAAAGTTAATGAGATTATAGTCAAGCAACCATATAAAGGCCTGAAAATGCACTTTGTAGCAGAAATTACTCTGTTCTGGGTTAATTTTTGAGTATACATTGCATTAAAACTCTCCTGTACTGGCAGCATATATCCACCCCCAATATTTTGTGCTCTGTGCACAGCTCTTCCACAGCCTAAACCAGATTTGCAGAGTTCAGTGTACCAAAATCCATATTCATGTTACAACCAAAGCACATAATTTAATTTGTGGACATTTTATGAACTGTGCAGTCAAATAAAACCCAAGCCTGATTTTCTGCCTTTTCTGCCTCTATATTTCTACTGCATCGTGTTAATAATCAATTTTTCCATTGGATTTCCTCCTGTCTAAGGAAGGGACCGACGTGCTATTGATCAGACACAGTTTATTTGAATAGGTAACGTGAGATTGGAATGAAGGCACCAGCTATGTCTGAATGTCCTTACGTGTGTACAGGATCCCACACTGGAATAAACACAGCTGGGGCAAATTTTGTTGCACTGAGAGCTCCAAAAACACGCTCCCAATTACACTGGAAGTGAAGGTCTGGAAGGCTACATGAAAAGCTATTGTTTGGTAAGGTAGGAAATAAGCACCACGAGCAGCCTGTAAATTCAGAATTTAGAATTAGTGAAAAACTGGCTTAAGCCTGGGAAAAACCAGAAAGAAGAAACCATCCCATGCCATCAAAATGCTTGTGGAGCTGAGACTTTGAGGTCAACAATAAGGAAGTGCATCCCAAGTGCTCTCCTTCTGCCCTCCAAATAAAGTTTTACTGTATTAAAAATACATTGTGAAACAGGATTCTTCCACCACAGTGACATAGTTGCTTTGGAATGACCCAGACAAGCACAAGGATGCTGTAACAAAAAAAAAAACAACTTCACTTGGAGTTATCCCCAAATCCGAACTTCTGGGAGTTGATTGATGCTTTGTACTGCTACAGAAAAAATACCAACCCCAACCACACAGACATATAACTCTCACCATCCCAAGTACCATGAAAACCCAATTTTATGGTGTATATGCAGCTAAGATATTTTTCACATCTCCATTCCTGGGTAGGACACAGCTCTGATCTGACCGATGTGGTGAAGAGCCACACACCAGAGCCATTAGAGGGGAATATTTGGCAGCCCATTGCTATAGCAACTGCCAATAACTAAGAGCATCAACAAAGCTGTTTATTCATCAATTATAACTCCCATTTGGCTTGTTTGGGCTGAGAGCTCGGACCAGATGAATGCCAAAATGAAAAAAGCGCAAATATTTTTTTCGCTAAAACCCCTAAGAAAACACCAATTATTGCAAAATTATAATGCTCTTTAAAGTCAGGTAAGAGGAAAGGAATGAAGAAATCTTAGATGTTAATACCAGTCTGGCCACTGACTTGTTACACAAAACAACCTAAGCTTCTCCTGCAGAGTCTGGGAATGATACCTGGAATTGCAGCAGCAAATATGACAAATGATACGTGGTACTGAGGTGACATTTATAGGGCAATGCAAAGAGGCCCATTATTATATTAATGAAGCACCTTCTGACATTGTTTTGCTTTAAGATAAATAAATGCTGACGTTGCACATATGCTAAAGGAAATGTAAAGGGACCATGGGACCACGTGGAATCCCGAGGTTGGGTTTTGTCTAAGAGATGAAAACCCAGCTTCAGAGAGAAGGCAGGAAAGCACTGCAGCAGCTAAAGCTCTCAGCAAGAGCTTTGGAGGCAAAAATACCATGGCATTTATATTTTACTTCATTTTCTTCCTCTTCTGGGGTAAGGTCAGAGGATAAAATAGCAAGGACCCTTCCTGCTTTCAGTAAACCTCACATAATGTTGATAGTTTAGCATTTAGTTTCCTTAGAAGTGATGAGAAAACACTCTAAGTGGTCTCTGCTATTTTAAAGCCGGTCAGAAAACGGTTTTCTGCAAAAACTCTTCCCTACAAGTGAAAAAAACCAAAAAAAGTTTCCCAGTTTACCACAAAAGGGCATTTTTTTCCAAAATCCAAAATCCCTTTCAAGAAAAGCATTAGTGCAACTGAGAACCTAATTTTCTGTTCTAGAATAGTTTGTAAAATTTTTTAGCCAGCTGTTACAGTTAAAACTGTTCAGAATTGGTCATTGTTTACTGCTTCCTGCATTATCAAATCCTACATCTGATGCCCCAAGACTGACGTTTTCAGGGCAGAAAGTGCCCCTTTGTGTGGACACAAAGCACACAGCAAACACTGCTGGAACACTAAGCAAGTTAGGGAACTAATGAAGTTATGGAAATATGAAGATAATGAACTCTTTCCAGTGTTATTTCAAATTTTCTTTCCACACAAAACATCTATTTATGTTCTAAACCTCTATCACCTATAACACTACACCAAAATATTAAGCTGTTAACGTTTTGTCTGTAATAGAAGTCAGCTGTCTGAAATGAAAAATATGCAGAATGGTTACATTTACACTAAGCGTCTTTAAATCCTCCCTGAAAGTTTCACCCTCTGAAGAAATGCCAATAGAGAATATTAGTTTCTATTTTACTGACATGCCACAAAAAATAACTACACAGTGTAATCTGATGCATTATCACCTCCGAAGCTAAATGTGGTGTCAAATTTACCAAGCCAATTTCAATCTGCAGGAAGCTGGAACTCTTTTATTGTCATTATTATCAATACAGCTCCATTTTGGTGCAAGTTTCGAGCTCCGTGGTGTATTTAAGGTCCCTTCGTACCAGACAACAGCAAATCCTTGGGAAGGGAGTCAATGGCAGAGAGAAGGTGGAATTTTGGTGGCCCAGATTCCCAGGATGGGCAAAGAGAAATGGCTGAAACCCAATGGGGTGCTGATTTCTTTGTTAAAACACTCTTCTTCTTTCTCCCCACATCTACTCCAAGCCCCATGGCTCCATCTGGGTACCCCTGGTGTTGTCTGGGAAATTCAAGGGACATGTCAGCACGGAGAGCAAGATAATCCCATTAGTGGCAGCATTAATTTTACACCTGGATATTCAAACATGGATGAACGAGGTGCACAGACTTACTGTCCAACCTTTTCTTCCCCTGGCAAATCTTCCCTGTGCCTTTGAAGGGAGCAGTGCAGAGGACCCCACATCTAAGCTTGGGTCACTCCTTCATGAAAGCTTCTTGTGGAAAATAAACAGTTATCAAAGACAACTCCAACACATCTCAAGCTGAGAAAATAATTAGTTCATGCTACAATTGCTACAGAAATGAAGAGGGAATAAATGACCAAATAGAGCTGTACACATGCACTGCTCCAACAACTGCAATCATGAAAAATACTCCTCACACTTCTTAGTCCAGTATTAACCAGCTGCAGAAGGGGTAAAATGACACATTTTCCAAGAAAAAATATATATATACTGAGCAAATAGGCTCCACATACAGTGCCAAGGTGTTGTTACATGAATTTGAAGGTGTCTCTTATTTAGAGCACAGAACTCTAGTCCCGCTGCCAGAAGATCATTTAAATGTCAAATGGAAACAAAACAGTCCCAAGATTGTCTCAGCGTGGTAGCACAGGGATGTTACATGTGGTTATATATCTGTGTGTCTATTTCTGTGTGCAGACGTGTTTTGTTTTACCTTAAAAGACTGGTTACACTGTCAGCCCATCTGGGACAAAACCCAGCTCAAGTCACTCAAACTTCACACCTGGTACCTCAGCAAAAACAGTGGGGCACAGCAAGACCTTGGTGCTGCCTGCAGGCACTGGATTCTGCTCTCTGCCGTCATATTTTAGGGGAGTAAAACAACTGCAAAGATGTGAATTCTCTTACAATTAATTGTTCAACACCCATGAAGCAAAGTGCAAAAATATCAAAGCAAAACCGAGGGGAGTTTGACTCAGACTCTTGTGCAGACTCTGCATCAAGGAAACATCCCACAAGCAGTTTAGTCACCGAGGTGAGATGCCTGCAACACCCCACCGGGGTGGTTTTAGCAGCTTGGGTGCACAGGTTGCTGGGGGATTGAGCTGGAAATGAGATACAGACAGGAATCCCAACTGCAGATCCCACCTGCACAGCTCCATCGCCCCCAGATGAGGTGAGAACACGGAGCCATGTTATGTGGATCAGCTTTCTGGAGCTAAAAGACCAAACCTTGACTCAAAACACAAATATCAAAGAACAGGGGAATGAAGAGCCCTGTGTATCGGTAAAGGAGAATGCAGGACTTTGTGTATTTGGGCAAACTCATGGACCCAAGCAATGGTGCCAATGAGCTCCCTACTCTCTGGAGCAGCCTGATGTTACTACCAGGCTCAGAGCAGGGTCACAACACAGCAGTGGAAGGAACCAGCAGAGGGAGAGAGGCTGCAAAGTCAGAGGAAAGGAGTGAAAAATGAGAAAAAACCCAAAACACGTAAGGAGTAAACGACGGAGTCACTCAAGTGGCTTCAGCGGAAGGTGATCACCACCTTCTGCCAGCAGCACCTTTAATCATCCTTGATGCAATTTCACTAAAGCAAATTCTATTTAATTTCATTGTGCCTGACCAAGCAATGCAATTCCTACTAGGTGGACACTTTCTAGCCTTCATCAGGCTTTTGCAATAGCACTCATTCCCTCGAATTTATCAGTGCATTTATCACAGCAGTTCCAAAAGCGCCAGCTCCATGAGGCAGAACCTGGTGCTCAATACTTTATTTGTATTCAGCAGATCAACCTTTGCATTCTGTCCTGGTAGGCTGATAATTTCCCCTGTTTCCCAGAGAACTCCTACTGCCCTGCCACGCAATCACCCCCGCGTTTGACGAGTAGAGCACTTTCCTTCACATCAGCTCTGGCCCTTGCATATTTATACAGCTTTTAGTAGCCCAACCAGCCTTAAGTTTAACCCAGAGATATTAGTTTTGTTCTGCCACAAGAACAACAAAACTCAGCTATTCAAATTGCTGCATTCAACCCAAAATTTCAGAATTTTAGTGATCTTTTTGAGAAAAAAAAATTCATGTACAGCAATCAAAGATTAATTTGAGAATCTCTACATACAGGATGCACTTAAAAAATAATATATATATATATGTATATATATATTAGCATTGTGATATTTACTGACAATCTAAAGGACACTAGACATTCCAAAAAACCCCCAGAGAATCTCTTCCTTCCAATTGTTTCAGCACATAATCACTTGTTAGCAAAGCAGCAGGAGATTAATGATGAAAGGAGATTATAAAGTATATCAATGTACACAGAAATAGGTAAAAGTTCTACATAAACATAGTTTTTCTTGTGTTATTCTCAAAAAATATCTGTCATCATGTCAGCTCATCGTTCAGAAGTCAGTATTTCTGAAGTCTGGGGTTTACACTTGCACTGTTGGGTATTTTAACAGTAGAAAACATGATCTATGTGGCATGATTCATCTTTGGCTTGGACTGGATCCAGGTCAAAGAGCTCCGTATTTTCAGTCCATTAGTCATGGGAATTAGAAGTATTATACAGTTGCTTTTAATTGGTAGTTCATGCTCAACCACTGCAAACCAGTCTATGATTGCAAAACTAGCCAAATTATATTCTCAATAAAACATCATCCAGCCTACAACAAAAAAACCAAAAAAAAACCCCCACAACCCTGCCCCAAAGCAAATTACATCTCACATGCATAAGTAAAATATAACCAGCTCCACACTCAATGATCATGGGAAAAATGTTGATGACCAGCCCCAACTGGCCGGCGGAGCAGAGCTCCAGCCCAACGCCACGTTCCACCCCAGCTCCCTCTCAAAGGAAAGTCGTTCTCAATGCTCGAGTGGTCAAACACAACATTAAGTAGCAAGCACTAAAAAGTTAATTGAATGTTTGCCAGGAGATGTATGCCCCGTTTTTATACTGGATAATTAATTTCTTTGTTTTTATAAGAATTTTAAAGAGTGACCAACACACACCCTGAGGGTAATGAACTTCATTCAAGGGAGACTTCTGACTTTCTGTGACACAGGACTTATTTGTAACTGGAAACGCTCCAAGATTGTTCTCATGTACGTGCTTGCTTCTAACATTATACAAAGTCTTGTATCTATTTTATCTTAAGCACCTGGTATCTCTGCACACCTCTCCTAAAAGATGATAATTTTAGTTCAAGGATCTCAAAAATAAACTTGTGCTGAATGTTGTTTACAAGCAAGGTGAGAGAGGCACAGGTGAAGCACCTCGGGCTGGAGGCTCCCTGGAAGGGACTATCTCTATTTCTAGTCATGTATTTCCAAATTGCAAGACCTGTCCTTTCTCATCGTGATAGTCTCTAAACCCTTTTACACACAGTAACGGGGCTTTGCTGTTGACAGTGTGAGCTACTCATTAAGATAAACTGCAGTTTTGGGGTTTAAATTTTTTTTTTCCTTAAGTTACTATCAACCCTGTCAGGATTAATCCCTTTAAAGTATACTTAAACTGTCAAAACAGTTCCATATTTAGAGCTAGAAAGGAAATACGGACTATTAGCATCTCACAACACAGGCCAAAGTTTCAACTTACCCACAGACTTCTGGTCTACTACTGTTTTGGAATAAAAATCCAGAATTATTTTTACCACGATTATGCTTTTGCTGTTTATGATGAATGTTGATGTAAGTTAAAACTCTAATTGTTCCCAGGCCATTGCCATCTGTGAGTAATTTTTATTGCTTCTGCAAACAACGTTTTTAAACAGTCAATCCCCCATACTAAAGGAAATATTGACAAGTAAACAAGCAATATCATGACTCCCTCTTCAAACCCTCCCTGTGATGATTGCAGGAATTACTGCTGATTACAGTTGTCAGGAAAATATACTGGCTTTGCATGTGGCATTTAACTTCCTTGGGTTTTGCCCTTAAACATGACCAACTATCAGAAAGACCACAGAAACACCAAACTCATGAACAAGTGAATGCCAAAATTTCTTTGAGCTTTCATCTGTCTGTGTGGTTTTTAAACTCTGATTCTTCACTGTCATCTCAACTGCTGCATCATCAAAAATTATATCGGTTAACAGAGAGAGATGCTTTTTATCATCAATAAAAACAGAACCAGGACAGGAGTCTGAAAGAGTGACAGGGCGATGACATGGTTCAGCTGCTCACCTGGGCTGGCTCTTGCAGGTCTGAACACATTTCCACTCCAAAAGAATCAGCAGACATTCACTCTGTGCAGGTACCTCCAAGATTCTCATTGCTATCACTACTAGAAGATACGTAAAGTTTTTCTTTGTCGCCTGAATATCTGTATAAGAGCAAATTTTATACTATCCATATCATAGAAGGCAAGTTGAAGCACGTCTCTATTGCTAACTGGACTCCCAGCTATCAGCTGGAATTATTGGTAATAGGAGAGGTGCCAGAAAAACAAATTCTGTCATCCACATCCCTTCGCTCTGCTCCCTCTGCAGGTAACCTGTGTGCTGGTTTGGGATACAACACAGGTGGCCTACAAGCATTCACACTGTCATGACACCTTGCAATTCTATAACTCTTGGGATTATGGTTTTCCTGTTTGAACTAAATTCCTACAATCACAGAACGGTTTGGGTTGGAAGGGACCATCTAGTTTCAACCTCCCTGCCATGGGCAGGGACACCTTCCACTAGACCAGGTTGCTCCAACCTGGCCTTGAACACTTCCAGGGATGAGGCAGCCACAGCTGTTCTGGGCAACCTGTGCTGGTGCTCCATCACTCTCACAGTGAAGAATTTCATCCTTGTATCTAATTACCCTCAATCTGGACACTGCAGCTTCAAGTAAGCCACAAGACCTGATCTGATGGCTACAGTGATGTTCCACTGCTGAGATTCAGGTGATGGGCACAAAGGCTGGCATGGGTATTCCCATAAGGAAGCCTGATCTTTATGTCCTTGTTTGCATCTGGAAATGTAGCCCGCAACTATTTATGTTACGACAGTCTGAGGCTCTTTCCCAGCCAGCAAACTCAGCTGAGAACTTGTCTGTCCTCCAGGGAGAGCAGCATGGTGACCCCAGGGCACCACCAGCACGTGGATTGCTGCCTGCAGCTCATGGACATGTCCACACATCCCAGCTGGAGTGAAGCAGCACCTGCCCACCAGCAGAGCACCTGAATCCAGGGTAAAAGCATCTACAGCTCAGACCTGCAAGTCTTCTGCAGGTGGATGGCAGCAGATTTTACTTCCAATCCAAGTAAGGCAAACTAGAAGGAAAATCTCCTCTCTTCACACGACCAAAATGACAGAGAAGATGTAAAGTGTGTAACTAGGTTGTCTGCAGAGCAAGAAAAACCTGTACTCTGCCCTCTCCCAGATCATTGTTGACATGATGACAAATAAAAAAGAAAGTCTACTGTTTCTTGTGGAAGTGGAAATATGTTTAACAGCGTGTGCACACATAAATATTTAGGAGCACACAAAGCTGTGGTGGTGATGAGGGGCTCACCATGTCCCACCAGCAGCCTGCAGCAGTAATTTTTATATTAACATATCAAATGGAAGAGCTGGAGAAGCTCCTAGGACCGGAGGGAATGGCATGAAGATGTGTCAGGGGAGACTTAGGTTGGATATTAGAAAAAGGCTCTTCACCCAGAGGGTGGCTGGGCACTGAACAGGCTCCCCAGAGCAGTGGTCACAGCACCAAGCCTGTATGAGCTCATGGGGTGTTTGGACAACACTCTCAGGCAAGGCACAGGGTGAGATTCCTGGGGTTGTCTTGCACAGGGCCAGGGGTTGGATTCAATGATCCTGATAAGCTGCTTCCAAATCAGGATATTCTACGGTTCCAGGATTTTAAGCTGCTGGGCTGGTGGCATCTTGTGCCTGTAGTTGTGGTAAGCTCAGGTTTATGTGCTATCTTCTGTTCTAAAATAAAGCACACACATTTATCGATCAAATAGGAATTCAATGCAAATGGCTTCCCAGCTGTAGCCTTTCCACACCCTGCACAACCACACTATAACAGTGGATTCAAAGCCCATATTCCACTCACACTGGCAATTTTCCACTAACAACAAACCCAAGCCTAGTAGATGCAACATTTCAAAATGCATGTAAACTATTTAGATGAATTCTTTTTATTGACAATCCCAGGGGAATGGAGAGAAAATGATTTGTTTTACCCTCAGAGCTCAAAGCTCTCTTGGGAGGTAATTCAATTGAAATTTCACATTCAGTCTAGCCAGGCAGTGATAAACAGATGCTTAAATTAGCTGCATTACACCATAATCAAATATCTTAAGACAGGGGAAAAGTTTCCAATAAACAATGGGGGTGGAGGGAGCTTCCCAGTATTTTTAGAAGGAATGTTTTTCATACCTCTCTGAAGCTCCTGCAGCAGCAGCACTCCTTCAGCCGCAGAGGCATCTGACAATGCAGGGAATAAACACACAAACACAAACCCAAACACAACTGGCATTTCCCTGAGATCTCCGGCAGATTAGGCAACCCTGCAACCCCAGCACTTCCTTTGCCTACTACAAGCAGACAATTTCTGTTCTTATGTCCTGCTGCCCTGCGCTACTGCTTCTCCAGCTTTACAAAGGTGTTTCTCTCCCTTTTCGTTTGAACAAACTGTTGCATAAAATACCCTCACACAAGGGAGGCAGAAGTCATAACCAGATGTTCAGCATCTGCTGCTCCCTATGGCCCTAACGATACTGAGGATCTCCATCCCCTGTTTGCACCACCTGAGTCATCAGCTTCTTCTTGGTCCTTCCCCAACACCTTGCCAAGAAAAAAGGTAGCAAGAAGCAGAAGGCCCATGTCTTTTTCCTGCTCCATCTGTTGAGAATGATAAATTTCTCCAAAAATAACTAAATGCATTGTCCATGCAGAGGGTGACCCCTCGTTACACCTGAGAAATCCTAGGAAGGGCATGGGTGGTCCAGGAGAATATTTAAAATACAAACTGCATGTAGTTCTCCTACCTAAACTTCCTGATCCAAGAAGCTAAGGAAAATACCAGAGGAGGAAAAAAAGAAAAAAAGCATATTTTCCTTTTCGTTTTTTTTTTTAAAAGCAATTTTGCATGTCTCTCTGGACTTTATGTGCTGGTCTGTAAGACTGCATAAGGGATGCTGGCTGTCCCTGCAGACACTTTCTAGCTCTCATGCTGATCAATGTAATGTGCTTTAAGCACACCAGAATGTTCAAAAATCAAGATGAACAAAATAATCATGACTATAATCATGTTGTTACAATAAGCAAGATTTTATCCCTGAGGAGTTTTCAGTTATGGGGTTTGGTGCTCATTCAGTGTCACATTCACCCCATGGCATCCAAAACAAACAATATGCCCTGAAAGTGAGGGTCAGGTTAGCAGAGGTCAGGCTTTCAAACACTGTGTGTTTTAGGTTTGTTTTTTAGGTTTGTTTTGTTTCTTTTGAAGTTCATTGTCACTTTTCCTTATCAGTATGTGCTCCTTAGCCTGCCCTGCCAGGGAAAGTATTTCCCTGCTTCAAGAGGTGCACACAGGCAATATTAGAGGGGAAAACCAGATTCAAAATTCCAAACATCCTGAGGCCCATACAAAAATCTACTGCCTGTTATACTGAAGACTGAAGTAAATGTTTTAATGATTCCTCTGGCTTAAAAAAAATTCTTATGACTACTGATTGCAGGTTCAGTCTGGTTGAATCACCTTGTGTATCATCACAACCTTTAAATCCAAAGTGTAAATTACTCCTTGGGTTTGAAATGCTTAAACCCAGAAGCTCCTATTTCACAAAACTCTGATTTTTTTATTGGTCTTCTTATCTAATTTAAGCTTTAAGAAAACTCAAACAGCAATACCGGGAGAAAAATCTTAAAAAGACAATTTGTCTGTCCTCCAGGTCAGCAACCACCCACGTTTTTAAAGTACTTTTTGAACCAAGGATGCATTTAGTAAATCAACACCTGTAACAGAGCCATTCCTGCAAAGACCAGATCATATTTTAAAGCAGTACAGAGCACCACAATCTGTAAAATGAGGCAAAGAGCTGGTAGTTACTTAGGAAAAGCTGATTTGAACACTAAGTGAGCAAGAAAAATGTGCTTCCTGGATCAACTAAAATGCAAAACGCTGCATACAGTTTTTCAGTCTGTGCTAAAAACAAGCTACAGGAGACCCCTAACAATTCCTCCCGTAACATAAAAGTTGCATGTCAAAACATCTTTCTCTTTAAATGCCATTACTTCCAGCACAACAGCTCAGGAAAAGTTCTCAGCAGTGGGTAACAGGAAGGTTAAAAGCTCCTCCTGCCTGGAGAAGGCGAATCCAGCAGATGACATGGACCCCCCTCTCTTCTCTTCCGTGCCAAATGCACCAGGAAGGAGCTGCTTGGAAAACTCGGTGGCAGCAGCAGCAGCAGCATCGTGTGAGCCCCAGTGAGCAGCACGGGGAGCACCAGCTCACAGGAAAAGCTTGACAGACCTATGACCAGCCCTAAAGCTGCAGTTCAAGTTCGCCTGACCCCCAGGTTACCACCACACTGCAGGCGATGCTGGCGGCGACTCTCGCTGAAACCCAAGGCATCAAAGTTGATGTTTGGTTTTATTTTTTTTTCCAAAGGATAGCTGAGTTTCCAACTTCTTTTACTCACAGGGTTAAGAATATATAGTAATTGCAGCAGATGAAAAAGCAGCAAGGAAAGGGTCTTGAACCTCTCCGTTGTGCTCCACATCTTTGCTTTCATAAAGTAGACGGACTCCAAGTTACTCATCTCCTAAAAAAACCAGTAACAATACTCCCCCAAACCCACAGCTTTTAGACAACCCAATGCTTTTTAATGTTAAGATTTCCAAGTACAATTCGTGGCTTTAAAAGGCTCCATGAATTAGAATAATGTAATGAAATCAGTAATTTAAACAAAGTAATATTTTAATTGATTCTGACATTCAGAGACATTTCTTAGTATTGCCACCTCTTTCTAACCTTTCACCCCAAGTGAGTTTCACTCCGATGATGGGGACCAGCTATTTATTGCTGTCTTTGAAGTTATAAATGCACAGTAGCAAGATCTGCCCCCAAAGAAACAAGGAGGGGAGGGGTACTTCCTACTAAGCTTACAGAGAACAAGATTTGTCCGTGAGAAGTGACATAAAAATTGCTCGAAAATGCTAAAGTAACATACACAAACACACCCAGCAAAAGGGTTGCAAAATCAGAGGCCACTTCAATTATTGTGGTTTCCCCTTATAGGAGGGACAGGAAAAAATAATAATAATAATAATACTAGGTGGCTGTTACATGACAAACAACTTAATACGGCAATAAAACAGGGCAGCTAATTAGACCGGCAAGGGCAAAACTCGCTGGCCAAAGTTGTGACATGACTACCTTGTCATCTTCCATGCTCATTTAAAAGAAAAAAAAGACAAAAGAAAAGTTGTATAGGCAGAGGTACAGAGAAGATAAAGATAAATTAGGCATTAATTTCCAAAGACAACGATATAAAAATGCATCTTTAATTCTTCCCCCCTCAAAAAAAAGCATACCAGTAAATGCAGGAAATGTATGGCCAAAAACCTCTGAAGTTCATTAAAAACCTGGATATAATTTGAAATAACTAGTAAGCCCAGCCAAAGCTCTAACAAAAAGAAAATTTCTAAGTCCTTGTATTTCAGCACAGAAGTCTTACAGGGAGAGGTAAGGGAAAATGCTTTTTTTGGGGGTAGGATACTCTACAGTTGCCCTCCAAAGGACATTTCATACTTTTCCATGATAAATTTGGAAATTAGCCATCACACAGAGGATAACAAACCAAATCCCCAACCAAGATACAGACCCAACATTACAACAACTGGACTCTTAAAAGCAGTTAGAGATTTTTGTTGTTACAGCTCCTGCTGACTCCTATTTTCATTTATGCTAATTACCAAATTCTGAAGAACTTGTTGGCTTCTGACTCATCCTTTACCTCCTCCTCCCACCCTCATGTAACACACCTTCCTTATTGCTGTCTAATGGTTTATCGTTTTTCTGATCAGCTCTCCAGAAAACACAGACCTATCTATATTCACACAGAGCAGTATGAACATTTTAAGAATTTAGTAGCCGGAATATACAATATTCCAAGTCACAATATACTCCCACCTTCAGCAGATTACTCCGAGAGTAAATTAACCTAACAGGGAAATAATGTTTCCATGTTTTCCCAGAGTGAATATATAAATATTTCCTAGCGCAGTACATTATTGGGAAATTGGACAACAGGGGCAAGAATTCAAGCAACATGTATGAGTGTAAAGACTGTGAAGGTCTGTCTGACAAAACCATGAATGCAAATGCATATGTGAAATGTAAGAAGCTCCAACCAAAGCTTCACAATTCTCCTTTGCTCTCATTTAAAAATAGAGATTATTTTGAAAACTCTGGGGTTTCTGTGTTCTCTGTTGTTTGAAAAGTCAATTGTTTATTTAAGCAACAAGTTACAATCCTGAATAACTTATCTACAGCCATCAGAGCATTTTTATAAAATCATTATTTACAGTTCTATTTTGTCTTCTTAAACTTCATTTTCTGAAGCTGTGCAACACACATTTTAAATCAAGCACGCTTAGTTTCATGGCAATTAAATATAAGTAGTCCTGAAATAAATAGCTGAGAACAGGAACCCCTTTACTCCTACTACACTATGACTGATGTAACCACTGCTGAATGAAGAAGAGATGAAAGTTTTCCCCCACCTTAACATTCCTACCTTGTTTCTCCCAGCTTTTTAATTTAAGAATGTCACAAGTTGTCCTGTCTATTCAAGCCACATCAACACATTCATCTTCACAAATTCGTGATCCAAACAGGCACTTCAACAACTGTACTTTATAATTTATTTTTTTTTACCTGCAACTGCTCCCAACACGCTTTTGAAACACAAGATTAATATCAAGCGCAAAAGAGAGAAAATACAATGCAATTTATTTGTATACCCCATCCACATGACAACGTACCTCCTTTGTCTAATCGACTCCCGGGGAAAAAAAAAATAATAAAAAGGAGGTCAGGAGGTGAGATCTGAAGAGAGGATGGAGCTCAGTGGGATGGAGGAGAGCAGAGAGCTCCCCAGACCCGGGCTACACAAGTGAGATACTGTGGAACCGCAGGAAGGGGAAAAGGAGAGACTAGAGGTCAGATCCTGGTGTTTTTGCACATCAAACTCGCGCCAAGGCCGGGGATTTTGCGCTACCACTTTCAGGCTTGCGATCCCAGGACAGCGGAGTCGAGGCAGGGATCTGAGCATGGCGTGGGGCTGCGATGGGGGAGCAGAGGATCTGGGGTGCTGCCCAAGCCTGGCCCTAAAGGAGTCCATAGTCAGGGAGCAAAGAATCAACAAGAAATCCAACAAGGGCAAGAAATGGAGGAACCGAAACACAAGAGCAGTTTTGGCTCTGGCTTTCTGGCCTCATAAATCCATAGCAGCAGAAGAGAAGTGGGATGGAACAAAGCATAAATAAAGTAGGGGGTGAGTTTTAACCATTTTTCAGGGCAGGGAGAAGGAAAGCAAACCAGCCTGCACCTCTCCAACCTCATTGAGATGCAAACCACACAAAGGCGGAAAAACTCATCTTGATGCACTGGTAGTTACGCATGTAAATTCCAGCACAAGGAGCAAGATAAGCCCAAAGAATGCAGTTTCTCTCACCAGAAAGATTCAGCTTTGTGTATAATGCTGTAGTCTAACTACTGGAACCATCAGGACGGCTCTGTTTAATATCAATACAGTGAGCAATGTGTTCACCTCACGCTAAAGGAGCAGAAAACCCAGAGCAACCAATTCCCACAACCCAGAAACACCCATATGTGAAACAGCATCCAAGTTTGCATCGATACAAAAAACCCCCTCTTTCCACTTCAGGCTCCTCTTTCTTAACCAGAGCAGAGCGGCAGAGAGGAGTCTGAAATGAGAGCCCACCTGTGCAGCGCAACGTGAACCTCCAGTCTCCTCTCCTAGTGGAAAATAAAGTTTTACTTTAATAAGACAGGCCTGTGACGCACCCTTGTAGGAGCCTGGTACGATAACACTGACAGCACCACTTGGCAACCGCTTTCTCTTTCCTCCGCCTCATCTCTGGCTAATTCTTTTTTTATTTATTTTAAGTTATTTTGGCAGCTGCAGAACACACCAATCTGCGCACTGCAGAACACTAGTTTGGTTATCTAGATGCAAAATTTTTTTTTTATTTTATTTTAATCATTAACAGCAATTATGAAGCGTTGCTTTTGAAAGGCCATAATTAGGGATGACAGACAAACAGTGGATGTGGCAGGAAAAGATAGTACCAGTTCTTTGATAGTACAAAGCAAACCACCAAGGCAGCGTGATAGCACTAGTTTCATTCCTTTTGGAGTTCATCAGTTGCAAGTGATTGAATTCTGCCTCGTGACTGATAAATGCGTATTTTGATTTGTTTCCCCTTGAAAGCCAAGTACTCTTTTATTGGCAGGCTGATTAAAGTGGAATTAAAATGTTCTCCGAGGAAAGAGGTGAAAACTTGTCACCTTTTCTGCAATGCTCTTTTTTCCCCCCCTCAGTAGATAAGGGTTTTTCAGAGTCACAGACACCGGATACTTGGGGGTAAATTAACAAAACTAGTCATGTTTTAAAAGGACAATTGTTCTATTTTTAAAGCTGCCATTTTTCTGAATATTTGATTAGGGCTGCGTTACAAAAGATAACTTTTGCAAACAGTCTGCTCTCCCCCACCCTCCCCTTATTAATTTTACATTAGATTTCCACTCTGTTCCAGCAAAGCCCGCGGTGACTCCCTGCTCCAGAGAGGCTTCCTTCCTACAGGGATCTCTGCAGGATTTCAGCATGGCAGAGTTCAGCTACATCAGCAAACAGGCAGCCAGAAACCTCAGGCCCCGAGCCGAAGTGCAGCTGAGCTTGAAAGAAATACAAATATTTAAAGACAGCACAGAGAACCAATAAAAAGCAGAAAAAAAATAATTCTACGAAGCATTTACATGACATAAAGCTACTACACTAAAATAAATGTGACCCTGGTGAATTTGCTATACCAGAAGTTTACGCTTCCCTCAATTTAAAATTTTCAAATAAAGAGACTAAGTACAAAGCCCTGGAGAGAAAAATAGTAGAAAGTAATATAGTTATGAGAGCAACAGCAGCCATTGAGAGTGATATTGTTATTCTCCATCAAGGAAGCAATAACTTTGATGAATAATCCCCTTAATGAACACCAAGATGGGGTTCTGCCTCCCTAATTAAATTAAATTAAAAGTGTCAGGTATCAAACCTCCGTGGTAAAGACGAAGAGAAGCTACACAGCAGCTTCCCAACATGGCATTATCAATTTTGATTTTGAATTTCAAAGTATTAACAATAAAAAGAAGCAATCTTTGGGTGCTCCGGAGCCAGGAGGGGTAGAAAAAGGCCCACAAAGAAATGACACATTAATAAAAGACACAAAGTAAGTGACTGTGGCAAAGGTGGAAATTTCTGCTTAACTTGGGCCACACCATGGCTGTGTCGTGTGGCTTATAAGATCAACTACAGAAAACAGAGAAAGCAAAATGAGTTCAAGCGAGCCATGGAGCCTTATCAACAAATTACCTTTACCAGATAGAAGGCAGATCTTCATTATTACTTTAGCAGGATTTTTTGTGGGTTAATTTTCTCACTCTCTATCTGATGCAACAGAAAAATACAAAGCCTGGAGGAAAATAATCCCTATAATTTGCATTTTTAAATGCCCCTACGTAAAATACATATTTAAGTAGATGCATCATAATGGCTGGAATTATTAAGTTACGTAAGTATTTAGAGAGATTATGAAATACTTATTGATTTAACTGCATAAATATGTACCTAGGGAAATTTCTATCACAAATGCAACTGGCCAAAGCCACTCTTGTCAAAGCCAAAACAAAGACAATTATCTTGTCAATAAAAAGGGAAGGTAAAATTAAAAAAAACCAAAACCCTATTAGTGTGCTAAAAACAGAGCAATTTTATAATTGTAACAGGTAACTTTGGGATAAGCCTTATAAATCCCTATACAGACATCCAAGTGAACGGAAAATAAATACTTATTTTGACTGTGTCCTAAGGATCTGTTGGGATTTGGGGGAGGTGGAGCTTCCTCCACCCTGTCAAAAAACATAAAGTTGTACGATTTTTATTTTCAAAAAGTACCTAACTGTATAATTGAATAGGCCCTGTTATAAACAACCATTTTGGGCATCCTCACTTCGAGAGAGTCTTCCAAGCTTTAAAAATTCATTAGGATCTTGGCAATAAATATTGCCAATGTATTTTACTGTAACTGTATCGATCCTAATGCACTTGACTTATCTATCGAGATAAAACTTATCTTGACCTTGTCGAATACAAACAGTCTGGACTAAAAACCTGCGATAGCCTCTCGTGGGGAAAACATACAACAGATAACAGCTACAGGGATGATACAGGAGGAGAACATCAGTATTAATGTTTCAGACAAAACAGGAATTTGCTTGAATATTACCCCACCGAGCTGATGTAAAGAGACACTAATAAACAGGAAATGATATGAAAGCTTTAAAAAACAAATATGTACATTTAATTAGAGTCTTCTGGGGCCCTGTATTAGTCCCCTTAGAAAACACATGGCACAGATGGTTACAACCCCTGCACGGGAATAGTATGGAGTGGCTTTTTTATACAGAGGCAATCCTAAGAAGGAACCCAACCAACTTTTCCCTTTGTTATTTAAAGTTGCTGTTTGCAGCTGCAAACCCAGTGGTGGCTGCAGACAGAGGCACTGGCCTTGACACATGAACCTTTCTGCAGGCAGGGAATGACCCTGCACTGCTGGCTCTGTCCCTATGGACACCACACCACCACCACAGCTCAGGGTCTGCAACAGGAGCAGGGTCAGGATAGGCTCCAACCCCAGGATATCCCCTGGAAGCAGAGAAAGAGCCATCCGGATCCGCACTGACCGCTTTCATTTCAAACTCCTTCGGTGCTCCTTTCCTCGCCATCCGCCTGCACTCCGCTGCCGATAACTTAATTAACATTTTCTACTAGGAAGAAAAAAAAAAAAATTCCCCACTATTTCTAAGGCAACAGAGATTTTTGGAGGAGATGTCTTGTGTGGTTGATTTTGAAATGAAGGCAGGACTACCCTGCCAGTCGGCGGCAGAGCGTATCCCTCGATCTTTAAACTCAAACTTCTGCAGGTTGTTCGTGTAACTCAACCAGTTACGGACAAAGAGTCACTTCCTGCAAGAAAACTACAACATGTTTTTTGTAATTAATTCTCCATGTATTTGCCAATTTAAGAGCCAAACCCATCAGAATATTAATAGACTTCCACCTTCCAAGCATCTTCCCTTTACAAGCAGTAGGAGCATTCTAATGTAACGTCAGCATTAAGTCCCCCAGTACCTGAGAAAATTATTTCTTTCTGACACAATAGTTTGTAGCGGGTCGTCATAAATTATAAAAAAATTAGGATGTTTACAGGAATTTGGACAAGGAAACTATTTCTAGGTCACAGTAATTACTTTGCATTTGTAATTAATGAAAAAATAACCATGCCTGATCACTCTAATTAATATTTCAATATGCTAAGCAGCACCAATACAGGACAAGTTCTTGCAAAGACACAGAGGAAAACAAATTGAAGAGGAAAAAAAGAATCTGCCAAATAAAATCAATGGGTTTCACACATAATTAAATATTATGTGTTTTCATATATATTTTTACCAACGTGCAAGTACAGACCGTTCAAAAATACTGTAATACATATTCGGATACAAAGGTAAAATTATTATGGCACATTAACTCTGCTCTTTCCTGAGCCATGAGCAGGAATTTTAAAGGTTTCCTATTTACTCTAAACAACTACATGAAACTAACTCCACAGTTTTCTATTTCCACCTTTAAATACCGCTTAGTTTTGAGAGATAGCAATAAAAACTTTCTACCTTTTGATAGGGAACAGGATTTTGCATTGACTGAAGGCAAATAGAGACAAAAATAATACTGTCCACAGCAGTGGCACAAAGAATAAGGCTCTATTGCTAATTATACAGGGAACTGAATTTAATTACATGGAGAACATTAAACCCTTTCTTAAAAAAAAAAAATCAAGAAAAGCTGGAGATGAGCCTTTCAAGTGCCTTTAATGCTCCAACAGTGCCCTCTGCCGAGGCACCAAAATAGTGCGGGATTAATGATCCCAGCACCAAACAGGACACACAACCAGGCATCGCTATTTCGGGATCATTTCTGCCTCAAATTAGGCACCCCACAAATCCCAATTAAGCCAACTTTCTGCAGATGACTGTGTCACATACCCAGCGCAGCTCTGCATTCAGGGAGCGTTTCGCAAGGAGACTGCAAGAACTAATAATTCCAAAGACGGTCACAATTCAAAGACATTCATAAACCAACGTCTTAGGTCTGAATCGCTTCGGTCTCGTTCAGGAGATCCATCTAACGAGGATATTGCCAAAAACTAAACTGTTTAGGATCTGTATTATAACACCGCTGTTCTCAAGATCCAACTGCCTTTGCATCCCAACAGATACAACTGGATGATACTGAAAATACCTTTGAGAGCAAACAGGCTCTGAAATAATCTAGAGAAAATAAAAAGCTCATTATTCAATACATTTTAATTAGATTTTTTTCTGGATGGTAACTGTATCCCAAAATATCGCTGTCTGGCTCCGAACGACAAACCAGCAAACTAAATGCCATCCAAGCACTGAGGAGAGATTGATTGGTATTTTTCAAAATTTCAGTTTCAGGTGGCCAAGTGGAAAAGGGAAAGGGGAAACAGAAACGGGAGGCAAAAGGCTCTAAGCACAACTGAAGAGTGTAGCATAGACATTCCTGACAGCTTCCTCACTGATCCTTGTTTCTTAGGAAAACACAGTTAGTTTATTCTTAAATCACCCCTTGGCCTTCCTACCTTACTCTGGGAAAATAAAAAGAGAGAAGAGCTATTTGCTTTTTCCTTGGGCCAAAGTTTTAAGAATTTCCACTAACATAAATGAACCACAGTTTTGAAAGTCTCAGCCTTGCCTTTTCCCCAAATTCACAAGCCATTCAACAGCTCTAATGATTAACTGGCAAATAGTTTATCACCTGGAAAAAAACCACAGCCACAAGCATCAGGGTATTTCCGATTAGATTGTAGCCATAGAATTCAGATAATTTTATGGCTGCAGGAAGCACATAATGCCAAAATGGCCATGAATTGGACAAGCCTGTTCCCTCCCAGCAGCTCCCTGAAACTCGGCTCCTCTTTCCCGAAGACTCTGCGCTCTCCAGGCACTCAGAGGAGAGAGGGGCAGACACAGAATCAGTCAAAACTCTCATCATTCCACCTCAGTGCCATGTTCTATAAAACCAGGGGATCTTTCCTGCTTTCACTTTAAAAGCAGGAATTCAAAAAACTCCTTCCCGCTCTTGAGAAATGTTAAATTTATGTGGTTTAAAACGACGGAGAACAACAGTGTAAAACACAAATGCAGGCTGGCGGTCCTGAGATGAGGGGTTTTTTGCACATATTGAAGATTACAGCAATTTTTCCACCACCTCACAAGCCTCCTGAGAGGTGGCAAACTATCAGACACTCATCTAGCTGGGGATGAGAGTGGGATGTGGGCCCAGCCTTTGATACGGACATTGATTTCCACAATATTTATTGAGCAGGACAGCTTGCAGGCAGGATGCTAAAACTAAGTGTAAACCTTCAGGGTTGAGAACACCCAAAGATGCTGCTAATTTAAAAAAAAGAAAAGAAAATAGTTCTTAGCAATCCCAACAGCCTTTTTATTTCATACACAGTGTGACAAACCCTGGGCTTTCTCCATCCAGCTCTGCCTCTCGGTGGCCTCTGTTTCATGTCCGCAAAGCTGAAATATTTTGTTTAACTGTGTTGAAAAATTAGTTGCTTAAACACGGTAGTATAGAAAGGGCTAAGATCAAAAGCGTGTCTCGTTGAGGAGTCAGGCACCCCTCCTCACACACCACTTCAATTGCAAATCTGCATTGCGAGCCTCATTTTTACAAATCTATTTCCTCCCCTTCAAGAGAGACCACTGCACAGCTCACAGCAGGAGAGCCTCCACTCACTCCATATATTTAATCATATATAAGTATAGATGCTATGGTATAGAAGTATGTAGATACATACATACCTTTATATATATACAGTTACACATCACTATATATGCTTACAGTAATTCGCACCAAAGGTTAAATGGAGGTGATAAAATTACTTTAAGCCACATCAGTGCAAAAACTATAATAAAAAAGCACATATTAATAATGCAGTATCAAGGATGTGTAATATTACCATAAGTTCAAGCTAGACAAAAACATTTAATAACTTGCTTACTCAAAATACAATGCAAATGATGGAAGATTTACTGCTCCTGTTGGATCCTGAAGGTCCACTTGCTGCCAGTTTAAATATGCAGCCTTAAAGCAATATCCTGCTTGTAGGTGGCTTGTTTTTTGGCTTTCTAAAAGGAATGTTAATTTTGCAGGACAGTTGTACAGTCTAAAATCTCAATTCACTGCCTTCCAGTTGTTTTAGAGAGGCAGTGCCAGGAGTTATTAACTGCATTAAGTTATTCCTTTTAATTCCCCAAAGGAAGACTTTTAAATTCAGTGTGCATTTCTAAGAAAATCCAACACGCTGTGATTCACAAAAGTTCCCCACAATAAGCTCATCTCCTCGTCAACAAAACTTGAGAGATGATTGCAGTCTTCTGAATAATGAAGAATCATGAGAGGTTTGATAGTTCAGTGTGCAAAATGCTAGAGGGATCCAGCAAGGAAGGAAGGCCAAAAGCATTTTCTTCCTCTGAGTGTTAAATTGAGGATTTTTTAAGAGACATGGAAGCTAAAAAATGGGAAGATCAGGCCACCTGCTTTTACTACAGAGATTTTAAGCAGGTTAGTGGAATCAAAACAGCAAAGAAATAATCAAAGATAACATGATGCTATATGTCTCTAATTAATTACAGATCTATTTGCTCACTCATCTGAAAATCCAGACTTTCAGGAATTGTCAATTTAGATGCCACAGAAGGACACATCAGGCACCCAAATTAATTTGACACCTGGGGTTTAAGTGCTGATAAATTTCTAAAGTTTCCTCTGATCTCTAAGATCCATCTCAGAAGACAAGAGGTTTCCAGCTCTCTCTCTCCCTTCCCCAGTACTGGCTCCAGTCACTGCAATTAGGAGAAAAGGAAGGCTGGAGCCAGCAGAGGGGAGGAAAGGGGGAGCAGGAGCACCTGGCACCATCCAAACAATCAGCGCTGCCCCTACAAAGTGGAAAACTGTGGGTGAAAATTCTATTTGTTTATAGAATGAAGGAGCCCATTTCAGGAGCAATTTTTTCCTCTCTTCCCCTCAACAAAAACACCAACTTTGTTTTTTTAAAATCAAGGCAAGAAAAACCTGAAACCGTATTTTACTCAGAAGCAATCTATCCACAGACTCCTATGGAAAGGCAGAGTGGCTGTGCAGATGTCAAAGCAAAGTAGAACTGGAGTAGAAACCCACGTTCCCCCGTGTGCCCCGCACACTTCACTGCCCCTACAGCACAGATTTCACAGCACACAACAGGGACTTTACTAATCAGCCTCCCCCAAATCACAGAAATCTTGCCCTAAAAGTGTTTCTTAAGCATTTGGTCAGGCTATTTAGCTCTCTGCTCGACGAAAACTTCTGTGTGCTAAGGTACCCCAATATACATCCAGGTGCAAAAGCTGGGATGTACGTTGCAGCTTTTGTGATTAATATTATGATGGTGAATTCAGGCTTAAATATGCAAAGCAGATTTTTTTTCCAAGAGTCAATTTATATTTTTACCATAGATTTATGCATTGCCTCAAACTATTTCTTTACAGCTGCATTTTCTACAAAATGAAAATCAGTGATAGAATATTAGATTTGACCTTATAGACAGACTTTAAAATTAAAATTCAGTAAAGAAATTCAAGAAGCATCTTCTCAAACAGTGTATCACTAACAAGCACTACGTGAAGAACTTTTTACCCGCGGATTACTCCTGTAAAAGTTAATGGAATCAGCACATTTAAATTCCGGTCAGTAAGGAAAACAAAGTTTTCTCTGTGAATATAATTTTAGCCCAAAGAGATGCTATAAATTGAGTGGTTTAAAATTATTGAAGCGCACTGAAATCTCACCTCTCCTCCCTGCAAAAAAACTCAAATCTAAAACAGGACACCTAATGAGAAGGAACAAGACCAGCATACTGTTTTCAAATTAAACTGCTAGCTAAACTCAGGAAAAAACGTAACTCAAAAAAGGCTAATTTCAGAGTGTAAATAATTTGCATATAGGTAGAAGACTCTTGCCAAACAGGGATGGTTATCAAACAAATCCAAACTGCATCATTCTCCTCTGAAAGATTTCAAAAAGATTCGGAAAAAATTCTGAAAGTTGAGAAAACAGAGAAGAATCATCACAAACACAAAGAAGGAATTTGAAGAGGGGAAACTAAATGTGACTGTGGGAACTTTGCTAAGAGACACTTATAGGGAACATCTTTGCTTTTTGGTACCTTAATATTATGTTTGTTCTTTTAGATTTGCATACAACAGTAATAAATACTGTTAATAACAGCCTGCTCAGCGCTGTGAAAGCAGCAAGAACAGCGTGAAAAGATGCTCAGGAACATCCTGAGCACCACTGGTGAAATCAACCTTTGATGGCCACATCAGCTTTCTGAATCCTCACTATCCAGGCTTCAGAAAGCTCATCTAGGATCTGATCGAGACGATTAAAATGCTCTCTCTCACTGGCAAAGTCATTACATTTTTCTGTCTTTTTACCCATCTGCAGAAAAGTTTGTTTATAAAAATTAAGCCAGCTGTTCATTAAGAAAAACCAAACAATAAAACTGTCTGTTGCTCTAATATTTAATTTCCAGTAAAAATGACCTTTTAGCATTTTCAGTCATTCTTGCTTGTTATTTCTGTTACTTGTACCCTCAAAATCTCACACTGGGCTTTACCTTGAATGAAACCGATGACTCTTACTGAAAATTAGGATAAGGGGTATGTAAGCCAATATAAGCACATTTAATAGGGGAAAATAATTGGACACAATAATAAATCTGTTATTTGATGTTAAAAAAAAATGCAGTTAGCACTGATACAACAGTGTCAACATACGTATCAAAACTTTTTTTATGTTAAGGAGACATAAACATTCAAACCTCTAAGAAATCTGGGCCACAGCAGCTGTCGAGTTTGGATATAAAACCATCCAGAAAAATTAACAGACTCCTGCACTGTCCAGCTCTGCAAGGAAAACCATTTTGCCTTTTCAGAGGAGCACAAACTAGGGAAATAAAATGAAACTCTGGTGAGAAAAGACTGAAAATTATTTGCTTTTCATTCTTTAGCAAGAACTCTGTAGAAAAATATTTCCCTGTAAGGGCAGCCACGGGTTACAGCCACATCCCTGTGTCAGCTACCATGTGCAGCTGGTCCCAAGCACAAACCCAGGGCAAACTTCCAGGACAGGGATGGAAATACAAACTGCAAGCACTTGTAGCCTTTCTCTTTCTCTGCACTTTATGCTGACTTTTTGGAACTTCTTGAAGAATTTTCATTTTCAGCTGCCTCTGCTCACTTAACAATAACTTTACCTTTCTGTAATAAAACTTGTAGAGGAGAAAACCTTTTTCAGTGATGCAAATGCAACATATTGTATTTTTACTCTGCCTTATTTTTTTTTCATTCTGAGTAGCCTTGGATTCTAGCCTTCATTACCAAATTTCAGAACTATGAGCAGCCAGTCGGTACCACAGAGTCTGTATCCCAAACCCAAAAAATATGCACATAGCAGGAAACATTGCTTAGACACTGAAATGAAGAGCATTTGGAGCATTTGGATCATTTTGTCTTGCTGTTTGACACAATGCATGCCTCAAACTATAGTGCTGTCTCTCTCAGTTCACTAATTACTAAAGCTGCTTGTTATTACATGTATCTAATTAATATTATCAGTTAGGTCCAGAATATAGACACACTTCAAAAAAATGACCCTAACAACTACCACTTCCACCCACAACTGAATTAGGATGTATTAAGTTAAAAAAAACCCACTACAAGATTAGACGGGAGGAAAAAAGAAAATTTGATCAATTTTCAGATTCGTCTGAAAGAACTACAAAAATAATAGATAACTGGAAACTATAATAGAAGCTTTAAAGTTCAACATCTGACAGTATCACAAAATCTTACTTGAAAAGTCTTGGACAAAAAAATTAAACATGCTGAAAAGAATGCAGGCAAGTGGTAATGAAGAATTAGAGAGAGCTAGCTAGGAAGGAACCAAAAGAACATAATTTAGACATTCTCTTATTGTGGCACATTCCAAAAACAAGGGTGATCCCATTGAATGGAACTTGGAACACTGCAAGTGTAGCACAAATGTTCAGAGAGAACGACAGCTCTGAGAAACAGATGCACAAGTAAATTATGTCTAAAACAATGTAAGCTGATCTTAGCATGCAGGAAAAAATATTTAATGCATTTTAAAAAACTTGTTAATTAGGAAAAGAAGCATGACATACTTAGGAGTGGGAACTGCAAGTAAGAGGTACGGGCAGAGAAAAGGCAGGGCACATTTCCCAGTCTTAGCATTTAGGTCAGTCTTAGTATTAGAAGATCCACTACATTGCATGGAAACAGCATAAAACTGTTTGTTAAAATCAGATTCCACTTCCAGCTGGGAGAATAGCACAGAAATTTGAAGGGGCTTAGGAAAATGAAAAACTCCAGAATGCTGGAAAAATTGAACTTAAAGGGAGAAAAAACCCCATCCCTAAGCATGCCAGTTTCACACAGTAATACATGGGTCATAGCTGAGATGGGGGAAAGAATATACGAGGTTTGCAAAAACATGGGGTTACCAGAGAAACCAAAACTCACTGAGCACCAACAGTATTTAGTCCCTTTAGTCCCATTCACTAACACAGAAGAACATATTTAGGTGCTCTCTTTTTCATGAACAGTGAAGCACATTTAAATAGAAAGATTGTGAGATCCTATCTGATAGCTCCACTGAACCTATTTTATCTCCCCGAATGGTTTAACTACAGCAGATTTTACAGTGACAGCATGGTGAAGGCTACAAGGTTATTTCCATTTTAAATCATGCCTCAAACATTTATATTTCTCAGGGGGAAAGAACCCAAACACAACTGTATCTATTAGAAATACATCATCTTATGTCTGGATTCCACTTAAGAGCTGAATTTCTGTGAGAAAGTTCCCCTAAGACTTCAGCTATTCGAGTTCGCATAATATTTCCTTCCACATTCCTTTTCTTATTAGCAAAACGCAGCTAAAATACCAAAAACGTTTTAAATCAAAGTTTATTGAATACATTACTGTGCATAATAACTAGGGCTTTTGTTGCATGTGAAGAAGTGTTTAAAAATAGCAGAACTTGCAGCTGTCTGAAAACAACATGTTCAATAGCCTTAAGTCATAACTTCTCTCAACTTGAGGCTTGGAACAAGGCTGGAAAATTTTTGCATGTGTGGTATCTGAAGGGAGAAGAACCTTTTGGGCTTCCACACCTTGGGATTTTCTAGCTAATATAAAGCTCACCATGCTTCCAAGCTGGAAATTCCTCTGAAAATGGTGTGCAACCCACACATTTCTGAAGTGATTTGTAAAATACTACGGTTAGAACACCGACGCAGTCAGTGCCTAAGTCTGAACCAATATGATTATTGAACCTGCATTAAGCAGCAAACGAGATACGATAATTGTGGTGAAAAACCACAGCTGTGTTTTTGGAAAACACCCGATCTCATCTGATTAAGTTTTAAGAGGGAAGAGGAAAATATGTAATTCTCCAGGATATCTAGAAAACTGAGGAAGACAACAAATGGAACACAGATTTTCTGTAAAATTAGTTCATTAACATATTCCTAACACTAACCAAATCCCTTGATTTGCAGGGACAAAAGGACATCTGCAAACTAATTCAAACTGAGAGTGGTGTCCCTGTACCCCAAATCCTTCCTCAGCTGTCAGCACTGGTGTAGTCCTTTAACATGCCACTCCACCTGGACTGCTGTATTCTGCTTCTCAGCAGGGATTCCTGCTCTTCCTTAGGTGATCCAGCAAGGAAGATTGAGCAAAAAGATGTGGATGTAGCCTCTGAATAAAGAGGTCCAAGCTGACATTGCTGACAACTTTGGTGTGCCCTGATGGCTCTGGTTCAACTCAACAATGTGGATTAGTGTTTTAGTTATTTTTCTTTCCCCCCAAACTCCAGCATCTGCAACAGCCACTTTGTGGCTGCACTTTGGTGTCTCTCCATTTTTCGTCTCCTAAGGATTTCTAGGAGCAAACCTCCAGACCTCAAACTCCAAACTGTGCCAGGTGTATCACACCTCTTTTTCTTTACTAGAGATTACTGCAGAATAACTACTAATCCAACCTCCAAGAAGATACATCACATCTGTAATTATCTGATCTCCACTGCTCAGATTGTCCCGAAACATTTAATTTTCCTTGCATGTGCTCATCTGGCTCCTCTTGGCTTCCCTCCTGAAGTTTCCATTCTGAGTGCCCCTGTGTGATGTGCAAGCAATCCCTCTCTCTGGATATATGCTCCTTTGGGTTTTTGGGGTTTTTTTAGTGAGAAAAGACACAGTGATGGTAGGAAGAGCTAGCAAGCAATTTCAAGTAAATTAGAAATGAATACAATTAGCTTTAATTAAAATGTTATAAACATTAATACTACTCTTTTAGTGATGCTAAACTTTAAAAAAATTATATATTAATTAT